>CM046043.1:20162409-20554909 GCA_025215565.1 Flaveria ramosissima | reverse complement strand
TGTGTGATTTGGTTGTTAGAGGATGTGTACAGACCTGTGGAGATGAACTTTCTATTGATAAGAACAATTTGAAGGTGTGTAAGTGTGTTTAACTTAAGTGGATGTGCATACATGCATTTTATGAAGGGGATGTAAAAAATGTGCATAGATGCATGAAATGCTAGAAGAGCCCAACACCATCACGCCACTAACTAAGTTTGCTTAAAATCGTGTTCTCAATAGAATGTATATAAAAATGGTGTTCTTGTCGATGCCATGTGTGTGGCCATTAATATTGTTAAATGAGTTTAAGTATAATAAACATGAATTATTAAAACTGTTATTCGAACTAAATGCAAATGATTTGGTGGTCTGGAAAAAGCAACAGGTGTGTGAAAAGCAGCAGGGGAGGAGTCGAATTCCAGTACACCAAAATAGAGAAACATATTAAACCACTTCCACCGGCTTCCTTCTTAGCTTCTAAGTCAGAGAAATAATATATAATAGTATATTATGCATACATGTAGGCATCACCAATATTGTGTTTAATTTAATGTATAATTGGAATTAAATGACTAACTCTAAGCCTATAATACTAGATATTTTATATTGAATATTATGTAAGAAGCAAAATATGAGTATACATAATTTTATTATGTGCATTAATGCAAATTTGCAGTATGTGCATTAATGTATAATTGCAGTAGAGCCATTAGATATATGCATTGTTACTTGTATACGTTGATGAATGGAGAGCTATAACTTGCATTACTTGAGTTATAAGTAACAACCATCAATCAAAATTGACAAATCATCTTCGATTAGATGAAGTTCAACTTAATTTGATTAATAGAAATTCTAAAATAACATATAGAGTCAAGAATGGTTTTGAGATGTATCATAACTGGTTTGAATAGTCCAGAAAAATAAAGGTGGCAATCATGCAAGAATTTAACCTAACAGTACCATAGGTAGTTTTAACAAAATATAATAATGGTTGAAGGATCAATCGAAGTGGTAACCACCACTAATGGTTGAAGGATCAAAAGATATCTCACTATGGGTGGTCTTCATTTATCAACTATAAAAAGACATACTTCATTAGTCAATGACTTTGTGTAATAGATTAATAATGAGACATGGAAATATAACTAATAATATACTTCAAACAAAAACTATATCACATCATGAATATTCCTAAAAGCTTTTCATGCACATGTTCTTCAGTGTCACTACCTGATGGCCCCTGTGATAACAAATGCAAATTACGAAAGTATTACAACACATATAAAAGAACAATGAACTATAGCAACATTCATCCTCTAAAATGAAATGACATGTAAGCAACAAATTTTTTGCCACTTTTAACATGTTGAACCAGTTTTAAATGATTTCTTTTTTTTTAATTTGACCCGCATTAGATGTAACCCTTATGACTCATGAGGCATAGATTCTACTAAAAATATAATATAGCTAACAACTTTCATAAATATATATAAACATCAATTAGAAACGCCCTAATACTTTTATAGTATTGTACCATTGTTTCTAAGAAGTCTACATTCCAATATCATAGTGCGTCTATGCACTCTAAATTAATAATGCATATATATAATAAGTAAATGTATGGATTCCATTGGAAATAAAAGTTCATGTTTCATGAAACTAGAGTGTAAAACAACAAGTTGACCTTACATAACTAATATACCCATAACCCATATTCATAACACAAAAATCAATAAGCATTTGTATCACCTACTGATGCCAATGTGATGTGGATATTCAACTGTTGCAGTTCATCATGCGCAAATACACTACAAACATGTTCACTAATCGATTCGAATGCAAGAATCAATTTGAATTCTCAAATTTTCAAGGAATATGCAAACTAATTAGTGAAAATCTCTATCTTCCTACATATACAATAGTGTATACTAAACAACATATATAACACAAACAAGAAAAAATTCAAACATACAGGTCAACAATGTTAATCCCTAACTAACTACACCTTACATTTATCATAACATGGTATGATTTTAAGGTTCAAACCTAACCTAGTCCCTACTATAGAAAAAAATTACTACCAGGATACATTGTTATCCTCAAACAGCAACATCAAATATCGACTAGAAAAAACCAAAAATTGCAAAAGATATTCAACCCTATAACTATAAAAAAGCTCTGAATAAAGTGGAATAAAGAAATTTTAGCCCTAGATTTTTAGAAAAGCTTCAAAATAAAAAATTCAGAGCAATACAATAGACATACCTTTTAGGATTTTGTGGGGAAAACTTTACTAACTCATTGTGGTTCTTGGAATTTTGACTCAAATGTAGGGGATTGAAGTCCCGAATAGTCTTCTGTTCTTGAAATCAAGAGATGATGTAATGAAATTTGGAGGGCGGATTGATTAATCTGAGGGTCTTGTCTTCTTCAAATCAAGAGACGATGTTGTCGAATTTGCTCTGTGGATTGATTCGCAATGGTTGTGTGTTCTTCAAATAAGGAGAGGAGGTTGTGGAATTTGTTCAATGAGAACCAGAGATATTTGAAATTGAAATTGAATTTGCTCTGTGATAGTCTAAATGGTAGTTTCTAAAATTAAAGTTGAAATACCATTTCTACCCTTGCACCCTTTCTATCCGTCTAATTTAAATGTTGTAAAAATACTGATTTGCCCTTTTTATTTATAGCCATTGATCAACATGATCTATGGCCCTTATTGGTTCTTTTAGTTTTTTACAAAAAAATAGTTCTCATTTGAAAGCCTATATATATATATATATATATATATATATATATATATATATATATAGATAGATAGATATATAGAGATATAGATATATATATATATATAGATGTATATATGTATATATGTATGTAGATATATGTATATGAGATATCTATATATATATATATATATAGATATAGAGAGATATATAGGATATATATATATATAGATATATATAGATATATATATATATATATACATGTATGTATATATATATGTAGATATATGTATATATACAGGTATATATGAGATATATATATATATATATATATATATATATAGATATATATATATATATATATATATATATATATATATATATACATGTATGTATATATATATATGTATATATATGTATATATACATGTATGTATATATATATACATGTATATATATATATTTGTGTGTGTGTGCGTGTGTGTATAAGGTAGACTTCCAACTGGAGGAAGAAAGGTTAGAAAAACTCAAAAGAAAGGTTAGAAAAGGTAGACTTCCAACTGGAAAACTGCTAGCTGCCAGTAGTAAAGCAGCTGCAGCTAACCAGGAGGCTGTCAACAATAAAAGAAGGGCGGAAATCATTGACAGACTTGTCAATCTAGGAGCTGTGAGTGAAGATGTACTCCTGCTACCACTAGAGGAGTTAGTTGAGTTGGAAAAGGCAACTTTTTTGTAAAAACAGCAAAAAGAAGCAGCAAGGTTGGCCTTAGAGGAAGAAAGGGAAAGGAAAGAAAGAGAAGGTGATCAGCAGGTCAGAAGGGAAAGGATAACTTTCCTAACCTCTAGGGTTTCTCTCTAGAAGAACTATCTCCACACAACAATGATACGATCTTATGGCTCTTCAACAAAGAGCAAGATCAAATAGAGAAAGAGAGAAAGAAAGCTGCCAAGGAAAAGCTGATGTTGAAGAGGAAGAAGGAAGAGGAAGCAGGACTAGCTGCTGCCAAGAAGATAGGTGAAAAGGCCTGGATGAAAAATTATCTCCGGGCTCATGGCTTCTCTGGCAGGCAGGTGGGTCCTATGTTTGAAAAGACCCTCCAGCGACATGTTAGTGACATAAAGGCTGACATTCGCTCGGGGAAGAGGAAGGAGATGTACAGAAGGGGACAGGGGATGATCTTCAAATCAACCACTCAACTCCAACCTCAAACCCAACCACAACCTGAACCAATTCCTTTTCCATTTTCCATAAAAACTGAACCAACCACTGAACCTTACACCCCTGAAACTACACCATCACCCTTCCCAACCTCCTCCCTCAACCACCTAAACTACCTATCCTCCAACCCAATACACTAGCCAGAACCCCAATACCACAACCTACCCAACAACCTCTCAAGTCATCCCCTCAGCTTTCTAAACATCTCCCCTTAGAGGAGTTCAAGGCAATCAAGACAAAGCTCATCAACTGCACAACCCTAACCGACATCTCCTGTGAGGAGGATTCAGTCAAACTGACTTATGTTGATGGATCCTCATGTTCCCTCACTATAGATTAATTTCTTGATTTGCCTAGAGGAACATTGGACCAAGCTGCAAATCTCCTTGGCCTCAATTCAGATACTTTGAATGAGGAAGAAAAGAAGCTAAGGACAAGGCTGGTGAATCTGCTGGATACCAAGAAAGGTGACCGGGTGCCAAGACAACCTCTTGTGCCTAGGAAAAGGATCATCCAGTGGAGGTTCGAAGACTCTTCTCCCAACTTTGTTGTTGAGAAAGAGAGTGGAGAGCTCAACAGGCTAAATGCCTCATCTCTGCTACACTTAAGCAGATTTGATATTACTGAGTTAGCAGAGAAGCCACTCGCCAACCCCTCCAACTCTGAAGTAGCTGCGCACATCAGAAATCACCTGGGCAGTCTTCATCTGGCCAAGCTGACTGCTAGGACCAGGATTGAAGAAGAGTTGAAATTGTGAGAGGAGGAGAAAAAGAAGGGATCAACAACCAAAGGCAAAACCTTTCTACAAATGGTTGAGGGTCCTGAACTTGAATCCATAGTTAGATAGGAGTATGACTATAACTCCCGTCAACTAACTCTTTTCAGGGGGGCACAACAAAGGGTACATGTCATTCATAGTGATAGACTGGATCTCCTATCCACTAATAACTTGTATAAGCTTCTTAGCACCACTTCAGGGAAGAACAAGGAAACAGACAAATATCTTCTGTCCCTGGTTTTGAAAGCTTTGAGAAGCAGAAACAAGTGAGGTTTTCGTAGCATCAGCCTAGGGGGAGTTTGTTGGATCTAGAAAGGCTGGTGCAACCAAAACCAAATCACTTAGACTATTTTGGTGCAACTAATAAAGGACTTCCGAAGCTAAGTGTGGAACTTCCAAAGAAAAAGAAGCTCTTCCGAAGACAAAGTGTAAGATCAACTTCCGAAGGAAAACTCCAACTTCCGAAGACAAAGTATCACTTCCGAAGATCAAGACTTAGAGTGAAAGATCAGAAGTCAACTTCCGAAGTATGAAAGAAGTCCTCAAGCCTCGGAAGTATAGAAGCCTCTTCTGAAGTATAAGTGGCTTTGGAAGAACTTGTTCTTCCGAAGCCAACTTACCTTCGGAAGACACTACTATTATCCAGTGGACATAAGTATGTCTTCCTGACACTCCGCTGCAGACCTCTAAGATACTGCATGGCGTTTTCTCAAAAGCCATGTAGTTGACCATACTTTATTCCACTGTTTACCTTTATCAGTTAGTATAGTTGCCAACTTTAGTTGGTGACAAAAGGTAAAACATGGACATGTCATGACTCTCATATCTTAGATAATACTTCATCTAAGATACCTTAACTTTAGCATTGTAGTATATGCTTTAGTCTTAGGTTTCCAGCTGATATCAAAGTATATCTGGCTGTAGGATCTAGTATATATAGTTTCTCATTGTAACTCATGTTTCATGCTTGTAAGAGTCTTGTAATACTTTTAGTTGAGAAGTAATATATACAAGTGCCTTGAAAATTATTTCCTTGTGTTCTTTGCTACTTATTATATTATTATCAACTCTTAAAAGCGATTCTACTTCATCTGATTTGAGTGTAGTATAAGTGAGTTTGAGAGAAATACAAGTGTTAAGTGACAAAACCCGATCCTACAATTGGTATTAGAGCTTTTTAGGCTCTTGATTGTGTGATCTTACCATCCTAATCAACCTGTTTTTCACTCGTCCTTACACCTCACTCAAAATGGCCCTCAACAAGGCTGAAGTAGAGATGGGGACGATGACTAAAGCACCCATCATCACCCCTGAAAACTTCAGGTCATGGAGCAGACGCATGGAAGGCTTCATCAGGTATCAAGACAGCAAGATGTGGCAATCTATTGTCAATGGCCTGTATAAGCCAAAGGTGGCTGGTGGAAATGGTGCCATGATAGAGAATGTCGTTGAAGACTACTCTGATGAGGACCGGAAGAAGCTGGACATTGACAGCAATGCTATGACTGTTCTCATGACTGCGATTCCCAACTCCATCATGGTGGGGCTTGAGCATTGCAAGTCAGCCAAAGAACTGTTTGATGCACTTACTCACATGTACTCCAGTTCAAATGACTCCAAGAAGGACTCACTGAAGCAGTAGTTCGAGATCTTCACCTATATTGCTTGAGAGACCCTTAGCCAGCAATGCTTCAGGTACATGGATCTCATTTCTTCCCTTCAGTCTGTGGGAATTGCTCTTGAACTTAGAGAGCTCACAAGAAAGTTCATGAGTGCACTCCCCTAGGAGTGGACGTTCTATTGTGTCTCCATCAAGAGAACAGAAAATTTGAACACCCTCACCATGACCAAACTCTATGGCATCCTTGATGGATACCGTTTAAAAATGGAAAACAAGAGAGGCCATCAGACAAGCAGACCCTTGAGTCTTCCTGCTAGCAACGCTTTAATGGTTGCTGAAGGCTCAGGACCCTCCCAACCTCAACAGTACTTGACTTACACCCAGCAGCCACATGTTCTTTTGGGCCATACATCACATTTCCTGATACTCCAAGGTCTCAACAAGCTCAGCAAACCTCCTTTCAGGACAGGTGTGCTTTTGTCTCAGGAAGTGGACACTCCAGTGATATCAGTATTGCTTTGATGATCTAGAGTGCTTCAACCCATATGACGTGGAATACGTGGACATAGTCCAACAAATGGCTCAGTTGACCTACAGAGCAAAGAAGTTCTTCAAGAGAGCTGAAAGGCAATTTCCCAGAACCCAATCAACAGCAAATTTGGGTTTGACAAAACCAAGGCCAAATGTTACAACTGTAACCAACTTGGTCATTTTGCAAGAGAATGCAAGGCTCCCAAGTCTAATCTAGGAACCCCACAGGCCTCCACACATCCCTCTACACCAAAGCCCACTGGAAAGTCAACAGAGACAACTGCAATGGCTCAAGAAGTTGACTGGAGCTTCATGGTACAGGATGTGACTCCTGCTCAAGCACTCATGGCCGGAACAGATGACAATAAGGTATATGAACATCTTTGTACTCCTGCCCGGTACTGCTAAGGTTAAATTGTATCAGGACTACAATATGGAGATTAATTCCGATATTGAGCCTTTAAATGTTTTAAAATCTGATTTTAAAAGGGCTGAATCTGACTATCAAAGAAAAATTGAGGAGTTAGAGAAAACTGTGTCCTTATTAAAACAAGAACACACAAACTATAGGACTCAAATAAAGGATTTAATATCCAAATTGTCTGAGGCTCAAGCCTAGCTTGTCACAGCTGAGGCTCAAGCCAGGAAGTATGCTATTTCTAAGCAAAACTTCCAAGCCATTCTTGCATCATCCTCTCACTCAAAACTTTGTTACCAAAACAAAGGTGGGTTGGGAACCAATGAAATTGCTCCACCACACTCTTATGAGTCTATAAGACAACCAAGGTGTGGTACTGAAGAGCAAGAGGTTCCATCTGCTGACCCACTTCTCATGAGTCAAAGAGTGATGCAACCATGGAGACCATCACAGGGAAGAACCAGGTAATTTTACCCTCTCCTACCGGTGATGATCAACCCCTGACCACCAAAGCCAGAAGAAGCAGAGCTAAGGCAGCCAGAAAAACTGCCAAGAAAGTGGCTGAGTCTAAGTTGAAGATAGACCCAAAGCAAAAGGGTTTATTCATTTCAGCTAGATTCCAGGTGGTAGGAAATCTGATTCAAGAAAGGAGTGTAGTGCAGCACTCCTGTCCTACCAAAGGATCAAAAGTTAAAGAGAAAGGTTGCTGATGAAAAGAAAAAGAACAAGAAACAGCAATCCTTAAATTCCCAAAAGATTAACATTGCATGCATAATATGAGATCTGCAAAACCACATGGCCAAAGATTGTTACTACAATCCTGTTAGCACACATTATGCAAATAATGTTAAAAAGGAAGGAGTCAAGGAAGGTTTCTCATTTGGACCATATCAAATAGTTCAAGTGATGAAGAAAGGAAAGCTTGTTTCCGAAGCAAGGTTGCTTTCGGAAGAAAGTCCTCCTTCCGAAGGGAAAATGGCTTCGGAAGCTAAAGCTGTCAAGACTCAAAAGAATAAAAGAGTCCCCTTGAAACCATTCCAGAAGAAGACTATTTCGGAAGAAAAGGTGGTGAAGGCTTCTTTTGAAAAGAAAGAAGCTTCGGAAGAATGCCAAGCTGCAACAGCTTCAACAAGCTCATCCTCCATGATCAACCAAGAGATGGAATGGAAGATCAAGGAAGATACTGCAGCCCAAACCTATTCTTCAAAGACATCCATTGAACCCCCATGCATAAATTTTGGTTCAATTATGTCATTATCATTGGAAGAACCCAATACCAACAAGGCTTGGGTTTCCAATCAAAACTAATCATCTCATCTTATGTGCAGGGACATCCATATGACAAGAATAACAATGTTTGGATTGTGGATAGTGGATGCTCCAGGCACATCACAGGGAATAGATCTCTCCTTCAACAATTTCAACATTATGATGGAGGTCCTGTCTAGTTTGGAGGTGAGGCCGGAGGATATATTTCTGGCAGAGGAAGTATATCCAATGGAAAATTAAAGGATGACAAAGTTCACTTTGTCAAACAACTTGAACACAACCTGTTAAGTGTTTCTCAGTTCTGTGATCAAAAGCATCAAATGCTCTTCACAGAACATGAGTGGATTATCCTCAAACCCGGGATGATAATTCCTCAGGAATTAGTTCTTCTTAGATCTCCCAGGAAAGGGGATATGTATAAGCTGGATATGAACAATGCTTCCCCAATGGGAGAAGTATCATGCTTTCTTTCCAAGCTGATGGTGATGAGTCAACACTATGGCATAAACGAATGTGTCATGTAAATTTTAAGACAATGAATAAATTGGCAAAAAATAACTTGGTACATGGTTTGCCTAAAAAGGAATTTTTCTGCAAAGATAACTGTGTTGCATGCCTGAAAGGGAAGCAACACAGGGCATCTCAGAAATTCAAAGTTGTTAACTCCATCACCACTCCATTACACTTATTGCACATGGATCTATTTGGTCCCACAAGTATAATGAGCATTGGAAGGAAATTATATTGCCTTGTGATTGTTGATGATTTTACTAGATTTACATGGGTATTATTTTTAAGAACCAAAGATGAAACTGCTGAAACTTTAAAATCTTTTATTCTTAAAATATAAAATCAAATTGATCACAAGGTTAAAATAAATTAGAAGTGATCAAGGGACTGAGTTTTAGAACCATGTTCTTGACTCATTCTGTAACTCAAAAGGGATTGCCAGACAATATAGTGCCCCTAGAAATTCTCAACAAAATGGTGTTGCTGAGAGAAGGAACACGACACTTATTGAGGCTGCTCGGACTATGTTAGCTGATTCAAAGTTGACTCTAACATTTTGGGCAGAGGCAGTCAGCACTACATGTTATGTGCAGAACAGGGTTCTTGTAGTTAAGCCACATGGACAAACCCCTTATGAGCTATGGAACAAGAGGCCACCGTTCATTGGCTTTCTAAGGTCATTTGGCAGCAGGTGTACCATACTTAACACAAAAGACAATCTGGAAAAATTTGCTGAAAAGTCAGATGATGCTATCTTTGTTGGATATTCCTCTAACTCTAAAGCTTATAGAGTTCATAACATTAAAAATCAACAATTTGAGGAATCTTTCAACATTGTAATTAATGAGCACACTCCTTGTGTTAGGGGGAATGGCCCTGATCATATCTTTGATTTAGAATTATTTCCAAACTATTCTAAACCATCTTGTGAGAATGTTTCAACTAGAACAAGTGCTCAAAGTGATTCTAATGATGACCAACTGTTTGAGCTAACCAGACCTATTCCAAGTTTTCCAAGAGCTGTAACAAATCAAGCTCCCACTATTGACAGATTTGATAGTATAACTATCTCAAGGGATAGTGGAGCTTCAACCAGCAGTTCACTTGTTGACCCTCAAACTTCATCAGGTGACACTGCATAACACCAAGCTGATGGAAGCAACATCTTGAAGGAAATGGCAACTGACAATGCTGCTTCACAGAAAACAAAATGATGATGATGTTTCTCATTCATTCAATCAGTCCTCATTGAATGAGTTTGAAACAGCAGTTGGACCAAGTGTTCAAGCTCCTGAGCAAAATATGTCCAATCTGGATCTATATTTGCAACTGGAGGTAATTCCTAGACTTAGGATTCACAACACTCATCTAGCTGAGAACATCATAAGGGAAGTCTCTGAAGGTCTGAGAACAAGAGGGCAAACTCACAATGGGAATGTCTGCTTGTACTCATGCTTTTTATCCAAAATGGAACCCAAGAAGGTTGAAGATGCCTTGAAAGATAGTAGCTAGGTTGAATCAATGCAAGAGGAGCTGCTTCAATTCAAAAGACAAAAGGTTTGGAACCTATGTCCGCTACCATCTGATCATGTACCTATAGGCACTAAATGGGTTTTCAGAAACAAGAGAGATGATAGAGGCTTGATCATCAAGAACAAAGCAAGACTGGTGGTTCAAGGATACACTCAAGAGGAAGGAATCAATTATACTGATGTCTTTGCACCTGTTGCAAGACTTGAGGCAGTTAGGATCTTTCTTGCTTATGTTGCATCCAAGAATTTCACTGTCTACCAGCTTGATGTCAAGTGTGCCTTTCTATATGGGGATATAGATAGGGAAGTCTATGTATGCCAACCTCCAGGATTTGAAGACCTATAGCATCCTAACTATGTGTGCAAATTGGATAAAGCACTATATGGGCTGCACCAAGCACCTAGGCTGTGGTATGAGACTTTGTCTCAGTTTCTCCTGAAGAATGGTTACACTAGAGGTACCATTGATAAGACTCTTTTCATAAGGAAGTCTGGGAAAGACATCTTGCTCGTTCAAGTCTATGTTGATGACATCATATTTGGTTCCTCAAATGACCAAATGTGTAAAGACTTTGAGAGCATCATGAAGAAGTTTGAGATGAGTTCCATGGAAAAAATTGACTTTTTCCTTGGAATTAAGGTGAAGCAAATGAAGGAAGGGTTTTTCATTAGTCAATCTAAGTATGTCAATGACATCTTTGAAATATTTGACATGAAAGATTGTAGGGAAGCCAAAACACCTATACCCAGAAACCATAATCTCTACCCTGACTCTGAGAGGGAGGATACTGATCAACATCAGTATAGAGCAATTATTGGTTCTCTGATGTATCTCACAGCAAGTAGACCTGATATCATGTTTGCAACGTGTATTTGTGCAAGATATCAGGCAGCTCCAAAGGTGTCTCACCTAGTTGCAGCCAAGAGAATCCTCAGATATCTCAAAAGAGCATCTAAATTAGGTTTCTGGTATCCAAGGAATAGTGATTTCAATCTCTATGGTTACTCTTGCAGCGATTATGGTGGGTGCAATATCAACAAGAAATCAAAATCCGGTGGATGTCAATTTCTTGGTGGAAGGATCATCTCATGGCAATGCAAGAAGCAATCCTATGTCTCTACATCAACTACTGAAGCTGCATACATTGCTGTTGCTAGTTGCTGTGCTCAGCTGCTGTGGATTCAGAACCAGATGATAGACTACGAATTCAACTTCATGAGCACTCCTATCCACATTGACAACAACAGTGCTATCTCCATTACTGAAAATCCAGTGAAGCACTCCAAGACTAAACACATTGATATCAGGTACCATTTCATTAGAGATATTCATGAGAAAAATTTAATCAAGCTGATCAAAGTTGACTCAAATGAACAATATGCTGACTTGTTCACCAAAGCCTTTGATGAACAAAGATTCAAATATCTTATTACAGCTATTGGGATGATAAACCTTGATTAGTCTATCTCATTTGAAAACCTTTTAATGTGTAAAGTCTTGTGTCAAAACAATCTAAGCCTTGTTGCAAAAAGTCCTTCTCTGAAATTTTCTCTAAGTATAAATTCTTCCGAAGAAGAATTAACCCTCGAAAGATATTTTACATATCTTCCGAAGCAAATTCCTCCCAGGATAATTTTCTTCTCGGAAGAGTTGTTTAGTCTCGGAAAAAGCGATTAATTTCATATCAGATCTATTTCCGAAGCTTATAACACTCTCCATTCGAAAAGCAACATATACTCTCGGAAGTAAAAACTTTACCTTCGGAAGTAAATTTGCCTGAAGAATATTACTTTCGGAAATGCTTTATACTCGGAAGAAAGACTTTACTGTGTAACAGAAATGTTGGAGCATATATTGTCATATATAGTGTGCCCGTCGCTTGACGAATAGTCTAGGCTTAATGTAATACACCTGATATGTTGTAAACACATGAAACTGAGTCATTCGTAGGAGCATATGCGAATGAGACTCAGTCGTACGACTGAGCCATGCTAATGGACCAGTCGTGCGATTGAGAGATGCTATTGGGCCATTCGTAAGACTGAACCATAAGTATGGTCCAGTCGTACGATTGAACCATACGCATGGTCCAATCGTACGAATGGGCCCAGTCGCATTTGATATGGGCTGAGGCCTATAAATACCAGTTTCATTGTGTAGAGAGGGAAAGGTTTTTTAGAGTGTGCCCGGGGCCTAGGTGCTGCCGGATGAGAGGGGAGATCATGCTCGATCTCCCCTTGCCAAAAGTCGTGATTTTTATGTTTAACTAGCTTATAATCATTAGGTTTTATCAATGAAACCATTGTATTATTGTTCGTTCTATTGTTTGTCTTTTGGTTTTTCTTTTCCTTCCGTCAAGAACACGCTCGGATGTCAACCGATCCAGCGACTTCACAATTGGTATCAGAGCCGGTTACTGCTAGAATGATCTAACAATCATTCTAGCAACCCGAGCTCTTGATTTCTGGATCTATTTCATGTGCTGTGACGTTAAACCCACTTCGTGTTCTTCGTGTTTTGCTCAGATCTTGTTACGTGTGTTGTTTCGTAATTAAAATCGAACTCGGAACCTCGTTCTTATCACCCTTGCGAATCTGATGATGTTTATTTTGTTTCGGTTCATGTAAAATTCATCAGATTAGGGCTTTTGGCAGCCGTGGCGGCTGCAGATCTGAAAATCTGCGTGCAGATCCGCTCATGCAACTGGACCATGCTAATGGTCCATTCGTACGACCAGACCATGCTAATGGACCATTCGTACGACCGGACCATGCTAATGGACCATTCACACGACTGGACCATGCTAATGGACCATTCGTACGACTGGACCATGCTAATGGACCATTCGCACGACTGGACCATGCTAACGGACCATTCGCACGACTGGACCATGCTAACGGACCATTCGTACGACTAGACCATGCTAATGGACCATTCGTATGACTGGACCATGCTAAAGGACCATCGTACGACTGGACCATGCGACTGGACCAGTCTTATGTCCAGTCGTGCGACTGGACCAGTCTTATGTTCAGTCATGCTACTGGACCAGTCTTATGTTCAGTCATGCTACTGGACCAGTCTTATGTTCAGTCATGCTACTGGACCAGTCTTATGACCAGTGGCACAAATATATCATTCGTATCATCCATTCACACGTATGTGATATTTGTCTTCCATGTCATACGAATGAATGGTGTTCCAGACCAAAAAAAAGAGTCTGGAACTGCCTCTTGCATAGATTTGTGGATGAGCAAAGCACATTCATCATGAGGTTCTTTTGTCAAATAAGTTCGATGGATACCTCATTATTCGTTGGACTTCCAGAATAGATGAATGTAGTTAGAACACGAAAGAGAGAAGAGAAGATGTCAGCAGTCGGTGCTGATTTTGTGGGGTAGTCAGGAGCATCTGACTATTTATGGGCAAATCAAGTTATATTTATCCGCACAAAGAGGATTCTGATTCTTAGGGGGAATCCATGTATAGAGAAATTGAAGACGTAATCAGAAAGTGATGATGTGAGCTGGTTTCTGATGATGAATCTGTGTGCATTCTGATTTGTTTGAGATTGTCAGCTGTGGATTGGAACCTTCTACTTTTTGCCCAATACACTGTACGAAGACACCAGGAGAGCATAATTTTTTTATATTGGGATATGCTGAATTTGAGGGGGAATTTCTATAGGTGTTAATAATCAGGTTAGCCTATGTGAAGATTGGAGCAATGAAAAGCTGTTCATGTCATTATATGGAAAAATCAGAGTCAAATGGGAAATCTTGCTGCTATGATGGTGTTCTGCAAAGTAAACGAAAGCTATTGTGCCTAAATTCTTTTTCAGGGATACCGTAGCAACTTGACGGATCAACAACGTTGACTAATATGGTTTTTCATTTGATTCTATTGGAAACCAGAGCAAAGATTGACTGAAGATTGTAAGAGGTGTTATCTACTATTCGCAAGCAACGTCCAAGGGGGAATTTGTTGGAGCATATATTGTCATATATAGTGTTCCCGTCGCTTGACGAATAGTCTAGGCTTAATGTAATACACCTGATATGTTGTAAACACATGTAACTGAGTCATTCGCAGGAGCATATGCGAATGAGACTCAGCCGTACGACTGAGCGATGCTAATGGACCAGTCGTGTGACTGAGAGATGCTATTGGGTCTTTCATAAGACTGAACCATGAGTATGGTCCAGTCATACGATTAAACCATACGCATGGTCCAATCGTACGAATGGGCCCAATCGCATCTGATATGGGCTGAGGCCTATAAATACCAGTTTCATTGTGTAAAGAGGGAGGTTTTTAAGAGTGTTACCGAGGCCTAGGTGCTGCCGGATGAGAGGGGAGATCATGCTCGATCTCCCCTTGCCAAAAGTCGTGATTTTTATGTTTAACGAGCTTGTAATCATTAGGTTTTATCAATGAAACCATTGTATTATTGTTCGTTCTGTTGTTTGTCTTTTGGTTTTTCTTTTTCTTCCGTCAAGAACACGCTCGGATGTCAACCGATCCAGCGAATTCACAGGAAATCTTTCGGGCCCCACTCTTTAAAAAGATAAATATTTTGTTAATGATGTCGGATTATTTAAATAGACTAAACCTTACCGCCCCTGTCACATCCTCCACTGAAACGTCCCATCATCTTATCCAAACCCCTTAAACCGTCATTTCACCCATTTAAATAACTCCGGCTAATCACTTTCATCTTTTTACCAAATTTACTACCCTAAAAGCTTCCTTCATCCCCAATTCACCTAATTCCGAACTATCTTCCTGCAACTTTCACAAATGGCATTTAACCCTCAGCACAACCAAGTCGCACTTCTTGATTCTTCAAGGGATGCCGACTTCTCAGATATCATCTCCTTTCTAACCCAATCCTCATATTACACGGCTCTGACTATTGACCCCACAATTTACTCAAATCACATGGCTGAATTTTGGGCCAATGGTCAGATTGAAACCCTAAATGGGGTTCGTTTCATAAGATCGAGCATCTGTGGCCAGGAGTTGGTCATTTCTGAACAACTCATCAGGGAGCATCTCGAGCTTCATGATGAGGGCGCTCCTAGAGAGTTCCCCAAAACAGATTTGGACAACACCTATATCTAAATGGGATATGGTGGAGATGTCAGCAGGTCAACCGTTTACAAGTTTAACTTCTCTTACAACTGGAAATTCCTGCTGCATGTTGTTCTTCATTGCTTGTCCAACAAATCTGGGGGATGGGATCAAATCCCATATGAACTAGGTTGCCTAGTTCATGGTTTGGTGAGAAGCCTCCGCTTTAACTACTCAAGATTTGTGCAGACCAATCTTATGGGAAACCTTCGACGGGACACATTCTTCATGTATACCAGGTTTGTTCAGCACATAATCAATTGTGAGTTGGACTAGAGTAAGCTTGTATGTGCAGCTGCTCTGATTGTTCCTCAAATGAGGCCGACCATCTTCAAGACTTTGAAGAGAGTGTCCACCAACTTCACCGGAAGATATACTGCACTTCTTCCAGGTATGACTGAGCCAATGGCTCCTGGTGACATCCCTGTTAACCCCACAGGTGATGAACCCACACCAGCAACTACCCTCACAATGCCAAATCTACCTTCTCACCCCCATCACTATCACCTATCAAAGACGCCCCCCTTGTTCAATCTTCTCTGATTGAACAAGCTCCTCCTGTTCAAACTAAAAAGACTAGAGTGGAACATTCGGCTCCCACTCAGTTTGAGGTCCAACCATCCTTAACAATTGACCTCAATATGGGTATTGAGTCTCCTCAGTCTCAAACCTATGAGCCCAAAACCCAAGCTGAAAACCTTCAGAGAGAGTCTTTATACTCCCCTGAGCAACCAAAAAGGGACAGCCCCACCATAGGCTCAATGCCTATAGACATTGATCAAAGTCCCGGGTCATTAGGCTTCACCTCTATATCCTTTACTGACCTACTAATAGGAGTTGATGAAGAGATTATGTCTCTTCAGGGCAATGAAGTTGATCCACAACACCCTCTCAAGGATCAACAGAGCCCAGAGAGATCTCTTATCTCTAGCCCCCATCAGCAAGCCTTTACTGAGGTGAGTCCCACTAATGTGGAGGGGACTCATGTAGATTCAGCTTCCACTACTGAAGGAGCCTCAATGGATCCTCAGGACAGTACTGAGACTGAATCTACGGCAACCATGCCCTTTGATGACTTTGAAAGAGACATCATTGAGCAAGGGAAACCAGGGCGCCAAGAAACCACATCTGGTGGTGAGGATGAACATACTAGGTATGTTACCTCATCTCCTCGTGATTCTTCAAAAGAAGATGAGGGAAGACTGCAACTCACCATTTAAGACCTACTTTCTAAAGTCTCAAATCTTGAATCTAAGGTTAAGACTTTAGAGGATAGGTCCACCACTCAGCAACTTGAGATTGAAAATCTCAAGGCCAAACTAGTTGAGAAATAGATTGAGAGGTCTGTTAGGCACGTACCAATTCAGGTCTCATTGACCTCTTCCTCCAGCTCATCAAGCTCTCAAGATGATGCTACCAAAAAGGGGGAGAGTGTTCAGGGACAAAGCCAAAGACAAGAGGAACCACAAAGTCAAGCTCTCACTTCCTTAAGTTCAAGATACCCTATGCAACAAGCTTCAGTTTTTCCTGAGCCTCCTCCAGTTGTAATTCAAGTGGATCAAAGGATGCTTCAAGATCTCAACAGGTTCTTCAACAAGTTCCTATTGGAATCTCTCATTGAACAGCCAAGTCCTGACTTGTCTGTGATTTACTTCGGAGCTCAAGAGCTTCAGAGGTTAAATGCACCTTCTACCACTATTGAGGAAGTTGGTCAACCTAAGGTCCAAGTGGAACCTGAGATTAATTTCGATGGGGAAACAAGGACTGATGGCCCAACAACTGAGACAGTTGGGGATAGATAGTGCATTCTCACAGACTTCCGAATCACAATTCAAAGCCTCGGAAGAACAATTTTAATCTTCTGAAGCTGAGATTGCAGCTGCGGAAGGACTATTCTCTTTATCTGATGATCTAATAGTCACAGATGCAATCCTAGAACTTGCATCTGAGGTTAATAGGGAGGATTTTCTCACCCAACCCCTAGCTCAAACAGCATTAACCCCAACTCCCATTTCTACCACTCAACCTGAACCTTCCATCCAAGAACCCCCAAAGTCTAGCACTTCCAAAGACATCAAAGGAAAGAGGAAGATGACTAAGGAAAAGCTTCAGGAGGAAGAAAGGTTAGAAAAGCTCATAAGAAAAGGTAGACTTCCAACTGGAAAACTGCTAGCTGCCAGTAGCAAAGCAGTTGCAGCCAACCAGGAGGCTGTCAACAATAAAAGTAGGGTGGAAATCATTGACAGACTTGTCAATTAGGAGCTGTGAGTGAAGATGTACTCCTTCTACCACTAGAGGATTTAGTTGAGTTGGAAAAGGTAACTTTGCTGTAAAAATAGCAAAAGGAAGAAGCAGCAAGGTTGGCCTTAGAGGAAGAAAGGGAGAGGAAAGAAAGAGAAGCTGATCAGCAGCTCAGGAGGGAAAGGATAACTTTCCTAACCTCTAAGGTTTCTCTCTAGAAGAACTATCTCCACACAACAATGATACGATCTTATGGCTCTTCAACAAAGAGCAAGATCAAGTGGAGAAAGAGAGAAAGAAAGCTGCCAAGGAAAAGCTGATGTTGAAGAGGAAGAAGGAAGAGGAAGAAGGAAGAGGAAGCAGGACTAGCTGCTGCCAAGAAGATAGGTGAAAAGGCCTGGATGAAAAACTATCTCCGGGCTCATGGCTTCTCCGGCAGGCAGGTGGGTCCTACGTCTAAAAAGACCCTCCAGCGACATGTCAATGACATAAAGGCTGACATCCGCTTGGGGAAGAGGAAGGAGATGTAAAGAAGGGGATAGGGGATGATCTTCAAATCAACCACTCAACCCCAACCTCAAACCCAACCACAATCTGAACCAATTCCTTTTCTATTCCCCATCATAACTGAACCAATCACTGAACCTTACACCCCTGAACCTACACCATCACCCTTCCCAACCTCCTCACCTCAACCACCTAAACTACCTATCCTCCAACCCAAAACACTAGCCAGAACCCAAACACCACAACCTACCCAACAACATCTCAAGTCATCCCCTCAGCCTTCTAAACATCTCCCCTTAGAGGAGTTCAAGGCAATCAAGACAAAGCACATCAACTGCACAACCCTGACCGACATCTCCTGTGAGGTGGATTCAGTCAAAATGACTTATGTTGATGGATCCTCATGTTCCCTCACTAGAGATCAATTTCTTGATTTGCCCAGAGGAACATTGGACCAAGCAGCAAATCTCCTTGGCCTCAATTCAGATACTCTGAATGAGGAAGAAAAGAAGCTAAGGAGAAGGCTGGTGACTCTGCTGGATACCAAGAAAGGTGACCGGGTGCCAAGACAACCTCTTTTGCCTAGGAAAAGGATCATCTAGTGGAGGTTCGAAGACTCTTCTCACAACTTTGTTGTTGAGAAAGAGAGTGGAGAGCTCAACAGGCTAAATGCCTCATCTCTGCTACACTTAAGCAGATTTTATATTGCTGAGTTAGCAGAGAAGCCACTCTCCAACCCCTCCAACTCTAAAGTAGCTGCTCACATCAGAAATCACCTGGGCAGTCTTCATCTGGCCGAGCTGACTGCTAAGACCAGGATTGAAGAAGAGTTGAAACTGAGAGAGGAGGAGAAAAGGAAGGGATCAACAACCAAAGGCAAAACCTTTCTACAAATGGTTGAGGGTCCTGAACTTGAATCCATAGTTAGATGGGAGTATGACTATAACTCCTGTCAACTAACTCTTTTCAGGGGGGCACAACAAAGGGTACATGTCATTCATAGTGATAGAGTGGATCTCCTATCCACTAATTACTTGTACAAACTTCTCAGCACCACTTCAGGGAAGAACAAGGAATCAGATAAATATCTTCTGTCCCTGGTGTTGAAAGCTTTGAGAAGCAGAAACAAGTAGGTTTTGGTAGCATCAGCCTAGGGGGAGTTTGTTGGATCTAGAAAGGCTAGTGCAACCAAAACCAAATCACCTAGACTATTTTGGTGCAACTAATAAAGGACTTCCGAAGCTAAGTGTGGAACTTCTGAAGGAAAAGGAGCTCTTCCGAAGATAAAGTGTAAGATCAACTTCCGAAGGAAAACTCCAACTTCCGAAGACAAAGTATTCACTTCCAAAGATCAAGACTTAGAGTGAAAGATCAGAAGTCAACTTCCGAAGTATGAAAGAAGTCCTCAAGCCTCGGAAGTATAGAAGCCTCTTCCGAAGTATAAGTGGCTTTAGAAGAACTTGTTCTTCCAAAGCCAACATACCTTCGGAAGACACTACTATTATCCAGTGGACATAAGTATGGTCTCCCTGACACTCCGCTGCAGACCTCTGAGATACTGCATGGCGTTTTCTCAAAAGCCATGTAGTTGACCATACTTTATTCCACTGTTTACCTTTATCAGTTAGTACAGTTGCTGTTAGGTCTAGGATAAGTAGATCTAGTCCAGTATGTATAGGCTTAGTACTTGAATTAATATATGTAATGAATGGTTGTAATTCAAAAATATTGTGTATGCATTATATATATAGGTTAACCCATATATATGTGTGTTGATTTATGTATGTTTGCAGGTACAAACATTATACTTGTTCAATTTCAGAAATTGACCAAGTGTAAGAAACATCTACGAATGAACATTTTGTTCATCCGTAGATATGTTTCTTACAAAAATGCATCCAAAGATCTTCTGCGGATGAACAACCAGCTCTGAGGATGGAAGAACAAGATTGCTTCGGAAGAACAATGTATCCTCAGAAGAACAAGATTACTTCGGAAGAACAATGTACCCTTGGAAGAACAAGACTCCTGCGGAAAAACAAACATCTACTGAAGACAATATTCCTGCGGAGTCCAAACACTTGTATAATACAAGTGTTACAAGTCAACAAGTCAACAAGGAAGTTATGCGAATCCCAAGAAATCCGATGATTCCTTAACAGAAACAGTTCAAATCCCAAGAGATCCGGTGTTTCCTTAATAGAAACATCATTGTCAATATGAATGGATCCTAGGTTTCGAATCAACGGCGGCAACAGCAATAGCAATACGACAATTCCACAACAGAAAACATCACATCAAATCACACAACCAAACCCTAGCAGCCGTCACATCATCCATCACAAAATTTAATATCATTCGTTCATTATTTGTATTCATTAACATGTTTAATGAAATACATATCATTCATTAATTGTGTTTCTTTTAGTGTGTTCTTGAATTTTTATTGATATTGAAATTTATTACGAACAATTAAACCAAGCCAACGTTGTTTCCGCAAACATTGACTTTTCAACCAACGCTGATAATTCCTGATTGTGATCCTTGGATTCACAGGTGGTATCAGAGCCAAGTGCTCATTGATTTAGATCGATTGTTCTATTAGTGTTAGTTGTGTTTAATTTTTTTTCTGAATTCTGTAGATTTGTCAGTTTTTACTGATTAGATCTATTGTTTTTAAACAAAAGAGTTTGTGTGAAACTTGATTTGTCGTGCAGCAGTACTCGATTAGATTAACTTGGATCTATATTCAAATCGATCGAATAGCTGATCTAAGTTATTGACCAGCATCACTATCTTGTTCATATCCTTTGAACAATTTCATTAGTTAACATCTCAGATCTTAACTAATCATGAGCAATTTTAGTGGATCATCTTACCAACCGCCAAAGTTGGAAACAAAAGCAGACTTCAAATCATGGAAAATCAAGTTTAGAAATCATGTAAATTATATAGATTCTGACTTATGGGTCTCTATAACAAAAGGTCCTTATAATCCACCCACCCTCGGGCCGGATTATAATGATAACAATCAACCCATAAGCACGAAAGATCTTTCACCTGATGATATTAAGAAGGTTAAAGTTGATATCAAAGCATATAGTTTGCTTAGTATGGCTTTACCAGAAGAAATATTGATCAGATGTGAAAATTATAAAACAGCAAATTCCTTGTGAAAGATTCTTCATACACTCTGTGAAGGGAGTGATGAAATCCGAAGCATTAGGAAGGACACCCTTCGTTCATAATATGAAACATTCCATCATATTGAGGGTGAATCAATTCCTCAACAACTCCACAGGTTTATGCAACTTGTTACAGAAATGAACATTCTGGAGTTGAAATACACAAATGAGGAACTGAACAAGAAAATGCTCCATACTTTACCAGAAAGTTAGAAGCAAACTGTATCCATGTTCAAGAATACCATAGATCTCAAAACAGTCGGACTAGACACTCTAGTGGCTAAAGTTGAGGCTCTTGAAATGGATAAGAAATAAAAAACAAGAGTGTAAGAACTCATGTATCACCATATCACTTTAAAGAAACAAGAAGTGCTGGAAGTGCCTTCATGTCTAGTAATGATGGTGATAACTCTTGTACTTTGAGTGAAGATGAAGAGGAAGTAAGTTTCTATGCTTCAAAACCTCCTAAGAAATCTTCTCAAAGTAAGTCAAGAAAAGAGAAAGAAAGAACTGATGATCAAAGAGCTAAATCATCCGAAAAACCATCATCCAACATCAATCAGAGTCTATCATTGTCATTCTAGATTCTGAAGAACAAAAGGCAGCTTTTGTAGCCTTCAGGTCAAGCTTTCAAGCTTACCTAAGTAAGCTAATTGCCCACTGCCAACATGTGCCAACAAGATTTAGAAGAACTGCCTCTGGATGTAGTGGAGGAGATGGATCTATAGTGGCAAATGGCAATGATTGCCTATAGAGCCAAACAATATCTAAGAAGAAACAAGAATTTGGCTGCTGCAAGCAAATCATCACGTATTGGAGTTGAAAAGTCAAAGGTAAGATGCTTCAAGTGCAATCTCTATGGACACTTTTCTAGAGAATGCAATCAACAAAATTCCATAACATAAAACATCACATCAAATCACACAACCAAACCCTAGCAGCCGTCACATCATCCATCACAAAATTTAATATCATTCGTTCATTATTTGTAATCATTAACATGTTTTAATGAAATACATATCATTCATTAATTGTGTTTCTTTTAGTGTGTTCTTGAATTTTTATTGATATTGAAATTTATTACAAACAATTAAACCAAGCCAACGTTGTTTCCGCAAACGTTGACTTGATTTCAACCAACGCTAATAATTCCTGATTGCGATCCTTGGATTCACAGTTGCCAAATTTAGTTGGTGACAAAAGGTATGTCATGGACATGTCATGACTACCATATCTTAGATAATACTTTATCTAAGATACCTTAACTTTAGCATTGTAGTATATGCTTTAGTCTTAGGTTTCCAGCTGGTATCAAAGTATATCCGGCTGTAGGATCTAGTATATATAGTTTCTCATTGTAACTCATGTTTCATGCTTGTAAGAGTCTTGTAATACTTTGAGTTGAGAAGTAATTGTAAGGATTCCTTTAAGTCCGATACAAACCAAAACATCCAAAGTCTCTCTGCAAGTAATGCACTAATAACTGAAGTAGAATTGCTTCGGAAGTTTTACACCATGCACTAGAAATATTCTAAGTGTAAAATCTTCTGAAGCCAAGACCAATATCTTCCGAAGCCAAATATGAAGTCTTCCGAAGCCTAAGAGACAAAGTCTTCCGAAGCTTCATCCTATGAAGACAGATTTCTTCCTAAGACTTTTAGTAACATGCTTTATCTGATGTGCTATTCCATAAAGCTGGACACCTTTGCGCTGCATCTTTGTAAAGTCACCAACTTACATGAGTTGGTGAAAAGGTCCATGCTTTTGGTAACTGTACATTGAGGTCTTGAGTCTGTAACCTTCTACTTTATGTACTTTATCCTTTTTGTAATAGATAAGGATGTGAACTATGGCATGTTATAGTCACAAGGTCAAAAGGCAGATATGCCTTTTGATTCTACAATTGATTTTGTTTGTGTCTAGTCAATTGTATCCAGCTGGCTTTCAAAGTATAGCCGGTTGTAGGTTGTAGTATAAGTATTCCTTGTTCTAGTATCTTTCTTTATGCTTTGTAACACTTGTAATAGAACTTGAGAAAGCAATATACTGCATCCTTGAAACCCAAATCTCTTGTTCTGTCTCTTTATTATTACTTGTGTTCTTTGTATCATTATCTTGGTTTATCCAGTTTACTGTTTGATCAAGTTTGGTTAATCTCCTCTTTCTGTTGTTGTGTTGTAATTGTTAAGCCCCTAACCGGTCCTGCAATTGGTATCAGAGCATTTTAGGCTCTTGATATAAGATCTCACCATCTTAAGATCCCTCACACACACAAATACTAAACTTTCAAAAATAGCATCCATTTCAAAGACTGATATGGAGACTGGAACCATGAACAAGTCCCCACTGATCACTCTTGATGACTTTGATACCTGGTGTATGAGAATGGAAGGTTTCATCAGGTCTTTAGACTTAAGAATGTGGGAATCTGTTAAAAATGGACCTTTCATATCCAGCACTCCTTCTGCTACTGGTGCTGGTATGATCCCCAAAGATGTGGCTAACTACTCTGATGAAGATAGGAAGAGAGTAGAGATTGATAGAAAAGTCATGACTGCTCTTCAAACTGCCCTTCCAAACTCTGTGTACAGAGGTTTCAAGAAGTGCAAAACAGCTAAACAGCTATGGGATGCACTAAAACTGATGTATGAAGGCTCCTCTGAAGCCAAGGAGAACAAGAAGGATCTCCTGAAGCAGCAGTTTGAAAACTTCACCTTCAAAACAGGTGAAACCATGACTCAGCAATACTTTAGGTATGTTGAGATAGTGGATACCCTTGTGGATGGAGGAGTTCCTTTTGAAAACAGAGACATTGTAAGAAAGTTCATGTCCTCACTTCCTAGGCAATGGACACTAGACTGTGTGGTGATCAAGAGGACTAAAAATCTCAAAACTCTTACTTTGACAGAGTTATATGGGATTCTCAGTGGCTACCAGATGGAGATGAACATGCAAGGTTCATCTGGGAACTCCAACAATCAATTGGGTTCAGCCCTGCATGTGGTTGAAAGGGATAGCATAGAACCCCAACATCATCTCATATGCTACCCTGACAACTCACCAAAGGGTCCTTTCATCACCTTCCCAGAGACACCCAGGAAGAACTACACTCAAGGAAGCCCATTCCAAGAGACAAGCTCTTCTCAAGCTTTTGTGTCTTCTTATGAAAGTTGTGGTAACTCTCTTTTCACTCTTGAAGACCTGGATTGTATCCATCCAGATGACCTGGAATATATGGAAATAGTTCAGCAGATGGCTCTTCTCACTCATAGAGCCAAGAAGTTCTACAAGAGAACTGGAAGGAGGTTTCCAAGCAATGCAACCAGTGGAAAGTTTGGCTTGGATAAAAGCAAAGTCAAGTGTTACAACTGTAACTTGATGGGCCACTTTGCTAGAGAGTGTAAGGCACCTAAAACAAATGGTGGCCAAGCACAAACCAGACCAAACTACACTAATAAAGCCCCTCTGAATAAGAAGCCAAAGTAACAAGCTGCTGTTGCTGTTGAAGAAGGAGGCTTTGACTGGAGCTTTCAGGTGGAAGATGCTTCTCCAAACCAAGCACTAATGGCAGGTCATGATGAAGCCAAGGTATTGGAGCATCTCTGTACTCCTGAATGCATTAACAGATATAGGTCCTATAACTTGGAAATGAGATCTGATCTTGAGTCCTTAAACATTTTAAAATCTGATTTTAGAAAGTCTGAAAATGATTATAAACTAAAGATAGAGGACTTAGAGAAAACCATTTCAGTTCTAAAATATGAACATACATATTTTAGGACTCAAATCCAAGATCTCATAACCAAGCTGATTGAGTGCCAGGCTGAGGTTGTGATCAGCAAAGCCAGGGCAGAAAAGAGTGTTCTTGAAGAAGAGACCTTCAAGAACATGATATCCTCATCCCTGCACAACAAAGTGTGTTATCAAAATAGACAGGGACTGGGATCAAATGAGATAGCTCCTCCACACACAATCTTGTCTGTAAGATCTCCTAGGTGTGGAACTTGTGAAGATGAGCTTCCTCTCATAGATCCTATAAGTGAAGAGGATGAAGAAGAGATAGTGAAGAATTCCTCTGAGAAGAGTGAAGAGGAGGATTCTACTAAGAGCCACTATCCTTCTGAGGAGAAGAAGTCTACTGTGATGACCAAGTCAAAGAGAAAGAACTTGATCAGGAAGAGCAAAAGAAAATCAAAGAAGGCTCAAGAGATCAAGGCTACTTTTGACTCTAAGCAGAAACAAGTTTTTATCTCTACAGGGTTTGAAGTAGTAAAGACTGAAGACATCAACCAAAACTCTTCAGCTAAGAGTTCTGGTTCCTGTTCAAATCATCTCTGTACCAAGAAGAAGACTGATCTACTGTGTACCACTGCTACACAGCCTAGACCATCAAACTCCAAGAACAGTTCAAAGCCCAAAAGAACTGTCTCAGCATCTACAAAGATGAAGGTGGAGAAGGGATGTGACCAAAGACAGTTTTGCTCTCATAAGGAGACTCTTGTGAAGAAGAAAATGTTGTATGTCATGTGTGAAAGTACCTCTCACATTGCTAAGGATTGTCCATACAATCCTAAAATTACTGTCCATATGACCAATACAAAGACTTCAAAGAGTTTCAAGAAGATTCAAGCTTCGAAAGGAAAATATGTTTCCTTTGGAAGCTCCAAATCAAAAAAGAAGGTAAATGGAAAATTACCTTCGGAAGAAAGGAATTCTTCCGAAGCACTGAAGTCTGCTGCAGTGACTGTAGAATCTTCCGAAGGTTCAGTCATCAAAACTTGTGAAGTCCCAAAAGCTTCCAAGTTTTTGAAGGTCAAGTCCAAGACTCCAAAGGTGGTGTGGAAGTCTAAGAAAGACCAAGTGACTGAAGTTTCTCCATCAACAACAACTCAAGATCCCTCTAGCACAACCATAGGATCTATTACTGTTGCATTACCTTCTATTATACTTAGTGAGCCCAAGACAAGTAAGGTTTGGGTTTCCAAATGTAACTAATCATTTTCTTTGTGCAGGAACAGCTCAAGACAAACAAGAATGTCTGGATCATTGATAGTGGCTGCTCCAGGCACATAACAGGCAATAGGTCACTACTCCATAACTTTGAGAGGATTGATGGAGGACCAATTGCTTTTGGAGGAGATGAAGGTGGTTACATTTCTGGAAGGGGCAAGGTCACAAATGGTAAGCTCAGCATTGAAAAGGTAAACTTTGTCAAGGAGCTTGGGTACAATCTTCTGAGTGTATCCTAATTTTGTGATCAGAGTCATAACATGCTCTTTACTGAGCATGAGTGCATTGTTCTCAAGCCTGGAGTGGTCATTCCTCATGAGCACATCCTGCTTAGAGCCCCCAGGAAAGGGAACATGTACAAGATGGATTTGCAAGAAACATCTCCCTCTGGAGAAGTTTCATGCTTTCTATCTAAAGCAAATAGTGATGAGTCTTTCTTATGGCATAAAAGAATGTGCCATGTAAATTTTTAGAACATGAATAAACTAATTAAACATGATTTGGTAACTGGAATGCCAAAGAAAGAGTTTACAAGTGATGATCATTATGTTGCATGCCTGAAAGGGAAGCAAAATAAGGTATCTCACAAGCCTAAGGAAAGGAACTCCATCACTACTCCCCTACACTTATTACATATGGATCTCTTTGGCCCCACCAGTGTAATGAGTCTAGGAAGGACCTCTTATTGTTTGGTGATCACAGATGATTTTACAAGATTCACTTGGGTTTTCTTTCTTAGAACTAAGGATGAAACCCTTGAGATTCTGAAGAATTTCATCTTAAAAATTAAGAATCAAAGTGATCACAAGGTCAAAACCATAAGATGTGATCACGGGACTGAATTCAAGAATCAAATCCTTGATAGATTTTGTGATGAAAAAGGTATTACAAGACAATACAGTGCTCCTAGGACTCCTCAGCAAAATGGTGTTGCTGAGAGGAGAAACAGGACACTAATTGAAGCTGCAAGAACTATGTTGTCTGACTCTAAACTGCCCATCACCTTCTAGGCAGAGGCAGTAAATACTGCTTGCTATGTGCAAAACAGAGTTTTAGTAGTTAAGACACATGGTAAGACTCCTTATGAACTTTAGCACAAGAGAAAACCTTTCATTGGTTTTCTCAGGTCATTTGGATGTCCCTTCACCATCTTGAATACCAAGGATCAAATTGCCAAGTTTGTTGAGAAATCAGATGATGGACACTTCATTGGATACTCTTCCCAAGCCAAGGCTTATAGAGTATACAATCTCAGAACTAGAATTGTTGAGGAGTCAGCCAATGTGACTTTCAATGAACACACACCCTGTGTGGCTGGTTCTGGTCCTGATTGGCTATTTGATCTTGATTTAGTTACTAACTGTTTTAACAAATCTTGTGAGAATGTTTCAGGATCTGCAGAAAAATTAAATACATGTGATCCTGATCCAAGATTTGAGCTAGGAAGACCCTCAACTCATATATCTTCAGCTCCAGTTGGAACTACGTCAGCAAATGAGGTTTCTATCAGCACTACAATGACAAATTCAGCTGATACATCTGGGGTGCCTTCAAATTCCAGTCCAGAGGCTCCACAACCAGATAAAGATACCTCAATTGTGGAAGACAACAATGGTGATGGTGAAAGTGATCAGGAATTCCTTGATGCTAATAACCACACCATAGATGACAACATCAATGATGTCATACACTCATTGGATCAAGTAAATCTTGATAAGTGTGGTGATGTGAAGGGTGAATCATATATGCCAGATCTAAATTTCTCAAATTTGGATCTTTCTCAGCAACTTGCTGTGATCCCTCAGCTAAGGATCCACAAGTCTCACCCCACCACAAACATCATTGGAGATGTTGTCACAGGGGTAAGAACAAGAGGACAAACCCATGAGGCAAATGTTTGTCTTCACTCTTGTTTCTTATCTCCGATAGAGCCAAAGAAAGTTGATGAAGCTCTAAAGGATGGAAGTTGGGTTGAAGCTATGCAACAAGAGTTGCTTCAATTCAAAAGGCAAAAAGTTTGGAACCTTTGTCCTCTTCCTCATGGGAAGACTACCATTGGAACCAAATGGGTTCTTAGGAATAAGAAGGATGATAGAGGCATTATCATCAAGAACAAGGCAAGACTAGTTGTTCAAGGATATACACAAGAAGAAGGGATTGACTACACTGATGTCTTTGCTCCTGTAGCAAGATTAGAAGCTGTTAGGATATTCCTGGCATTTGCTGCATCCAAGAACTTCAAAGTCTTTCAACTTGATGTAAAGTGTGCTTTTCTGTATGGAGTGATTGATGAAGAGGTTTATGTCAAACAGCCACCTGGTTTTGTAGACCCTGATCATCCTGATTATGTCTGCAAGCTTGACAAACGGGCTGCATCAGGCACCCAAGAAGTGGTATGAGACATTGTCTGAGTATCTTTTTAAACATGGATACAGGAAAGGTACTATAGATGGAACTCTCTTCATCAAAGGAAAGGGAAATGACTTATTGCTAGTTCAAGTATATGTAGATGACATCATCTTTGGTTCAACTAATCCAAAGCTCTACAAAGACTTTGAGAAGCTTATGAAAGACAGATTTGAAATGAGTGCAATGGGAGAACTCAATTTCTTTCTGGGAATTCAAGTGAAGCAAGTTGAAGATGGCATTTTCATAAGTCAGTCAAAGTATGTTCAGGACATACTCAAGAGGTTCAACATGACTGATTGTAAGATTGCTAAGACACCCATAGCCAGAAACCACTCCCTTGGACCTGATCTTGAGGGGGAGTGTGTAGATGAACATTTATACAGGGCTATGATTGGGTCTCTTATGTATCTTACAGCTAGCAGGCCTAATATCATGTTTGCTACATGTATTTTTGCAAGACATCAAGCCAACCCTAAGATGTCTCACCTCATCACTGTCAAAAGGATTTTAAGATACCTCAAAGGTGCTTCAACACTTGGTTTATGGTATCCAAAGAATCCTAACTTCAATCTGTATGCTTATACAGATAGTGATTATGGTGGTTGCAACATGACTGCAAAGTCTACATCTGGGGGATGTCAATTCCTTGGTGGAAGGGTTGTCTCATGGCAATGCAAGAAACAATCCTGTGTGTTTGCATCAACTGCTGAGGTTGAATACATTGCTGCTGCAAGTTGCTGTGCTCAAGTGCTTTGGATTCAAAATCAGATGCTGGACTATGGATTTAACTTCAAGGAGACTCCTATCCACATAGACAACAATAGTGCTATCTCTATCACTGAGAACCTTGTGCAGCACTCAAGGACAAAACACATCAATATCAGGTATCATTTAATAAGAGATAACTATGAAAAGGGATTAATTAAACTAGTCAAAGTTCATATAGATGAACAATATGCTGATCTGTTTACAAAAACTTTTGATGAACAAAGATTTAAATATCTAATATCAGCTATTGGGATGATTAACCTTGAGTAGAACTTTTCTTAAAACTAATTCTAATTATTTCTTAAAATATGTGTGTCCTAAGTTGTCTAGTTCATCACTTTCATAAGCTCATGTTTTTTTTGGATATCAAATCCTTTTTGAAGACTTTCCTTAGATTCTTGAAAATTTTCTGATCCTTCGGAAGATATATTTTTATCTTCGGAAGAAAATTATGCCTTCAAAATAAATAACTGTCTAAGAAATTTTACCTTCGGAAGAAGTGTAAATCTGTCTTTCGAAGCTTAAAACCTTGTCAAAGACACTTATTTGTTTTTAAGAACTTTTTCCTTCCGAAGCAAATTTAACTCTCGCAAGCTTTGTTGTTTCATATACAAAGCATTCAAGTGTTTATTTCTCTTCCGAAGCAAAATTTACAAGACTCTCAGGAAAATCTTCCGAAGTCATTTTAGCTTCGGAAGCTTTTTCATTAAAACTTCTGAAGATAATTTACCTTAGGAAGCTTTTCTAATTCCAAGAAAACTACTTTTTGAGCAAAAGTAAACTACTTTTTCAGAGGTGGGACCGACTTTCGGATTTCAAAGTTTATCCTCTTTCATTAACTTTGGTTCAAATCCCTTTCACATAAATACCCAACGGTTTCCCCTCTTCCTCACTATCTTCTTCAATTCTACTATTCCTCAAACCTAATTCTCAAAACCGCCTTGCTTTTTACCTTTCTTCAACCTTAAGCTTCTCAAATGGCCAACCTTAACCGCAGAAACAACCCAGATTTCTCCATGCTACTTCACAGGCAACACAACCAGGTTGCTCTGTTAAGCTCTGAGAAAGATGAAAGCTTCTCAGAGATTTGCCTATTCTTAACTCTATCAAATTACTTCACCTCCATAACCATTGATCCTACTCTGTATGAGGATCATCTACTTGAATTCTGGAAGACCTGCCAAGAGGTCATCATGGATGGGGAGAAGGCACTGTCTGTCACAGTGCAAGGGAGGACAATCTTCATCACTCCAGCCATCATCAACTCTCATTTGTAGCTGGATGATGAAGAAGGTGAGTTGTCCTTCCCAAAGGAAGCTGCCAATCATTCCTTTGAGCAGATGGGCTATGAGGGAGATTTCTCTGTAAAGACCTTCAGGAAAGGGAAGGTATCATCTTAGTGGAAATACCTACTTCATGTGGTTATCCACAGCTTGTCTAACAAGCATGGAGGGTGGGACCAGATTCCTGAGGATCTCTCCTTCATAGTGCATGGAATGGTTCAAGGGGTCAAGTTCAGGTACTCTCAATTTGTTTATACCAATTTACTTGCAAACTTGGACTCCTTAGAGTATTACATGTTTCCAAGATATGTTCAACACATTCTCAACTGTGAACTGGGCTCACAGTTGAGGGAAACAGATAATATTCTTAGATTGGGACAGATGAAGCCCGGCATCTTTAAAATCATGAAGAAGCCAACTGTAGGCTTCTCAGGGGTAGAAACAGCCCTTGTCCCAAATATGTTAGAGCTCATTGCACAAGGTGACAACCTAGCAACACAAGCTAGTGTTGAACCCACACCTTCTACCTCTTTACCACTAAAAACGCCTCAAGTAACTCTCACCTACCAAAGAAAATCCAAACGAACCCCTGCTCAGCTATTGAGTATGTGCAGGTCCTCATATACTCACCTTTACAAGAGGAAGTGGACACTAGAGCTCCCACTTCCCCTGAGGAGCAAACCACTCCCATCTCTTCAACTATCAGGGCTGAGGTTCCTCATGCTCACCCTGATGAGCTCACAAGCCCAACAGCCTTAAGCCTTCACTCTGAGTCTCAACACTCAAGTGAACAACCTTCAGGGGATAGTTACCATCCCCAGCCCTTAGATCTATATCAACCCATTCCCAACCTATCCTTCCATACTAATGAAGACTTAGGTTTCAGTGAGTACCATGAGTCTCTCTTCTCTTCCCCTACTCAAAGAAAGATGAATACTCCTGAGTCTCCTCAGTCTAGCCCACATCAGTCACCTATAACTGAGGTGGACACTTCTGAACCTGTTCAGGATGTCCATATGGAAGAGGCTCTCACTTCTGCAAGTGATTACATCATTAAGACCTCAACCATGGCAACTCAGCCCACTGACATCTCAACTGAGATTGCTAGTGAGCAGAGGAAAACAAGCAGCCAAGAACCTCAAGCTGGTGGTGAGAGAGAGGACTTTGGTCCAATCATCTCATCCCCCAATGATTCTTCTGATGAAGAAGAGGTGAATCTGAGACTAATGGTGCACAAATTGTCTAAAACATGCACTTACCTAGTCTCAAATGTCGGTCACCTTGAATCTCATGTGACTACCTTACAAAACAGGATCAATGATCGGAAACTTCAGATTTCATATCTTAAGGAAAAACTAGCTGGGAGACCTTTAAGAAGAGCTCAACCAGGATCACAAGAACCTGTGGATGTGATTGATTTATCCTCCAGCTCACCTATGCAAGTGGGTGATGCTACCAAAAAGGGGGAGAAAGTTATTACAGCCACAGAACCTGGGAGTTCTTCACAGAGAATGGACATAGAGGACTCACCATCCTCACTTGCAATTGTGCATTCTCAGCAACTTCCTCAAGTTCACATTAATGTGGACTCTATAGACTCTATCATCAGGAGTCTCTTTGAGGAACGTATACCAAGGGTTGTGTCATCCCCACCTCAAGGAACTTCAAACTACATCATAAGGTGGAGGTATGATGCTGATAGAAGAGCCCTTATTCTTCACAGAGTTCAAGGGCAACAAGAAGTATTTGACTTTAAAAATTTGAACTTCTATGAAGGTTTGGATCTAGTCAATATGCCACTTGTCAATCCAAGCAACTCAAGACAAGCTGACAGATTGGCTCAAAGAATCCAAGACAGGATCACTGCAGAGTTTAGCTTAAGAAGGAGACATAGGCAATCAGGCAATGTCATCGGTCAACTGGATGTTGAGGTGGACCCTAAGATTAGTTTCATAGGGGAAACCTTGACTGAAGGCCCAGTGGCAGAACCTGAGACCCCTGTCTCATCATCATCAACTGCTGCAGAGATTCACATTCCCGCTGAGACACCTGCTGGTGAAGGTGTTTCTCAGCCTCTCTCTAGCCAGAGCATGGATGCTACACCAAGCAATGAAGGCCAAGCCTCTATCTACCCTAAGTCACAAAGGTCTGTGGGTGACAAAGGGAAAAGGATTTTGACTCCTGAGGAAATTGAGGAGGAAGAGAGAGAGAGGAAGAGGAAGCTAAGGGGAGAAAGTTCCACTGGGTCTTCAGGTTTTATGCAAGATGCATTCAGGGCTGCCCCCAGACCAAATACTCAAGATGATGAGTTGAGAGCAGTCAGGATTACTTATATGCAGATCAGGAACTATGACATTGATGAAATCATTTCTTTCCCCTTAGAACAACTAAATGAACTGGCTGACATGGAAGTGTCAAGAGAGATGAAAGAAAAAGAGGATACAAGGTTACTTCTCCAATTCAAAGAGGAGAAGAGACAGAAAAGACTCTACAAGCATGCTCCCACTCTCTCCCCAGTTCAAGAAAGCCCTGTACAAGAAGATGTGGTTCAACAAGAACCTTAGGTAGACAAAGAAGAAGATAGGATCAAAATGATCAACTACCTGAGTGCCACAGGCTTCTATCAGGCAGATGCACTTCTTCCCTTGTCCTATGACTTTGTTGAGTTTGACTACTTAAAACAGCTTGAGCTTGAGTTAGTCAAGGAGAGAAAGACAACTAAGAAGAAAATAAGGGAAGAAGCTGCAAAGTCAAGAGCCATCATCCAAAAGAGTATGAAGAAGTCTGCTGACAGACAGAGGATGATGAGCTTCTTGAAGCTGTATGGATTCTCCGGAAGGAGATTTGGCCCTATGTCTCTATCCACAATGGATGAGCATATAAGGGTAATCAAGCAGAAGATCAAGAGTGGAGAGTTGATTGACTTACACTCTCTTCCAAGTCAAGTCCCACCTGAAGTAGAGGTAAAGGTTGAACAACCTGAGACAACACAACCCAGACCTCCTGCTAAGCCTCAACAAGCTTCATCTTCGGATCCACAGCAGGGTCAAACTCCCTATCCTTCTGAACCTGTGAGGGAGGAATACCCAACTGAGAAAGACAATGATGATCAACAAGATGCTGCAGACCAGTCTTCTCAGTTAAAGTCATCTAAGAGGAAGAAGAGGATGGCTTCTAAACCAAAGTCTAAGAAGAAGAAGCCTAAATCATCTACCTCTACACCTCAGGCTGAGTCAGATCAACCTGAGGAAGTGCATGAAGAAGCAGCCCAATCAACTCCAATACAAGTGGCCCCTCTTACAGCTGAGACACCCATCCTATCCTGGACCTTCTCTACCAATCCAGAAAGATGGCATGTAATCAGAGATCAAGGTGTTGAGAATGTCTATACATGATAAGACATAATCAACTTACCTCTGCATGATCTCTTTGAGATGAGAAGATACTATGAAAGTCTGAATGATCCTGACCATCTAATGAAGAAGGGTATGGTCATGATTGTGCTGAAGACTACTATCATCTGAAGATCTTCTAAATGTTTTGGTAGCATCAGCCTAGGGGGAGTTTGTAAGGATTCCTTTAAGTCTGATGCAAACCAAAACATCCAAAGTCTCTCTGCAAGTAATGCACTAAGAACTGAAGTAGAATTGCTTCGGAAGTTTTACACCATGCACTAGAAATATTCTAAGTGTAAAATCTTCCGAAGCCAAGACCAATATCTTCCGAAGCCAAATATGAAGTCTTCCAAAGCCTAAGAGACAAAGTCTTCCGAAGCTTCATCCTATGAAGACAGATTTCTTCCGAAGACTTTTAGTAACATGCTTTATCTGATGTACTATTCCATAAAACTGGACACCTTTCCGCTGCATCTCTGTAAAGTCACTAACTTATATGAGTTGGTGAAAAGGTCCATTCTTTTGGTAACTGTACATTGAGGTCTTGAGTCTGTAACATTCTACTTTATGTACTTTATCCCTTTTGTAATAGATAAAGATGTGAACTATGGCATGTCATAGTCACAAGGTCAAAAGGCAGATATGCCTTTTGATTCTACAATTGATTTTGTTTGTGTCTAGTCAATTGTATCCAGCTGGCTTTCAAAGTATAGCCGGCTGTAGGTTGTAGTATAAGTATTCCTTGTTCTAGTATCTTTCTTTATGCTTTGTAACACTTGTAATAGAACTTGAGAAAGCAATATACTACATCCTTGAAACCCAAATCTCTTGTTCTGTCTCTTTATTATTACTTGTGTTCTTTGTATCATTATCTTGGTTTATCCAGTTTACTGTTTGATCAAGTTTGGTTAATCTCCTCTTTGTGTTGTTGTGTTGTAATTGTTAAGCCCTTAACCGGTCCTGCAGTAATATATACAAGTGCCTTGAAAATTATTTCCTTGTGTTCTTTGCTACTTATTATATTATTATCAACTCTTAGAAGAGATTCTACTTCATCTGATTTGAGTGTAGTATAAGTGAGTTTGAGAGAAATACAAGTGTTAAGTGACAAAACCCGATTCTGCAAGATACCATAGTGGTTTGCTATCTATGATCTCTTAAATTCATGGGAAATTTCCATTCGTAACTCCGCCCCGTTCATTCGCATGGTAGCCTTCCCACAAGGCCGAAGGGTCACACAATTAATGTCATTTGAAACGATTTGCTAGAGTTTTGTATGGGGGAGATCCAAAATATCTCATGAAGTTGTAAATGTAACGAGTAGGCAAATCAAATTGAACATAATCAATGTGTACGACTCACAAGCTCCAACAGCAAAATCAAATCTTTGGAGTGAATTTCGGGCAATTCGGGAAACATATGACGACCCATGGATCCTTATAAGGGATTTTTAACGAGTTGAGGAATGCTAGTGAAAAAAAGAAGTCATCCTACAATCATTGCTATGTTGTTTACTTAATGAATTTATCCATAATGCTAATTAACTTAGTGAAATACATGTTAGGAGAACACCGATTCACATATATTTCAAGTAATGGTGAGAAGTTGAGTAAGATTGATAGATATATTATTAATTAGTATGTAGAGATTTCCAAAACCTATGGCTTAATGCAAATCTTATTACCTTACCATGGAAATTATCAGATCATTACGTACCCAATGGTTTTGAAAACTACCTTCATTGATTTCGGACCTCTTTCTTTCAGATATTTTAGCTCATTGTTGTATAACCATGTTTTTATGGAACCGATTACTACTGTTTCAAAATCTTCACCTTCGAAGGTACACGAAAGTTGCCTACAAGTAAAAAATTTTTAAAACAAAGATCAAGGAGTGGTTGGTGATGGAAAAGGCTAAAGAGAATAATTTCCAATTAACATAATTTAATGTCGTAAATCCACGGGTTTGATCTATTAGCATAGGTGTGTTAATTAACATACCATGAAAGTGAAACATGAAAGGAATGTATGAAGCAGCTAGGTGAACTTAAGTATAAAAGTGTCTCGGATTTATAACAAAAGACTAGGCTGAAGTGGGCCTTGAATGGTGATGAGAACAATTTTTTTTCTCATGGAATTATACATAACAATTCGTCGTCAAATAGAATTAATGGACTTCAAATCAATAATGTATGGTGCGAGGACCTAGGATAATCAAAGATGAGGCATGACAATCATTCTCGTTTCTTAGAACCTACTCCCATGTGACCAACACTAACCTTCAATCTTTAGAATGTTATCTGAGGAGGATCAGGCTTTCTTGATTAGGCAATTCTCCTTGGATGAGCTAGATTAGTTAGTAATTTGGGAGTGTGATAGAGACAAGGCTCCAAGTCCTAATGGTTTTTAGCGCCTTTTGGGATCTGTTTGAAAAAGAGTTTCTTGATATTTTTCATAGGTTCTTCATGAATAGTATGATTAGCCTTGGATGTATAGGAAGTAGGTTCACTTTTATAACAAAAGACTAGGCTGAAGTGGGCCTTGGATGGTGATGAGAACAATTTTTTTCTCATGGAATTATACATAACGATTCGTCGTCAAATAGAATTAATGGACTTCAAATCAATAATGTATGGTGCGAGGACCTAAGATAATCAAAGATGAGGCATGACGGTACTATCGTTCTCGTTTCTTAGAACCTACTCCCATGTGACCAACACTAACCTTCAATCTTCATAATGTTATCTGAGGAGGATCAGGCTTTCTTGATTAGGCAATTCTCCTTGGATGAGCTAGATTAGTTAGTAATTTGGGAGTGTGACAGAGACAAGGCTCCAAGTCCTAATGGTTTTTAGCGCCTTTTGGGATCTGTTTGAAAAAGAGTTTCTTGATATTTTTCATAGGTTCTTCATGAATGGTATGATTAGCCTTGGATGTGTAGGAAGTAGGTTCACTTTTATAACAAAAGACTAGGCTGAAGTGGGCCTTGGATGGTGATGAGAACAATTTTTTTTCACATGGAATTATACATCACGATTCGTCGGCAAATAGAATTAATGGACTTCAAATCAATAATGTATGGTACGAGGACCTAGGATAATCAAAGATGAGGCACGGCGGTACTATCGTTCTCGTTTCTTAGAACCTACTCCCATGTGACCAACACTAACCTTCAATCTTCAGAATGTTATCTGAGGAGGATCAGGCTTTCTTGATTAGGCAATTCTCTTTGGATGAGCTAGATTAGTTAGTAGTTTGGGAGTGTGACAGAGACAAGGCTCCAAGTCCTAATGGTTTTTAGCGCCTTTTGGGATCTGTTTGAAAAAGAGTTTCTTGATATTTTTCATAGGTTCTTCATGAATGGTATGATTAGCCTTGGATGTGTAGGAAGTAGGTTCACTTTTATAACAAAAGACTAGGCTGAAGTGGGCCTTGGATGGTGATGAGAACAATTTTTTTTCTCATGGAATTATACATAACGATTCGTCGGCAAATAGAATTAATGGACTTCAAATCAATAATGTATGGTGCGAGGACCTAGGATAATCAAAGATGAGGCATGACGGTACTATCGTTCTCGTTTCTTAGAACCTACTCCCATGTGACCAACACTAACCTTCAATCTTTAGAATGTTATCTGAGGAGGATCAGGCTTTCTTGATTAGGCAATTCTCTTTGGATGAGCTAGATTAGTTAGTAATTTTGGAGTGTGACAGAGACAAGGCTCCAAGTCCTAATGGTTTTTAGCGCCTTTTGGGATCTGTTGAAAAAGAGTTTCTTGATATTTTTCATAGGTTCTTCATGAATGGTATGATTATCCTTGGATGTGTAGGAAGTAGGTTCACTTTTATATTAAAAGATAGTAATTCTAACGATACTCTCGTTAGCAATGGGAAATATTCTAGTACAGTACCGTTTACAAATACGACTAGAAAAATATATATAAACAATTTTTATGTACCAAACTTGATTCAAACATTCTTTTTAGTATATACTCCAATGAGTCTTCGTATAGCATTCTTGACACGAGTCTTCATCACGTTTGAATCTTCAACTATACCCCTTGACTGCAACAATTAACAAACAAAAGATTGACGGTTGTAGCTGAGGATCGTTTTAGACACGAGTCCCTTAAAACAGATTTCGCGGTCTCTACTCAAGACAACGTGTCTGTCTCCCAGGGTACAATAGCCAAAGCAGTATGTACTGCCGGAGAGTGCCTCAGACCCTAGAGATCACCGGGTAAAATATGTGTTATGATATTATTTGGAAATATGTTAAAGATAATGGTGTAGGAAGAATAATTTAGAGAGTGCTCCTCTCTAAATTTCTATAAAACTTGTTGACACTAAAGAAAATAAATTTCTTCTTCTTTTTTTTTTCTTTTCATCATGAGTTTATTTATATACTCATGCTAAAAACTTCACATTAATATGAGTTTTATGATTCACAATCAAAACGTCCATTTTATTTATTAAATGTTTTATGAGTCCAAATTAAAACTCACATTTTATTCATGACATGTTTAATATCAATTTTAATAAAAATTATGATCCATAATAAACATTCATAATATTTATTAAAAGACTTGGTCAAAACATAAAACATTCATGTTAATCAATACATGGCTTTATTAGCATTATGCAAGAAATTGCAACAATTTCTTACAATAATCAACCAAGTTTCATTTTTTTCATTCCGACCACTCAACTTCGAGCATCGATATCTAATTCATCTTAGCTTCAATTTGGACACGGTATAGTTTGTTGCAAAACAAGAACTTAAACCAATAAATAAATAATTATTTATATAACAAATATATAAATATAATTATTTTGTGTCTAAAATTCCAACAATCCCTCACATGAATGGAGATCGATCAAAACCCACAAAATTCCCAATGAACACTCGACAGTTGAGTCTTGCAGGATAGGTAGTTGTTCCCATTGAACATTCCTTTGTGAAGCATACTTAGCCTACTGGTGGTGTGTAGACGCGATGTCTTTGAACAGACCACGTTTGTGTAGACGACAATATACATTCACACAAGACTTTCCCTAGTCGGGCACATCCCCTCATGTCGTGTCCGTTATGGTCATGGATCACTATCCTTGTTCTGCGAGAGCTCTAAGATTTGCGCCTCCCCACAAATCCATTTGAAGCGACCCCACTTCTCTCTAACATAGGTGATTCCTTGAATCATTAAAAGCATCATGGTTATATTGATTCCCACAATCATTTAACATGAATATACTTAACTTTCTCTTGGTCACTGGTTTGGGGTACTCCCACAGAGTGAATGGACTAGGAAGTTCGTCACTCCTTTTTAGTTTTAGGGTACTCCCCTATAGTGACTCTGTTAGTCATACTATTAAGTTGTCCTATTGAACCTAGATCTTGGGATCTCCAGTCAACTAGGTTAGGTTTCCCTCATATTCCCCTTTCCTACGGGCTTTAGTCCAATTCCTCACTATCTCGTCTCGTTTCAACCCGTAGGTTGTTGGATTCAAAATTATTATCTATCACTATGTCAAGTCGATATAGATAAATTCAATCGAGATAATTTTTCATGATGTGTTCTTAACTCGTAAGTTAATAATGTCTATTATGAAACTTTTAAGTGTATTTGAAGAATACAATTCTTATTTCAAGACGAACACATCTCCTTTATGTCTTTGGTAGTAGATATCTATTATGATTCTAAATCTAGCCAATTAGAATCCGAGTCTATCATAGACTTCTTATGACCTTTGTGTACTACACTAGATCATGAGTTTGCAATATCTTTGGTGGATTCCCAAAATCCATATTGCTAACATTTTATTTTCAAATGCAAGAAACCGCCACATTTAAGTGTTATTGGATAATATCCATATAGGATAATGAAAGGTTCTCCCTTTCTAACAAGTTTGAGAAAACTTATCATAAAACCATTTCTACATACCCAAAATGATTGTTTCTAAATGGTCTCTCCCTCACATTTCTTGCAATTTGATTTCAAAGTGAGGTTTGCTATCGGACAAACCTAGAAAAATGAGTCCTCATTAGTCTTTGTATACTAAATAACATTATCTAGTAAGTTAAGTTTTCCATAGGTTATATCAACCTCATTGAACCGAATGAGTATCCTATTTCAACTTTGGATATACATAATTGACCTCCTTAGAGCACTATAATTGATAAGTACTAGTCTAGCATGCTTTAGACTAAAGTACTTTAGCATGTGAACAGAAGATGCATCATTCTGATCCTTCACAGCTTTAAGAAATAACACATTATCCCTTGTCCATATCCATATCTTATTATAGACAAATCATGAGACTTAGTCATCATCATTCGGTTTAGAACATAACTCGTTTTTCTTTAAACCTCTCATCCATAAGCAAGTCACCAGCCATTATGTTGGACCCTATAGCCGCCTCAGTACCAACTCAGCAACAGCCAGTCGGTAGCAACTACCGGAACTCGACATTACCACAATAGGTTGGTAGAAACTCAAAGGGAAGCTCGGTACCAATCTAGCATACACACACTTTAGTAGTTGCCATTGAGTTAAGACCAAGATCTCGGTAGCATCTTTTAAAACTACTCAGCCGACTTTCAAGCACAGCAGTGCGAGTGTGCGAAGTGCAAAGGACACTATATTCCCTTTGACTTATAAAGACTTAGTAATAAGTCTTGATTTAATTCACTTTGGTGAACACATTTATCATTAACAAGATAAATGAAACTCGTCTACAATCAATATTACATTAAGACAGAGTCAAACACATTGACACTGAATAATATGCAATTCAAAAAGTTTGCCTGGAGTTATTGCCACACATACTGCTTTGGCTGTTATACCCTGGGAGACAGACGTGTTGTCTTGAGTAGAGACGTGAAATCTGTTTTAAGGGACCCGTGACTAACACGATCCTCAGCCACAACCGTCGATTTTTTGTTTGTTAATTTTTGTAGTCAAGGGGTATAGTTGAAGATTCGAATGTGATGAAGACTCGTGTCAAGAATGCTATACGAAGACTCATTAGAGTATATACTAAAGACGAATGTTTGAATCAAGTTTGGTACATAAAAATTGTTTATATATATTTTTCTAGTCGTATTTGTAAACGGTATTGTACTAGAATATTTCTCATTGCTCACGAGAGTATCGTTAGAATAACTATCTTTTAATATAAAAGTGAACCTACTTCCTATAATCTTATAACAGATTTCACGTCCCTACTCAAGATAACGCGTCTGTCTCCCAGGGTACAACATCCAAAGCAGTATGTACTGCCGGAGAGTGTCTCAGACCCGAGAGATCACCGGGTAAAATATGTGTTATGATATTATGTGGAAATATGTTAAAGATAATGTTGTAGGAAGAATAATTTAGAGAGTGCTCCTCTTTAAATTTCTATAAAACTTGTTGACACTAAAGAAAATAAATTTCTTCTTATTTTTTTTCTTTTCATCATGAGTTTATTTATATACTCATGCTAAAAACTTCACACTAATATGAGTTTTATGATTCACAATCAAAACTTCCATTTTATTTATTAAATGTTTTATGAGACCAAATTAAAACTCTTATTTTATTCATGACATGTTTAATATCAATTTTAATAAAAATTATGATCCATAATAAACATTCATAATATTTATTAAAAGACTTGGTCAAAACATAAAACATCCATGTTAATCAATACATGGCTTTATTAGCATTATGCAAAAAATTACAACAACTTCTTACAATAATCAACCAAGTTTCATTTTTTTCATTCCGACTACTCAACTTCGATCATCGATATCTAATTCATCTTAGTTTCAGTTTGGACACGGTATAGTTCATTGCAAAACGAGAACTTAAACCAATAAATAAATAATTATTTATATAATAAATATATAAATATAATTATTTTGTGTCCAAAATTCTAACAGGATGTTCCTCTGCGTTCATCGTTTTGCTTCTTAAATAGATGGTATACTCACCTCGGTCCTTAGTTCTTGTAAATGGTTCCCAACTATAGAATTCCAATGCTACCGTGGGCTTTGTCAAGGTGATCATTTTTCTGTCCTTTTATTAATAGTTGCTATGGATGCCTTCTCTTGTGCCTTAAACAAGGTGTGTTTAGTTGGACTCTTTCAAGGCATCTGGCTTCCAAATGAGGAGTCAGTTCTCTCCCACCTTTTTTATACCGATGATCTCATAATAAGTGGGGAGTGGTCGATATAAATATAAAACCTAGCTAGGATTCTAAGGGGACTCTTTTTAGTTTCTGGTCTACGAGTTAATCTAAAAAAAAGTACAATCTGTATGGCATTGGGTAAACAACTTGAATCTAAAATAGAAAGAAGCTATCTTTGGTTGGAAACCAGGTGAATTCCCTTTTTTCGTAGTTGGGGTTGCAAGTTGGCGCAAACATATGTTAGGTCAAAAACTGGTCTCCGGCTATAAAGATGTTCGAATCGAGACTAACAAGGTTGAAGGCTAGCTCTTGGGTACCTAGAAAAGTTAACATTTTTAGCTGGAAGGAAGAGACGGGCCGTATTCCTACTAAAATGGCTGTTATTCAAAGGAATGTCTCTATTCAATCAAGAATGTGCTCCATATGAAGACCATGAGGACATCATGGATCATGTGTTCACGTCATGCAAGGTGGTGGACATGCTTTGACCGCTTATTGGCCAATGGTGTGGGATCCCACCAATATATGCATTTTGTTATAGATACATGTTAGAACTCAATAAAACCATTCCTAGTGATGATGTTAATAGAAGGCTGATGCATTCAATTATCTTGGTAACCTGTTGAAGGGCACAAACCACCAAAGCAAATGCAAACTTCTGTTCTAGTCTAGTGTTAGTTACCTATATATAAAATTTGATATATTAAAAAACACAAAAAACCATCGACATTTAATTTTAAGAGCAACTATAGTATACAATCTAACATAAACATTTTTATTTAGATTCTAACAATTTAAGCTTTAACCTACTAACCAATAATAATTTTTATGTGCAATTTGACCAATAACATATAACTTTGATTTTCGTCGTTGAAAGCAACTATGCTTAAATAATCATTATAAATTTACATCGACTTAAATTCAATCCTACTTACAATAACAACTATAAGCAAAATAAGAAAACACACTCGTCTTGTAAGTAAATTAATCATAAGGAAATTAAGTGTAAACCGATTACATGAAAATAACACAACCCTTCGGTTTCAATTAAAACACGCCCCGTAAGTTTAGAAAATTAAAAAAATGGGTGTTGGGTGAAACAATGCCGAACATAAAATAAAAGAGAAAAAGGGGCGTTATGATGTACGTGTCAAAGGCCTAAAGATGGTCGGTTATGGATATATAAATATAAATATATATCCAAATCGTAAGTCGGTCACTACTCTACGTTCATCACAATATAAGTATAACATCTAAGTGTCTCAACCGACTGAATTCATCCTCATTTCCGTACAACACAAATACAAATACAAATACAAATACAAATAGAATGGCTGCAAAGCTCTTATTAAACAACCACCTCCGCCCTCTAACCGCCTCTCCTCCGCCCCTCTCCTCCGCCCTCTCCACCTTCCGGTAACTAACTACACATCCAATCGTACATACTCACATATCCATTTCATCGTTAACTGATATATCGTTGTTGTTGTTGTTGTTGTTGTTTGCAGGAGGAAGTTGCACGAATCGGCTTACGAGAAGGAGGTAGAGGATGAGGTTGATGCTAACGTTAAGGTAATTGCTCCGGTTGAAGACGCGCATCAACCGGAGGAGTATTGGGAGCCGGATCCGGAGACTGGAGTCTTCGTACCGGCATCCGAGCAGAGCTCGGATGACCCGGTGGTGCAAGTGAGTTGCACCACCGAGGAAACTGTGTTGGATGAGAAGGCGTTTTTTCGACCGCAGGAGGATCTGGAGGCGCCTTCGCCCGAGTCGTTTACGGGCGAAATACCTCCAGTTGATCCTTTTGCTGATGCTGAATGATGGTTTGGAGGTTGTTTTGTATCATGTCATGTGATGCCTATCGGTGTTTGTTCTTGGAGCTTCAAGAAGCGCCAGGAATTATGTGTAATTTTTTTAATATTTGTTAGTGGGTTACATGTACCGATGATGGAAAATAAGTTTAAAAAAGAGATAAAAAAAATACTCGTATGAAACAATGTAGTGTGATTTGTGATGGGTATGATATATATAAAGGATATACAACAAATAAAAATATAAATCAAACTTGAATATGCACTAGCAGGAATAACAAGCGAGAAAAGGGATGTCTAGATCTTCTATGTTTTTTTTTTTTGTTTTCCTCACGTTGTTGTTTTTCTCATATACTCGTTTATTCTGCATCTAAACTATAGTTGACAGTTGACACTCATCTACTTCTACCTGATTCTTATGTGCATATATGAACTTTATTGTCAAAGTATACTCAACAAAGTATCATAATTGTTAATTAACAAGTATATATCTAACATTTTATAACACTAACCTTATAAATAAATACATGTATCACTTTGAATTTTCAAAGCCACATATGAACATCAGAACATGGGAAGGTTTCTCACACATGGATGGAGGATAATAGGGGCCGGAGGGTTCGTCCCCTAAAAATTGCTTTGGCCCTTGCTCCACCATCACCATCATATATTAAGTTCGTCCTCCTAAAAAAAATTATTTTTTACTCTTCAATGTTTAAACTCTGCTACTGTTCTCACATGTTTCTATGTATAACATTACTATTTAATATATTTCCTTGGAGAACTATACTTGTTCTCTGACGTTGTACACTTATGAATAACTCTTATTATTACTCTTAATTGAATCGAGTAAAAGAAGATATGATATGAAAGTGCAATGTAACGGCTATGATGACTTTTACTAATTTAGGATGTTGATCTCTATTGATCTTGAATCTTTAAAGGAGGGACATTTAGCAAAAGAATTTAACAATGCTTTGGGAACGTTTTCAGCTGGCGTTCTTGATTTGCGTTTTGAAATTGTTAATCTTGTGTTTCCGTTTTGAAATTGATGTGTCAGATATCTAATGTCAAACAAACAGTTTAGTAAGGTTCTGATCATTTACTCGTAATTTCTCATACAATATATATATTAGTTATCAGAATCTTCCAAACTAGCAAACAAGTTGATAATTATCACCACCTCAAACTAACATAATGTCACGTCAACTCTTAGTTGTTTATAAAATCCCCTTGGAGCATATATTATATAGAAAAAATATAAATAGAAAAAGAAAAAATATTACTATTAATCTGTATATTTGATAAGACATTGTATCATTATTAATTTTTTTAATATTTTTTAAATATAATTGTGAGTGAATAAGAAATAAAAAGCAATAGTTAAGATATATAAAGTATTACTCTTAAGGGATAGCCCATCAAACCTGTATTAAGTTTTGCAAATGGGGAATTTTTTTTGTGCTGCTTTGGGTAAGTATGTCAAGAACCACAGACAAAATCAATCTCATTCAGGGAACAATTGTATCCTACAAGAGGCTCAAAAGGCAAAAGCATCCTTGTCTTCTACAGATTCAACAGGTTTAAGATAACAAAAAGAAAGTTACACTGGCATTGGAGTAAACAAAGAAGATCTTAAACCCTATTAATCCAATTCTTCTTTTAACTGTCACCAGGAAGAGACTTGATGATGTCGGAATCACCTGTTTTATTGTGGCAATACCATAATGTCAAACCGGTGTGCTTAAGAAAATAAAAAATAATAATATAATAATAAAAACTGTGATTTAAGTACTTTTAGAGAAATTGATTGATACCTGCGTCGATGATGCTAAGGCATGACACACGGAAATACTTTCCACATGCTGTCCCAAGATCCACATTGTCTGAGCATATATAAAAACAAAACGTGTAAATGAAAATAGTATAGATTTTGACTCTATGTAGTATGTATAACGATAGATTGATCTACAACTAAATATAAGTCCATTTGGTTCAAATGAAGAATGATTCATTTGTCTACGACATCAATGACCAACCAAATCACTGTGTTACAAAAACAATAAGACTACAAAATCAAAAACAGAAAATGTAAGACAGAAGACACTGAAGCCAAAAGTCAAGCAGTGAACAGATTGGACATGTATAAACAATGTATCGTTAAATGGTTAAAGTTAAATCATAGAAACATACTGAAAGTTTCCTTAGGGGTGTATGGCGTATCCAGCTAAAATCATTTGGTTATCAAATAATCATAGATACAAACAAAAAGTGACAGCCACTGATGTCAATAGCGACCGTAGCGGGCGCAATCGCGCGCTACGTCGCGAAGCGGCTATCGGTCGCTATAAGGTAAATAGCGGCTAAATAGCGGGATCTGTACTTTTTTTTTAAAAAAATTCACTAAAAAGATATATAGGGTTCGATGATCCCCCCGTTCGATTTCTAACCTCGTTCACATTCTCCTCGTTCGACGGCCCTCCGCCGCTCCGCCGTAGCCTCCGCCGTAGCCTCCGCCGCTAGCCCTCCGCCGCTAGACCTCCGCCGCTAGCCCTCCTTCGACAGCCCTCCGCCGCTAGACCTCCGCCGCTAGCCCTCCTTCGACAGCCCTCCGCCGCTAGACCTCCGCCGCTAGCCCTCCGCCGCTAGACCTTCGACTTCGACACTCGATTCCTGCTGTTCAATTCGATTGTGGAGTTCCACTTGGTTCTTGCAGTAGTTTCTACTTTCTAGAATTGGGCAGTAGTTTCTAGAATTGGGCAGTAGTTCCACACTTAAGGTAAAGATATATTTTACTCAATTTTTTCCATTGGGCAGTAGTTTTTTTCTTGTAATTCTGATTGACTTTGATGTTGTATTTAAGTAGAAATGACCTCCAGAACTAGAAAGGAACATGATATTGGTGGGACCTACGGGACTTTGGTGGAAGGAACCAAAAGCTCGGTGCGATGCAATTTTTGTTTTTTTGTTTCAACTGGTGGGATTACAAGACACAAGCATCATCTTGCTTGGGATTCACCTGATGTTTCGAAATGTCCCAAAGTTCCAACTGAAGTAAAAGAGTTGATGAAAGAACAATTTGAAAAGAAGAAACGTGCTCGAGAATTTATTGATAGCATACCTCATTTTGATGACGTGGTTGATATAGATGGTGATGATGAAGATGAAATCCCAAGTAATCGTAGTGAAGTTCAATCAAAAGGAAAGAAGACCATTTCATCTTCCGGATCAACGGCTAACACTAAGAAAACAAAAGGCCCATTAGATTATATGTTCAAGCCATCAAGCTCATCGGGAAAAAAAGGAGGAAACTTAGTTGGGAGTGTAGAACATAATGAAGTTCAAAAGAAACTAAGACTTGATGCGGTGCAAAAGTTTGCTCGTTGGATGTATGATGCAGCTCTTTCGTTTAATGCGGTGAAATATGATAGTTTAGGGCCCGCACTCGAAGCAGTTGGTCGATACGGATGTGGTATGAAACCCCCTAGTTATCATGAGGTTCGAGTTCCTATGTTGAAGCTAGAAATGGAACATACCAAAAAAATTTTGCAAGAAAATGAGGTAGAGAAGTCAACCTATGGATGTTCTTTGATGGCCGATGGATGGAGGGACCGAAAAGGAAGGGCATTAATTAATTTTCTTGTAAACACGCCTCGAGGAAGCATGTTCATTGAGTCGGTTGACGCTTCTAGCTATTCTCACACGGGTAACCAACTAACTTGTTTAGATATTTCAACCACATGATAAATGTAGAAAATTTTACTAACTTTTGATAATTCTCGTAGGTGAGAACATGTTTAAATTGTTTGATAGATTCATCAAGAAGGTTGGGCCGGATCACATTATTCAAATTGTGACAGATAGTGCTAGTAATAATGTTTTGGCTGGTAAGTTTATAACAAACTACTAATTTGTTGATTAAGATTTTTAAATCCCTATAACACTTAAGAAAATTTTGATAGGTCAACTTGTGGAAGAAAAATACCCACATATTTATTGGACTCCTTGCGCTGCTCATTGTATTGATTTGATGTTTGAAGATATCTTCAAGTTAGCTCATCTGAAAAGAACTCTTGAAAGAGCAATTGCGGTCAATACATACATATACAACCGCACATTGCTTCTAAACATGATGAGAGACTTCACCGGCCAGAAAGACATGGTTAGGCCCGCAAAAACCCGGTTTGCCACCGCTTTCATCACCTTAAGTTGTTTCAAAGCAAATAAGAGAAACCTAAGAAAATTGTTCACTTCTGAAGAGTAGAACAAAAGCAAGTTCTCAAAAGAGGCGGGAGGTAAACAAACAGCAAATACAATATTGTTGCCTAGCTTTTGGAACAATGTAAATATTGTTGTGAAGGTTGGTGGTCCGTTGTTAGGAGTACTCCGTTTAGTTGATGGGGAAAGAAAGCCTCCAATGGGTTATATATATGAGGCTATGGATAGAGCAAAGGAGACGATTGCTACATCTTTTAAAAACAAAAAAGAAAAGTACCAAGAAATTTTCAACATAATTGATGCAAGATGGAATTGTCAGTTGCATCGGCCTTTGCATGCAGCGGGTCACTACTTGAATCCAAGGTTGATGTACTACAACAATATAGAAGCGAATGATGATGATGAGGTGGTAAGCGGGTTAATGTCATGCATTAGTAAGTTGACATTGAATGAAGATGATCAGATAAAGATTCACTCTGAGCTACCATTGTATCGACGTGCTGAAGGGATCTTTGGAAATCCGATGGCGAAGAAAATGAGAGCAAAACTTGCCCCTGGTATAATTTTTTATATATTATCTATAATGTTTAACAAAGTTGAACTTACTTTTAGTTTATTTTGTTATTAAATTAGCGGTGTGGTGGATGCAATACGGAGCATCGGCACCAACCTTAAAAAAATTTGCGATCAAGGTGCTTAGTTTGACGTGTAGCTCATCGGGGTGCGAACGCAATTGGAGCGTTTTTGAACATGTAAGGAACATTCAATTTAATAGTACATGTAACCAATATTTATAAACTTATTATATTTTATTTATGTAGCTTCATTCCAAAAAGAGAAACCGACTCGAACAACAAAAGCTCAATGATCTTGTGTACATTAAGTATAATCGAGCTCTAAGAAGAAGGTATGATATGCGTGATACGATTGACCCGATTATCTTAGATGATGCAAATGTACAAGATCCAAATGAGTGGTTGATGGGTGCCTTAGAGGAGGTCCAGGATGAGGATGAAGAAGATGCCCCGGTGTTTGAGGGTGAAGATTTGACATGGAGTCATGTTGCAGAGGCTACAGGTGCGGGTGATGCGCCTTATTCGACAAGAGCAAGTGGGAGTAAAAGGGGTGGTGATGCCTCTGCATCAAGCTCAAGGCCTAGAAAAAGACGTTTAGTAGATGAAGATGAAGATTTTGATGTGGATGCTGAAGAAAATGATGTTGGGGCTTATAAAGATTTTGATGCAACATCGAATCACGATGATGATGATGATGATTAGCCGGAATATGAAGATTTAGATGATTAGTAATGAACTATTTTATCTATTTTGATGGTGTTTAATGGTGTTTGTTGAACCTTTGTACTAATTTATCGTTAAAACATGTTTAATTTAGTGAATGTACAATATTTTATATAATTTCGACTACTTCATCGCTAAACACAATATAGCGGTCGCTATTTACCGCTATTCGCGACGTAGCATATAGGTAATGTGTCGCTATTTACCGCTATTCGCTATTGACAACTATGGTGACAGCCAACTACTTCTTTAGGAGTGTTTAAATTTGGCTTACTAAAACTGCTTGGTTTGAATAAATGCAATCTATAACTTCTTCAAGGGTGTTTGAGATTGCCAACTAAAACTAAGAGGGTCAAGTAAATCAGTGAAACAAACTATAAGTTACAAATTCAGGGGTGTTTGGGATTGCTTACTAAAAATGCTTCTTTACTTATTTAGCTGATACCAAAACAAGAAAATAACGGTTATATCTATTATCGGTTGGATTGGATCAAATAGTTATATTTCTCTTACATTCACATAAACTGATGTTTCTTAAACAAGAACTATACTCCACTAGAAAAATGAATTTTTACGATTACTGACATGGTTGTTGCATTTTCATTAGTGGCATTGGCAGTGAACGTAAATAACTATGATCCTCATCAACATATAACAAGAAGCACAATATATGAACAAAAGATGAAAAGATCAATGAATAGACATACTTCCGTTGTAATGATGAACTCCAACTTTGGCAAGCATAGCATAGTACTCGATTTCAGACTTCCTCAAGGGCGGGCAATTGTTAGATATGATAATTAGCTTGCCTGCAGTTCACATCCAATCAAAACAATATCATAATGTAAACTCTATATCATAATATAAACTTCATAAGCACAAAATCCCATATGTCCTTAAAATAGATAAAGATTTGTTTTTTAAATGCTTACACATTATCAACATTTCAACCAATACACAGATACAAGTTTTATCAAAGCTCAATTGATTCAATACAAGCTATCAAAATTCAAATAAATTAAAAAAACTGATGATAACAAATGAATTTAAGCAAGTCTACATTACTGCAATAGTGCAATCCAATCTATCATAAAAAATAGCTTCTTGTCATCCCAATTGTTACTAGTTTCTAAAAATTGATGACAATTCACTAACAAACAAAATGGAGCACCTAGTGTTTTACATTTGAAACTGATCAATGATAATCTTGATTCAACATTTTTAGATTGCAAATGAGGTGTTGTTTACCTTTTGAGCTCCTGAGAGACTCAAGGACAGTCTTGTATCCAAGAGTGTACTTCCCACTCTTCATAACAAGAGCCAACCTATTGTTGATGCTCTCATGAGTCTTCTTCTGTAATCCCATATAAAAACACAAATCAGAATCAATAAATGCAATGATCAAGAACACCCATAGAAGTAATAGATGAAGATGTGTGTGTATATTACCGTCTTCTTGCCTGACACCATCTTTGGTCCTTTGAGAAATCAAATGTGTCTCTGTGAACAAATTAGCAACAGATATTAGCTTTTACGATCGACAATGGTGGATCGATAATGGAGTTAGGGTTTGCTTACCAGCGGCGGCGAACAAGATGACACTGAGTTCAATATTATGTGAAGTATTTAATGAACCGAAGGAGCTAGAGTTATTGGATTTTGTTTTGGGCCCAAATTTTATTAACTAATCTATGATATTGGACTTGTTATATGTATAATACGGCCCGTAATCTTCTAGATAGTAGAATGATGAACATGTTTAACCGATTTTATTTTTAAAATGGGATATGGTTTTTGCAAAATTATATAAGAGTTAGGAATTATACCTCGTGTTTTGGTGCGGGAGCATTTTTGTAACATATTTAGAGAATAGTTACCAGGCTATTCGAAAATAAAAAGTGACTAAAATGTTAACGTCCAGCATCATGCACATTTGTTAGATCACGTTGTAAACGATGGTTGTTAAAAGAGTAAATTACATGGATGGTCCCTATGGTTATATTAGAATTTTAGATTTGGTGTTTAAAGTTTAAAATTTTTAAATATAGTCCCTAACAATTCATTCTTTTTCATATATGGTCCCTATACCTGTTAGTCAACCGTTAACGATGATAAATATTACAAAAAATAGCATTTTACTCGCACTAGTCATCTATTTAATTTACTATTTAAACTATAGTATTATTTTTACATAAGAAATTTTATATTTTTGTTTTTTTAATTTTTTTATTTTTTGTTATTATTTTTATAATTTCATATTTAATAAGATTATTATTTAATAAAATACGTTTTAAATACGCAAATAAAAAACTTTTTAAAAACTTGTTTTTTAAAAAGTTTGTTTTTTAAACCATTCGTTTTTATACGTCATTCTAAAAAATTATTTTTTATACTTTTTTAAATTGGTTGGTTTTGTAAGTTCTTTCTTTTAATACCATTCATTTTTTAAAACATATTTTCTTTTCAAATTATTAGTTTTTTTAACATTTTTCTAAAAATAATTCAGTTTGAAACGTCTTTATAAAAGAAGATATTTTTATAAAGGTTTAAAAAACCCGCATATTGGTTTTAAAAATTTTTTAAACCAAACATTTAGAAGAAAACATTTTTTAAAATATTTTTTATTTGTGTATCAAATAATAAACATATATATAATAAACAAGTTATAATAAAATGAAACTACATTAATGATCCCTACAAGTAAAATATTTATTTTAATAAGTTTAACATCACTAACTGAACTAACAGAGTAGGGACCATTGATAAAAGATAACTATAATACTAGGCAGGGCCGGTCCTGAGGATTTTAGTGCCCTGGACGGGCTGAGAAAAAAGGCCCCTACGCCCTAACGAATTAAATTATATAAACTAGTTTTTTTAAACGAAAATAAACGTTTTAGCAATAAACGTAACAAAATCATAGTATTAGAATGACATAACGTAATAATTAACCGATAGATCTTTCTATTCAACCTCGTTGCTAGCGCTGTCTAAATTGAATTTTTTTTCCTTTATCCCTAGTTGGCCAAGAATTGAGATTTTGGTTTCTTTGAAAAGAGGCTTCTAGTTTGGTTGATGAAAATTAGCTATAAATAACAAGTTTATTTAATAAAAATGGGCCTTAAGAATTGTATTTGGGTTTAAAGATATTTAGGTTAAATTTTTTAATTGGGTTAAACGAGATATTACTATTTAAAAATATATATAATAATAATAAAATAAAAAATAAAACAAAATTTTAAAATTTTTTGGGCCCCCTGAGCGAGTGGGCCCTGGGCGGTTGTCTAGCCCGCCCCTCCTCAGGGCCGGCTGTGATACTAGGGATTATATTTGCAATTTTAAAACTTTAAGAACCAAATCCAAAAATTTAACCAAATCATACGCTCTTTTCATCCAACTAGTTTTTGCGTAAGATAAGAAAGCAACTTCACCGAAAGGGCAGGGTCATCCGTGTAATTTACTCTTGTTAAAATGAAGGTAAAAGGATGCATACATGATATTAAAAGTAAATGCAACATTAGTCCTCTTCTCGTTGATGTTCTCTACCCTTTTTTCATACCCTTTTCTATATGAACAATAATTACTTTGTAACATTAGTCCTCTTATTGTTGATATTCTCTACCCTTTTTGCATACCTTCTCTATATGAAAAAAAATGACGATTACAACCTAAGAACCTCAAAAGATGGTTCAAATTACAAAACCACAAACATTCACTTTAATTTATAATGGTATAACATAAGATGATGGTTTATGTGATGACACACCATATTTACCCATGGACAACCCTAAGGGGTGGAATCGACGACCACTTAGGACCCGATCTCCTTAGTGGTCCGAAATTAAAAAAAAAATCATATTATATATTGTAAGGTCCTGATCTCGAGAGACCTCACAGTTGGCCATTCATAGCATAATACATAAAAGAATATGTTAATGTATGAAAACATTACAGCACAATACTCTAAATAATTCGTTTCATGCATTATTAATAATGCTTTTGCCAAGAAATACACAGTTATCATTGGGTTCAAAACATTTCAGTTGTATTACAAGACAGAAACATTATTTCTACATAATCATGAATGCTAGTCTTTAGATGTCAAGTAGCTCCATCCTCGTGCCATCCCCAACAACTTCATTACATGTCAAGTGATAATATAGAAAATATATATTTTGAAAGATTCTTTTAGTGGTCACACATCCATCATACATAAAAGTCAAATTGACTGATAACATTTCTTTAAAGTGTTCAATATCTTTCTTTCTTTCATTAGATAGAATTGCACAAGGCAAGAGCCTACACCATATGGTTGGCAACAAATGTCGAACCCCTGCCAATACAACATAGAAGCGGTAGCTAACCCCTGATAGTTGACCCACACAACTAGGCACGAAGCCTGCTCATGAATAAAGGTCCACACATATCATTGGTCAACCTCAAGGATATGACCCCAAATGCGCATCCTATGGACTGAAATCTCCCTCACACCTGTTGAGACAACAACATAGTTGTGTTACTTAATCATTTTTCTCGTAAGGCTTTAAATCATCATAAGGGCCCGAAGGTAAAAAATTAGGTTTCACTATCATTCTTTCATTGATTATGTTGCACTTTAAATTATAAGTAATACTTATTGGATATCTTTCATCATTAACATTACATATCATGGAACATTATGCATTATTCATAGTGATATCCCCATATAAGGATTATAGCATTTAAACATTTAAACAACCGCATACTATCATTTAAACATAAATACTATTCAAGCAAAACACTAATTACCACTTATACATATTTCACAAAAATTGTAGATAAAATAATTAGCACAAGTGTCGACAGGGCATAAACAAGGTTCACAGCGGATGGACAAGTGTACATCTCCACAGTGGGCGACCAATGTCCATAGCGAATGACCAAAGTCCACAGCGGCAACTGTCAAAGCATAAGTATCCAGAACGGATGTCAACTGTTAAAGATTCACCATATCTCAACAACATATTCAACAATCGTGAAATGAAACTGTTGGATCTAGAGAGGCTGTTGCAACCAAAACCATATCACTTAGAAGATTTTGAGTACAACATACAAAGGACTTCCGAAGCCAAGTGTGGGACTTCCGAAGAAGAAGGAGCTCTTCCGAAGTCTAAGTGTAAAATAAACTCCGAAGGAAAACTCCAACTTCCGAAGATAAAGAAGTTACTTCCGAAGAATCAAGATTGAGACAAAGTTCTGAAGTCAACTTCCGAAGTATAAAAAGTCCTTAAAGCCTCGGAAGCATAGAAGCATCTTCCGAAGTATAAGTGGCTTCGGAAGAACTTGTCTTCCGAAGCCAGTTAACCTTTGGAAGACACTTCTATTATCCAGTAGACATAAGTATGGTCTGTCTGACGTCCGCTGCAATCTCTGAGATACTGCATGGTGTTTTCTCAAAAGCCATGTAGTTGACCATACTTTAATCTACTGTTTACCTTTTATGTTAGTACATTGCCATCTTTAGTTGGTGACAAAAGGTAAGTCATGGACATGTCATGACTACCATATCTTCGATAATACTTTATCTAAGATACCTTAACTTTAGCATTGTAGTATATGCTTTAGTCGTAGTTTCCAGCTGGTATCATTATAACCGCTGTAGGATTAGTATATATAGTTTCTCATTGTAACTCATGTTCTATATGCTTGTAAGTGTCTTGTAATCTTGAGTTGAGAAGTATATATCAAGTACCGTGAAAATACTCCTGCTTGTTCCTTTATTACTTATTATATTATTAATCAACTCTTGTTAAAAGCATTGCTTCTCTTGTTTGAGTGATATTAATAAGTGAGTTGAGAGAATTAACTGTTGATGCATGTATGTCCCTAGATCATGATTTGTAATGTATGAATCTTGTCTGTCTGATTATGATGTAATTGTATTGATTAATGAAATGATATGAATTGTTTGTTACTTGTGATGTTTAATATTTCATTAATGAGTCGTGATTGAATTGATTGGTTTTATGATTGTTTGAATGGTTGCACATTATGTTATATTAATTAAAACATTCAAACTTAACTTAATGAAGTTCTCATGCGAATGGCCCATGCGAATGGACCACACGCATGAATAACTTCATACGACTGACTCAATCGCACGACTGAACCAGGAGACTGGATCAGTCGTATGATTGACACATAAGATTGACTCAATCGCACGACTGAACACTCAGTCGTGCGGATGAATCAACCGCATGGTTCAATCGCACGACTGAACCATACTTATGGCCCAGTCGCACGATTGAACAATACTAACCTATAAATAGACCCAATTCGTGGAAAAACGAAAGCATTCATCCCATTACGATTCCAAACGTACCCTAGCCGTCCAGAGACCTCCCAAATCGTTCTCCAAGTTCACAGAACACATTAGATCGATTCCTAATCGATTTCTAATGTTGGATTCAATTCTTGATTGATTCTTCGTGTGTTCTCACTGATTGGATCGCCAATCAAATAGGATTCCGCACTATTTGAGTTGGTTTAACACGCTAATCACTAGGTATTTCGTTCAAATACCAGGTCCTAACAAGTGGTATCAGAGCTTTGGCTCTTGATTACGTGTTGATTCAATCAAGATTGCATAAAAGTTTGTGTTTTTGCACTAAAAACGCAATCTTTGGCATCAAAAGTGATCTTGGACGTTCCCTGCTCATCGAAGTTTGGTTTCTACGGACTTAGGCGATTAGGACTTGTGAAATTTTGAATTTTTACGGCTGAAACCCGTCAAACCTAGAAATTTTCGCCAAACAACAGCTTCAGTTGCACGAGTGACCCATTCGCACGACTGAACTCCATTCGCATTGCTCATTCGCACGATTGGACCTAGTCGCACCCTCATTCGGCCGACTGAACCGTTCGTTCGCATAGCTCATACGCACCAGATTCATTCGCACGACTGAACCAATCGCCCAGTTCAGCCGCACGATTGAACCAGTCGCAGAGTTCATACGCACGATTAGACCATTCGCATCCTTCAGTCGCATCAGTGAAAGTTTGTTTGATTAGATTCTAAGTTATTAGCCATGGAAGATCAGATGTCAGCCTTTACTGCTGGGAAGGACTCAAGGATACAGAACCTGCTGTTGCTTGAGAGTGAGGTGGGTAATCACAATAAACCACCAAAGCTCTTGACTTTAGATGAGTTTCCCACTGGAAACAACGTTTTGAGATCTACCTTAATGGAGTAGATCCTAATCTGTGGGAAGCCATTGAGATCGGTTATAGTACACCGGTGGGAGCTGATGGAGTTAAGCTAACGTTAAGTGGGATGACAGACGCACAGAAAGTAAAATACAATGCAGAGAAAAGGGTTTATGCATTGATCACTCAGTCTATCCCCAAAGACATATTCCACCAGTATTCAGAGAACAACAGTCCAAGAAACTGTGGGATGAGCTAGAGAAGAGATATGATGGGAATGCGTCATTGAAGGCAATCAAGGCAAAGGAGTTAAAGAAGGAATTCGATAACTTCTCATCGATTGGTAATGAGAGTTTAGACGAAGTCATAGACAGATTCTACCACTTGATGAGCGAATTGCATACACATGGAGTGGAAACGACTATGGAAGAGAAAGTAAGCAACTTCGCAGACGGATTGCCTGATAAGTGGGCTTCATTCGTGTCTAACCTGAGACAGAATGAATGCTTATAAAGCTGGATATTAATGACTTCATTCTTAAGTTGCGAGAAGAAGCACTAAGGATGAAGTATAGAGCTCAGAAGTCTTCGTACACACAAAATCCAGCTTTATACAACGCCACGCCTCAAGCTAAGACATCTGGAGCACCTCTCCAGACTGCTTTTGTGTCTAGCTCGTCAGGTCCTCCACATGTTTCACCTTCGGGATCAGACACGTCAGGGTCGTCATGTACCCACTATATTGGATCAGAAGCAAGTGCTACCAAACTGAAGACCGAGAACCTCGGTAATGTGACCGTAGAAGTAGCTCGAGAGCATATGGATCTTTTAGCTGCAGTGGTTCATTCATATGATGGACTTGTTGCCGGGAAGATTGGAAACTGTCATCTGGCAGATGAGGACTACGAGCAGGTGGACGAAATGGAGCTTGAGAGGATGGATATAATGTGGGCCTTAGCTAGTGCTGTCCGAAGGGCGAAGAAGTTTGTTAAGAAGACTGGACAGAACTTGGTAGCTACTAAGGATACCACATTTGGCTTTGACAAGAGCAAAGTGACCTGCTTCAACTGTGGAGAGAAGGGGCACTTCAAGAGAGAATGTGTCAAGCCAAAGAAGACGGGTAATGGGAACCCGTTCTCGTCCTTTACTCGCCAAGACAAGCAAGCCTCCAGTTCTACTTCATCAAACAAGGATCCAAAAGCCTTGACTGCTCATGATGATGAAGGACAGGATTGGAGTTTTAGGTTTGTCTCACCAGGAGAATCTAACATTGCCAGTGTTGAGGATATTGATGATGATTCTGCGAGTGAAGGTGATCTAGCAGTTGAGATAGCAATGTCACATAGTGAAGAAACAACTGCAGCTGAGGTCAGTTACAAGCCAAAGGAGGAGACTTCCACGTCAGAGACAGAAAAGTCAGAATCACCAGAACCAGAGACATCTGATGCTGCGTTGATGGCTAACTCTTCTGAACCAACTCAGGTAAGTACTACTGACCAAATGTTTAATAATCATGCTTGTTCTGATTGTGATACTTTTAGGAATAGCATAGATGAAAAATTTGCTAGGTTATTAGATCATAATGATAACTTAGTAAAAGATTTACAACTGTGCACTGAGGCTAATAGAGTACTAAAACAAAATGAGCATAGTTATAAAGAAAAGATAGACCTATTGACTAAACAGCTTAGGGAAACCGAAGTAGTTGCCTTTAACCAAGCAAATGACATTAGGTACTATCTAAACTCCCTAGAAGAAACTAAGAAGCAAAAGGCAGTTCTAGAAGTAGAAGTTAATTCATTAAAACAGAAACTGCATAGTTGGACTAGTTCTTCACACATAGTTCAACACTTAGTGAGAGAAAGGAATAACGGGGAGGGATTAGGCTACAAAGTGGTTCCACCACCACCTGAGACCTTGATGAACACTAAGTCTAGACCAGTAAATAATAACCCCATCAAGGATCATGTGGTGACTACTCCTCTTGTTACTGATCCAGACACCTCATGTTCATCTACTGAATCTGGACAGAAACAAAAGGAGGCCACTTCAAAGGCAAAGGGTAAATTGCCTTGTGTTAATCTGGAAAATGAATTTGAAAAAGTTAACTTAAAGTCAGGGTCAAACAGAGTCAAATCAGAACCTAAAAGGACTTCAAATGTTAATTTTTCACATGCTTCAAGTCAAAAACCAGTTAACCAAAAAGTGGAACATGTTAAACAGGTTAAAACAGTTAATTTTGTTAAACCAGAGAAAACATCAAACATACAAGAGTCAAAACCTAAAGTGATTGATGTTACTAGAGTGTCACGCACTTCTCCACAAAGAAAGTCTACTCATAAAGTTGATAGCCGGTCATGCTACAACTGTGGAGAATGTGGACACATTGCTTCCTATTGTCCTTTCTATCAGACACCTAGGAAGAAGATTGATCTTCAGGACTCTAGACCTAGGTCTTCTAAGAGGAGTTCTTTGACTCCACCTAGAAGATCTAGTGAACCTAAAGTCCAACCTGTAAGCCAGACGACTGTTTATCATAAACAGGCATTGCACAAATCTGGCTTATGGAAAGAGAAGTCATCCTGCGTGTCTGATACTGATGACAAGAAGGAACCTGAGCTACCCTCACCCTCTAAGGGTCAATGGGTGGAGTTTATGATGTGTGATGCCTCTGGGAAACCCAAGACAGTAAAGGCTTGGGTTCCTAACCTAAACTAATTCATTTACTTTGTATGTGCAGGGTGTTCGATACAGTGCTGAGACTAACACGTGGATTATAGACAGCGGAGCATCCAGGCACATGACAGGAAATAGAGCCCTTTTATCAAACGTCAAACAAATAAAAGGAGGGCATGTTTCCTTTGCAGGAAACAAGGGAGGCTACATCACAGCTCAGGGAGAAGTGGGAAATCAGAAAGTTAAGTTTGATAAGGTGAACTACGTTCAACAACTTCAGAATAACTTACTTTCTGTTTCCCAAATCTGTGATAAAGGATTTAAAGTCATCTTCGACAACAAGAAGTGTTACGTGCTGAAGAAAGATACATGATCCCAGAGGACCAAGTTCTGATGACTGCTTCAAGATATAAAGACCTTTATGTCTTGGATCTGTCAACAGCTGCTACAACGGATCATGAGGTTCAGTGCTTTCTATCTAAAGCTACTGAGAAGGATTCAATCTCCTGGCATAGGAGAATGGGACACATTAGTCAAAGGAAGATGAATCATTTGATTCAGAAGGATTTAGTGAGAGGAGTAAATGTCAAGAACTTCCAACTTCCTGACTTTTGTGTAGCTTGCAAGAAAGGCAAACAGACAAAGAAGTCTCATAAGGAAAAGAAAGTTCATTCAATAGAACTTCCTCTTGAACTTCTTCACATGGATCTGTTTGGTCCAGTCAGTACAAGGAGCATTGCAGGCGACTTGTACTGTTTTGTGGTCACTGATGACTACTCAAGGTTCACTTGGGTAATGTTTCTGAAATCCAAATCAGAAACATTTGAGTCATTCAAGGAATTAGTAACCACACTGGAATCTCTCTACAAGCTAAAAGTTAGACAAGTACGCTCAGACAACGGGACAGAATTCAAGAATCAATGGATGGAGGCATACTGCAAGGAAAAGGGAATTGTGCATCAATTCACTTCTGCCTACACGCCTCAGATGAATGGTGTTGCTGAGAGGAAAGAACAGAAGCTTGATAGAGACTGCACGGACTATGCTGGCGGACTCGAAACTGCCTATCCAATTCTGGAATGAGGCAGTGGCAAATGCATGTTATACACTGAATCGAGTCCTAATAGTCAAGCGCCACGGAAAGACATGTTATGAGCTACTACAAAGACGCAAACCGAATTTGGAGTATCTTGAACCTTTTGGCGCGCCGTGTACACTTCTGAAGAAGACACAAGAAGGCAAATTCAGCGAGAAGGCAGATGAAGGAATTTTCTAGGATACAACATACCGAACAAGCGAGTTTACAATAACTCAACGGGTCTTGTAGAAGTGTGGTGTAATGTCGACGTTCAGAGATATACCACACCACCTACAGGCAAAGGACCTGCATACTTCTTCGATTATGATGGATTCTTCAAGTCCTTCAACATTCCTTCTCTCCCTCGGATGATGAGTTAGCTACTAGGATGATGTATGATATTCTGAATACACCATCTAGCACACAAGGAGAATCATCTACTCAGTCAGGGGGAGTAGTCGATGACAGTGACTCCTCCTCTGAAGATGAAACTGAAGCAGATGACCAGAACAGTCAGGAGGAACAGGTTCCAGTTCCTGAAAGTCCACAAGCATCTACAAGTGATGCACCTTCGACTTCGGAACCTCAAACTCCAACTACCTCAGATGCAGAACCAAATGTTCATAATCTCGGTTCTGAGGTGGCTGTTCCTACTACTCCAGGATCACGACTAAACGTCTATCATCCCCTTGACAATGTTATTGGGGATGTCAGATCAGGAGTACAAACCCGAAATCAGCTATACTCAGCTGATTACGCCTCGGTTATGGAGAAGGGTTACATTCATGATGGTGCTTATCGATGTTTTGTCTCGCAGGTTGAGCCAAAATATGTCAGTGAGGCACTAAATGATGAGGCGTGGGTGAGTGCCATGCAAGAAGAACTTCTGCAGTTCAAGAAGTTAGGTGTATGGACTCTGGTTGATAGACCTAAAGGTGCTAAAGTCATTGGCACCAAATGGGTACTAAAATGCAAGAAGGATGACCAAGGAGTCATTATCAGGAACAAAGCTCGACTGGTGGTTCAAGGTTTTCGCCAAGTCGAGGGGATTGACTATAATGAGGTGTTTGCACCCGTGGCAAGGATGGAAGCTATTCGTATCTTCCTTGCCTATGCATCGTACATGAAGATTAAAGTCTACCAATTAGATGTGAAGAGTGCATTCCTTCATGGGGAAATCAGGGAAACAGTCTATGTAAGTCAACCCGAGGGATTTGAAGATCCTTATCATCGGGATAGAGTTTACAAGCTCGACAAAGCTTTATATGGGCTTCATCAAGCTCCTCGAGCTTGGTATGAGAAACTCTCGACTCATCTTGTGAAACACGGCTTTCGCAGGGGAGTCATTGACTGTACACTGTTTATTAAAGAAAAGGATGGCGACCTACTGCTTGTACAGATATATGTTGATGACATAATCTTCGGGTCAAAGAACGAAGAGTTATGCAAAGAGTTTGAAGCAGTGATGAAGAAAGAGTTTGAGATGAGTGCTATGGGGGAGATGAAGTTCTTTCTCGGGTTACAGGTGGATCAAACACCTAATGGGATCTTTCTACATCAGACCAAGTATGTAGGAGACATTCTCAGTCGCTTTGACATGGAGAATGCTTCTGCTGCTGGGACTCCACTTGCTACGAATCATGATATAGCACCTGATGAGAATGGAGATCTTGTAGATGCCACTATGTACCGAGGAATGATTGGATCCCTCATGTATCTCACTGCCTCAAGACCTGATATTATGTATGCTACATGTCTATGTTCTAGATATCAGGCTAAACCAAAGGTCAACCATCTGATCGGGGTCAAGAGGATTTTTCGTTATCTGAAGGGTACACCCACACTTGGATTGTGGTATCCTCATGATGATGACTTTGAGCTTACCGCGTATAGTGACTCGGATTACGGGGGCTGCAAGATGAACTACAAGTCTACATCAGCGGGGTGTCAATTCTTTGGGAGAAGATTAGTTACCTGGCAGTGTAAGAAGCAGACATCGGTTGCATTGTCAACCTGTGAAGCCGAATATGTTGCTGCTGCAAGTTGCTGTTCACAAATCATCTGGATTCAACAGCAAATGCGGGATTACGGTTTAAAATTCTCATCTACTCCTATTTTTGTTGATAACTCTGCTGCAATTGCAGTAACTAAAAATCCGGTTCAACATCCTAAGACCAAACACATCGGTATTAAATACCATTTCATAAGAGATTGCTTTGAAAAGAACTTAATTGATGTGGTTAAAATTAATACTGATTTTCAACGCGCTGACCTCTATACTAAAGCCTTTGATAAACCACGTTTTCAATATTTGTTAGAGGTCAACGGCGTTAAAAAGAAAAGTGAGGTAATTCCTGATGATGATAATGTGTAGTCCGATGTAGTTTAGTTAAAGTTTATTTTATTTTATTTTATTTGTTTTATTTTCGTCTGTTTTATTTAAACTCATGTTATTTTGCTGTTTATTAAAATCCTAAAATAATTAAACCAGAAATGATTTTAGTATTTTAGGGGGAGAATATGTCAGCAAGTTAACATTAAAAAAAAATTAAGGGAGAAGGAGTAACTAGCTGAAATAAAGTAGATTGTGTCTGTGATACCGATTCAATACCTTTGGAAAATGATAGTACACAGGAACAAATCAAGAGGGACTTTAAACTTTAAGTTTTGGAAAGATGCAAAAGTTCAAAGTATAAGTCTGTGTAGTCTAAGCAATATAAAAAGGGAAGATGATAGAAAACTGGCAACTCCTAAGGTGACACAAAGAAAGTAGACTTAGAGGCTGCTAGACCACAAATGATATGTTGGTAGATTCAACACAATAGACAATTAGACCTGATTGGTGATCTCAAGATCAAACTAAGTTGTTCAACTGACTGTGGGCTTCCATCTTATCACTGGTTAACACAATCAAATATATTCCAATAAGGGGTAATGAGCATTTAAACGCCACAAATGTGTGCGGATGACCATAATTAGAGCAAAGCAAAAAAAAAATGAAAGACAAATGCAATAAAGCTAATGACTTATGTTGTTGGTGCATATTGTGTAAAATAAAATAAGCTGCTCTAACAAGGAGATAGGTTGTGTGCCTCTCTGTTGTGCGATGGCACTGAACTGAGGATAAGCATAACCTAGATATTCTAGAATTCATTGTTGTTTGCCGCCTCTCTGCTGTGCGATGGCACTGACCTGAGGACAGGCTTCTCTTTGAAAGCTCTAAGAATAGTCTCTTCTTGTAATAATACCCGTAGACCGCTCAAAAGCTTCTGAGGAATGTTGATTACCATATAAGTGTGGGATCCACAAATGTTAGTTGAAATAATTAAACCTAAATCAGTCACCAGTCTACGTCAAAAGTCTGTGTATGGATTTAAGTGGACAAACATACTGACAATCATAGTGGCTACATTCTCAAAAGTTCAAATCAATGTGAAAATCTAAGAGTTTCAGTATGATTTCCTTAAGTTGCTAACGACTCTGGATGAACACCGAGAATTTGAACATCAAAAGTTTTAATAACTAGTCCCAAATGATTTGACTTACCTGTATGATTCCAAAATTGAATTGGTCCAGATATGATCAATCTAAGTTGAAGCTATCTACTCCCGAACCAAATCCCGTAGATATCAATCTCTGGATTTATCTCTCACAAAAAGCCAAAAATAAGTTTGTTTATGTAATTAGTTTAATATTTTTAAATTAGTTAGTCGTTTTAATTTTAATTTTAGTCGTGTGTCGGGCTACATCAGGAAATCAGAAGGGAATCAACTCACTAAAATGGTCATGTCTGAGATGACCATATATGCTTTGAAAGTTTAAAATAGTCACGTCTGAGGTGACAAAGTGTTTTTAAAAGGGTCACGTCTGAGGTGACTAAAGTGTTTAAAAGGATCACGTCTGAGGTGATCAAAATGTTTTCAAGATAAAATGATCATGTCTGAGATGATCAAAGGCTCATAACGTTAATTTCAATTAATTTAAAAGGGTTTAAAAGTAAATTGGTAAAAATGGCAGAAAATTAACTAAGTGTGACCCATTCGCACGATTGGACCATGAGAATGGACCAACCATGCGAATGGCTCCCACTCGCACGAATGGCTCACCAGAATAGCCCATTCGACCGATTGGAAGAGGGCGAATGAGTCAGTCGACCGATTGAAACTCATTCGGTCAACTGAACATGCGAATGAAAGGCACGACTGAGCCAGTCGACCGACTGAATCTCAGTCGGTCAATTGCAGCGACTGGTTGGGCTAATCGTACGATTGAGCCTGAGTCGCCCGAATGAACTGGGCGACTGAGGTCAGTCGGCCGACTGAGCCCAGCTTCAGTATTTAAAGGGCTCTGTCGATCGCATTTCACTCATCACTCCTAAATCGCCCTTAAATCGCACTCCCTACCGTTACGCTGCCAAAATTTTATTAGCCCTAGTTTTATTGTTGATTGTGATTCACTGACGTTCGTCATTCATCATACAGGTAGATTGAAGTCTTGTTTCATTGAAATCAGAAGGATTGAACCCTAATTTGGTGAATATTCGAACGAAAACAAGAAACAGACAGAACGTGACCTAATAACCTACTTAAACTATGCAAAATGTTAAAATTAAGTTTAATAGGTTATTAGTAACAAGAATGCGAGTATATTGAACCGGTAATCCATGTTAAATCACGTGTATTGATCAAGACTCGAACCACAGGCGACTGAACAACTGAGACAGGCGACTGGTCGTCCGGATGAACTTCAATCGCACGATTGAATCCTGCGATTGGGTCATTCGGCCGAATGAACCATACGATTGAGCTCAGTCGGCCGACTGAACCATTCGCAGACTCAGTCAGCAGACTGAACCCAATCGCATGTCACATTGACCAGAATGAGTCCAGTCGCATGAAAGAACAGACGACTGACTTCAGTCGCATGATTCATTCGTACAAATGAATCAGAATGATTTTCAACTTTACACTTAGAACAGAATTTTTCATGTCTTATGTACTAATGGTTCTATGTCTTGTGTGTTTCAGGAAAATGGCAGAAAGGTGGTCCATAAATCCAAAGCACAACATCTGTGCTCATTTGGATCACACCACCAGGAACGGGGCCGAGTTTACTGACATTATAGCCTTTCTGAGACGGTCCCGGATTCATAAGGCTATCTCCACGCCTTGCACGCCATATAGATCACTCCATCAGGCATTCTGGGAGAATGCCTCGGTGGACCGCTCCCGTGAGCCGTACTGTATTAGGAGCTTGATATTGGGCCATGATATTGAGATCTCTGCTGCTGACATTCAGAGGGTCCTAGAGTTTGGGGACGACACTGATCATCCTACTAGACTACATCCGTTGACAGTGAGAGGATGCTTCCTGAGGATAAAGTACGCTGGGGACATCAACTCAGGTGTGCTCAACAAGAGCAACCTGAGCCCCCAGTACAAGTACTTAGCACACGTGATCCTCAAGTGTGTTGCATCGAGGAGGGGTGGGTTTGACGACCTCTCAGACCAGATCAAAATGCCTACGTGGCACTGGTTCTGAACCACCCCTTCAGTTTTTCCAGCATGATATTCTCCTACTTGGTGGAGAACTTGGAGGCCAAGGGTAAAGAGGGGTTTTTATGTACCCAAGATTCTTACAGCTCGTCTTCAACGAGAAGCTGCCACAGTTGCCCAAAGAGAGTCATGACGCAGTGGCCTTGGAGATTATGGATGATACTACTCTGGGCAGGATGAGAGTTTACAGGGGGAAGCAGGTAAAGCCCCAAGTGAAGAGACTGATTGGCCACCTGGCCAACGAGAGGTATGTGGCGCCTGGCAGACGCAAATGGCGTCATGATGACAGCGACTCCGATGATGAGAGGTTGCTCCTACCAGATATGGATTCTGATGATGATGATAGCGGCGACGCCGGGGATGATATGCCTGCTCCACATAGAGGCACTGATTCAGATGTTATTCCCCCGGGGTCTGCCACTGCCGGAGAGGTTGCTGAGACGGCCGGTTTCCATCAGGAGTTCGTAGTTGGTGATCAGGAGGAGGAGGAGTCGGATGAGGAGCCCCTCACTAGGACTGTGGGAAGCAAAGTTGTTCCCACAGAACACGGGCTTAGGTGGTTGGTGAACACCCTCGGGACTCCTCAGAGAGAGAGACTGACCCGAGCTATGCTCCGGGTTCAGTGGGCAGAGCTGCATGGGGAGCATCCACTTCCACCGGGACTAGGAGGAAGAGGATGGCTCAACCCCATGGATTGAAGAAGAAGAAGCGTCGCCTGACCTTCGTTACCACTGCTGCCACTACTTCCACCACCACAGCCACCACTACCACCTCCACTGACATACCACCCATCACCACAGCCACCACATCCACTACAGCTACCACAGCCACCACCTTACCTACCACCACTGTATCCTTCCCATCCACCACCATACCATTCACACCTACATCACCAGCACCTGCTTACCGACCCATATTCACCACTGCTACTACCACCACCACCTCACATCATGCCGGACCTTCAGCCCAGCCATCACATGTATATGGATCTACTCTACCTCACATCGGGGTAGAGGAGCAGCTGTCGGCGCTTAACCGTATGGTGATGCGCCTGCTAGCTGCAGATGAGGAGAAAGCGGCGCAGATTCGCCAGCTGACCGACCTGACTGCTGCCCAGTCTCAGCAGATGGCAGAGCAGGCTCGGGTGATAGATCAGCAGACCCAGCTAATCGATGCTCAGAGAGTCGAGATGTCCCAACTCCAGGACCAGCAGGCCCAATCAGCCAAACGTATAGAGGAGTTGGAGAGTACCAACAAGACGATTATGCTGAGGTTAAAGGGGTCAAAGGATGAGCCCTTGAAGATAAAGGAGGGTGATGGGGATGATGGAGATGGTGATGATGAAGATGATGATGAGGATGAGGAGGATGATGAGGATGATGAAGAGACTGAGGAAGAAAGGACAGAAGGTAGAGATGATGATGACGAAGCAGAAGGAGGGGATGCGGCTGCATCGGCCTCTGCTTCTGGTCAAGAACGAAGATCTAAGCATCGACAGGACCAATCATCTACCACTTCTGCTCCTCCAAGCGACGCGCCAATGATTCAAGACAAAAGTACAGATTAGATGTCTTATGTATTTATTTATTTTGTATTTGAATCATGTAATGAAAAACAAGTGTGTTGAATGTTTATATATTAAGTTGATATAATTCTGTTTGATTACTTACTAATGGTTTATGTGTTGAATGTTTAAATCAAACAGATCCAAAATTTCAAAGGGATGAGTTTGACATTGCTCCCCTTCAACAGGTCAAGACTCAACTAACCATGATTCTTGATCTGCAAGGGATTGTAAGAAGGTCTGTGAGTTATACCCCTGAAGAAGGGGAAATAATTCATGACCTATCTGACGAGCAACTGGCAGAGATGTTCAAACTCAATCCTGATGAAATTGTCAAGGATGCTCCAACAGTTGATTCAACCAGTGATGAAGAACTAAATGACGCTGATGAAGTTGAGGTTGAAGATATTACTGCAGAAGAGTACCCTCAGTACGCTGACAACGAGGGTAATGTGGTCCCCAATCTGGGTGAGTCCCTAGTCAGTGATACGTTTGAGGTACTAGACAAGATGGAGCAGGAAACAGAAAAGACCGAAGGAACAGCCCAAGCCTCAAATGATGACGTAGACATTCGAAAGGCTGAGTGGGCTGCCTGTTTTAAAGAAGTGAGAGCCCAGCGTGCTGCACCAAAGAAAGATGCCTACACCCACTCTACAGAGTCAAGAAACACCATAAGGTGTCAGGCAGGATTATTGCATGGGCTTATTTTGATGACCTTAACGCGTATGCAGTTAAGAGGGAACAGGGAATAGAGTACTTCAGGTTTCCACATGATCTGAAGACTCTACCTGGTTTTGAGCTCAACCAGCTGGCTAAGCTAAAGCTGTTGTATGCTGACTCACGAAAGATGTCAGGCTGGTTCGAGGCTGCCCTGAAGAAGGAGTACCACACCAGATGGGTTAACTTCAGACCACAACAGCCTACGAGGTACATAAGAAGGTCTGAGGTTGATGCCATTACTGGCAAACCCAAGATTGTGTTGAAGTGGAGTCCTCTGCGCACTATGTCGAGAATCCCTCTCAGCGAAATGCCACAGGACTTCACTCCACACTTCAAATGGTGGTACTATGATTGGAGAACTGCTGAAGCTGTCATAGTTCTGAATAAAGAGGGCCAAATGGATACTATCAGGGTATTCGACCCGATGTGGCTAACCAACTTGTCTGCTAATGATGTCTATACATTATACAAGTGGCCACTGTTCTATGACACACAGGACATTGTACAAGCCCTCCAGTTCCAAAACGTTATACGACTTTGCTTTGCGTTTGAGATTCACGCAGGAGTCACTAAGGAGGAGAAGTACAAGAAGTATAAGGAGGTTATGCAGAAGACAAGAGATTAGATAGATCTAGGTCCAAGGGGGAGTTTGTTGATGCATGTATGTCCCTAGATCATGATTTGTAATGTAATGAATCTTGTCTGTCTGATTATGATGTAAGTTGTATTGATTAATGAAATGATATGAATTGTTTGTTACTTGTGATGTTTAATATTTCATTAATGAGTCGTGATTGAATTGATTGGGTTTATGATTGTTTGAATGGTTGCACATTATGTTACATTAATTAAAACATTCAAACTTAACTTAATGAAGTTCTCATGCGAATGGCCCATGCGAATGGACCACACGCATGAATAACTTCATACGACTGACTCAATCGCACGACTGAACCAGGAGACTGGATCAGTCGTATGATTGACACATAAGATTGACTCAATCGCACGACTGAACACTCAGTCGTGCGGATGAATCAACCGCATGGTTCAATCGCACGACTGAACCATACTTATGGCCCAGTCGCACGATTGAACAATACTAACCTATAAATAGACCCAATTCGTGGAAAAACGAAAGCATTCATCCCATTACGATTCCAGACGTACCCTAGCCGTCCAGAGACCTCCCGAATCGTTCTCCAAGTTCACAGAACACATTAGATCGATTCCTAATCGATTTCTAACGTTGGATTCAATTCTTGATTGATTCTTCGTGTGTTCTCACTGATTGGATCGCCAATCAAATAGGATTCCGCACTATTTGAGTTGGTTTAACACGCTAATCACTAGGTATTTCGTTCAAATACCAGGTCCTAACAATTACAAGTGTTAAGTGACAAAACCCGATCCTGCAGAAACCATGAAATGATGTGAACTGTGGAGTGAGACCGATATTATGACGAGTGCTCAAAAACAATATCACTCCAAAGTGGCTGCGACTTTTAATCTGTCATAGTTTGTCAAACATTTAAAGATCATTAAAAATGGAATTATGTGTCTTTTTTAATTTTAAATGAATATTAGTTTTTGTATTTTATAACTTTTGTAGATTTTTAACTAATAAAATATCATGATTATTTATATTTTGTTCTCTAGCAAAATTTTAGATATATTTTGTAATTTATTAACTAATAAAATTTTATGATCATTTACATTTCGTTTATAAAATTTTATGATCATTTACATTTCGTTTATAAAATTTTATGATCATTTATATTTTGTTTTATAGCTAACTAGCTTAAGTAAACCTGTGTATTACACGGGTAAAATAAATAAAAAATTAAATATAATAAAATTTATTAATTCAATCATGTATGTGTAAAAACTATAAGTAATAAAATAATGATATCAACTTTTTAAACTTTTCTCCAAAAAATAATAATTAGATATTATGTTTCAAAACAAACCGTATTAAAAATATCATTTTTTTAAAAGTAGTCTTATTATAACTTCCAATTTTAATTAGTTTTTGTATAGAGGAATTATTTTTAAAAACATCAATTTTAAATTATTTTGTATTTTATAAAAAGTTTGAAATTAGAAAAATTTCTTATTTTATAAAACTTATTTCTTTATAAATAACATAAATAAAAAAATCTATTTTTCAATTTATTAAAAAATATTTTTTATCTAAAAAAAGCTAAATAATATTATTAGTAATTAAGGTAATTATTTAATACAAGAGAAAAACGAAAAAAGTTTTAGTAAAGGTGTTGTCACGTGTCACCTCTCATTACTCTTTTATTAAAGTAGAAAATTTTTATTTAACTAAGGTGATGTGACGTCCGACTCAAATAAGGGACTAAGAAATAAATGACAGTGAAATCTCACAAAATTAGAAAATAAATAAATAAGAAAACTGCTTATGTGCGACTCATACACCATCTGCAGATAATGGAAAATATGAGACGTCTACAAATAATATAATATATATTTTAAAAGAAGTTTAGAATAGAAAGTAATTTTTTGTATAAAATGATTTTTTGATACAAACGGCGGGTTTACACTTACATAATAATTACCACGCAAAAATAATAAATTGTTGGATCTGTACAAGATAGTCTATATTATCAACATAGTCAAAGTCAACAAAAGTCAACGTCTCAGTCAAGGTCAACAGAAAAGTCAAAAGACGAGTTCGAGACGACGAACCGAGGGAAGATATTGAAGATATATTGTGTTTTGAGACTTTATTGTAATAAATATATTTTGTGTGAACAAAATATATTTTACTTTGTTTTAGTCTAGTTTAATAGTCTAGGGGTTAAATGTAAATAATGAAAGTTAGACTAGACCATAAATAGCCTAATTATAATTAGGATTGGTCAATGGTTGAATGACCAAATGATTGGGGATTTACTTGTAAACAATACCATTTGCAATCAAATCAGATCAAAGGGGGTTTTATCGTGTTCATCTTAGTTTGATCAAAAAATCTTCATTTTATTTGATTCTAGTGTTACCTAGGCTAACAATTTGGTATCAGAGCCATATTGGATCAAATTCATTGAAGATTTGAAGATTGTTGAAGGTGTTAATCAGATTTTTAGAGAGAGAAAATGGGGGTTTAAAGAGAGAAAGTGTAACGCCCGGAATAAAGTCGAAACGAGCCAATTAATAATAATGGGCTTAGACGGGATTATTTAATGGAAATGGGTTATAGACCGAGTTAACCTTTCGGGTTACGGGTTGGACAAGTATAAGGTTCCGGAAACACCCGGTATATATAAAAAGATCAGTTTGAGCCACTTTCATTTTCAACTCAACACCAATTTCTAGAGAGAAAAAGTGGAGAGAAGTGGTGATTTAAGGCTCGGTTGATTAAGAGATTGAAGATCGGTGTTCGTGGGTATCCAAACAACAAGAAAAGACCAAGAATCCAGGTAAGAAACATCGTTTAATCGTTCCTTTTGATGTAAACCCGGATTCTAGGGCTTGGGGTTTTTGAAAGTGGCAAAGAATCGCCCAAAACTCACGTTTTTGTGTAAGAAAACATGTAAGAACCTTAGATATAGCTTATTGGGTGATAAACAAAGGTTTTGGGTGTAAAATATTGAAGTTTTGGGTCAAAAATGGGTTGGTTCGTAATTTCAGCCCGTTCTACGAAACTGAGTGTTTTCCAGCGAAATTTTGTAGTCGTCCAGCGAAACTATGGATCTTCCTGCGAAACTATAGTTTCGCATTTCACAGACATGATTTTCTAACGAAAGTTGGGCAAAAATGTCAGCAAAACTGGCAGCGAAGATGCCAGCGAAACTGTCGGCGAAGATGCCAGCGAAACTAGTAGCGAAACTGCTGGCGAAACTAGCAGCGAAACTGCTGATCGTGCAGCGAAATTAGCAGCGAAATTAGGCAGAAATTAACTCCTTTGAGTGTTAACTTATCTGCAGGCTGCGTAGTGTGACCCTTGCTTAGAAAGCTTAATTGAGGAACTGCTCACTAAGTCCAAGTGAGTTCTAGATTTTTCACGCTGACCTGGCAGCCCGACCCTAGCCTGGGGCGTTGCCTCTTGGACCCCACTAGGGCCTGCTGCCCCTAGGACCCCGCTGTCAGGGGCTGCCGCCCTCGAACCCCCGCTGTCCCACGGAGGGTCAGTTATATTCTATGATGACTTGTTCTTGTTGTGCATGTGCTTGTGTATGTTAATGAATGATGCATGATGTATGTTATGCTATGATGATGTGTGACGATGCTATGCATATATATGATATGTTTCCTTATGTTCCTTATTACGTATTATGATGTGACTTTACGTGGTGTGATTATGATAATGAACGTAAAGTATTATCTTAACGAAGCGAAAGATTTAAGATAATGAAAGTGGAACATAATGAATGAACAAATGGAAGTCTTGCAAGCAAATGAAAGGAGGTTCACAACTCATTCAGAGTTATTAGCTCAACTGTGTGTTTACAACGTGCGATCTTGGCTAACCCTTAAGGGTTCACACACAGGGGGAGTTAGTCTACGTGACTACTCCATAAGTTCGATATGTGCGATATGAATCCTTGTCCCTTAACCCTAGATGATATGGCTTTGTGCTCAAGAGGGGGGTTAAGCATACGACATGATCTAGATAGAAGTGAAAAGATAATAAATGTACGAAAAGTGCGATAAGTATGAAACGTGCGATATGTACGAAATGATCGATGATGGAAGATAATAATGATCACCTTGATGTACGTATGATGTGTGCCATGTGTGATAGTAAAGAAAACGTTTTAACGAATGAAAGGTAATATAATGTTTTTGTAAAACTAGAACTCATTTAGCAACGCTGACTTTTATGTGTTTCCAGTTGGCAGGTAAATGTTGCTGAGGATGGCACGGAGCAGCTACTTGGCGTTTTTGGGATGGCAGCCATTGTTTAAATTATGACGTTTTTGCATTGTAATGCGAAAAAAACAATATTTTGTAACGATTATGAATGTTGTATTATTTTTCAAAAGCAATGAATGAAATGATTTTAAATTATTCCGCTGCATTGATTTAGTACGCTTAAATATATGTTTTATGTCTTATGTGCGATGATTGACCAGCTGTGAGCGTCCCGGGAACGGGGCCTTACAAGTTGGTATCAGAGCCAAAGTTTAAGTGAATGGGTAAATATTTTCAAAAGAAACCTAAACTTAAATTGAGAATGGGACAAAGGGGAGGGATGCTAGTCCGAGTAGCTACGTGTCATCAGGTATGTTCTTTAATGTTAACCGGTATTATGTGCGCATGTTATTTGATCTATTTGCCCTTAATAGATTTAGATACTGATGTATTCAGGATAGGAAATGCTTGGGGTATGAAGAGTAAAATAAGTGGCTAATCACAACTGGCCACTGTAATTAGGGACTTACTATACTTGACATAAACTGAGTTATTACCTTGAATGACCGTGTTGGTGTTTGAATCTTATAGTGTGTTAGAGGATGGCTGGAGGTAGATCTTCTAAGGCTTCGCGAGGCGGAGGCCGTGGTGGACGTGGTGCTGGACCATGGATCACAAGAGGAACGCCCAGGGCTGAAGAGGTGGCTCATGAGGAGCCCGAGACCCCTCATCCGGAGGGTGGTGATGAAAGTGCCAACCTAAGGGCCTCAGTGAAGGAGGCTGTGGAGGAGGAAGTTCATCAGGTCATGCAGACGATCCTGCCGTCTGTGGTGACCGAAGTGATCAAAGCTGTTAGGGAAGACGAGAGGAAGGAAATAAGAAGGCCTGCAGGGGAGAGGGAACAACCCGAGACTGAGACGGTTGTCTCCAACGATGAGGAGGAGGAGGAGGTTGTGCCCGAAACAGCTCGAGGCTGTAACTATGGGGCATTTCAAAGATGCAAGCCCCTAACCTTCGATGGCAGTGGCACTACTGCTGCTGCCCATCGGTGGGTGCGAGAGATGGAGGTTGTGCTCGATATCAGCGAGTGCAGGGAAGACAAGAAGGTGAAGTTTGCGGCCCACTCATTTGTGGACTCGGCTCTATGCTGGTGGGACAATATCGTCCAAGCCGAGGGTAGTAGGGTGATTGGAAGGATGAGGTGGGCAGAGTTGAAGAAGTTGGTGATTGAGGAGTTCTGTCCTCATAGGGAGTTGGACAAGGTGGAAAGAGAGTTCCTGCAGCTGGAGGCAGGAACCATGACACACCAACAGTACACCACCAAATTCAATGAGATGGCAAGGTTGGTGTCGGATCAGATGACGCATGTGTCATGGAAGATCAAGAGATATATCCAGGGCCTACTGGCGGACATCCGCAGGCATATGATCGCCGCCCGACCGAGCATGTTTAAGTCGGTGGTTGATCTGGCTGGGAGACCGTATGACGAGCGGGAAGTGGTGGTGGCTAAGGTGAGTAAGAGAGGTGGCGGTGACAAGAACTGGAATGGGAAGCGGTTTGGACGTGGCGGGGCCGCTCTAAACAATAAGGTTGCGAAGGTGGATGACCGGTGTGTGGTCACACCCGGTGCGGGACCAAAGAGGTGTGGTAAATGCGGCAATGAGCATTCTGGAGAATGCAAATAGGGATCAAACATCTGCTTTAAATGTGGGAAGCCTGGTCATATGGCTAGAGAGTGCGGGGTTATAAGGTGTTATAACTGTGGTGAAAGCGGCCATCTGAGCAGGGATTGCAAGAAGCCGAGGGCTGAGGGATCTGGGGCGATGAAGAAGGCGGGGAATGAAAGGCAGAGGGCGAGCGCCAGGGCTTTCACTATGACCCGAGAGGAGGCAAGGGCAGACCCTGATGTTGTATCAGGTATGTTTCTTGTGAACCAAACTCTTGTCTCAGTGTTATTTGATTCCGGCGCTTGTAGGAGTTTCTTTTCTGCTGCCTTTTGTGTTAAGTTGCCTAGTAGGAGTTGAAGTATTGATGAGCCTTTCGATGTAGAAACTGCCATAGGTAAGTCTACCAGGATTTTTGAGATGATAAAAGGCTGTGACATAGAATTAGAAGGTCATAGGTTTCCTGATAAACCGTTCGTGATGACCTTAGGCGGTTTCGACATAGTCTTAGGAATGGATTGGTTGGCGGACTACGAGGTGAATATCATTGTCGCAAGAAGATGGTCAGACTGACAGCGCCTGACGGGAGTTTGGTGACGATTTACGGTGATCGAGTTATGACTATCCCGAAGGTGATTTCGATGGCGGTGGCGGGAAGGTGCATGAGGCGTGGATGTAGTGCCTACTTGGCCTACGTAAAGGATGTGGATACGTCAACACCACAACTGTCCGATGTACCGGTTATGTGTGACTTTCCGGATGTATTCCCAGAAGATTTACCAGGTGTGCCACTGGACCGTGAGATCGAGTTTCAGATCGACTTGATACCCGGTGCCCACCCTGTTGCTAAGGCATAGTATCGGTTGGCTCCGACCGAGATGAAGGAATTGATAGAGCAACTGCAAGAGCTTCTTGATAAGGGGTTCATTAGACCGAGTATCTCTCCTTGGGGTGCTCCGGTCCTATTCGTGAAGAAGAAGGACAGTAGTATGAGGATGTGCATTGACTATCGTGAATTGAACAAGTTGACGGTGAAGAATCGGTATCCATTACCGAGGATTGATGACTTGTTTAATCAGCTCCAAGGTGCTAGTTGGTTCTCGAGGATAAATCTTCGATCTGGATACCATCAGTTGAAGATGAAGGAGCAATGTTAGGACCTGGTATTTGAACGAAATACCTAGTGATTAGCGTGTTAAACCAACTCAAATAGTGCGGAATCCTATTTGATTGGCGATCCAATCAGTGAGAACACACGAAGAATCAATCAAGAATTGAATCCAACGTTAGAAATCGATTAGGAATCGATCTAATGTGTTCTGTGAACTTGGAGAACGATTCGGGAGGTCTCTGGATGGCTAGGGTACGTCTGGAATCGTAATGGGATGAATGCTTACGTTTTTCCACGAATTGGGTCTATTTATAGGTTAGTATTGTTCAATCGTGCGACTGGGCCATAAGTATGGTTCAGTCGTGCGATTGAACCATGCGGTTGATTCATCCGCACGACTGAGTGTTCAGTCGTGCGATTGAGTCAATCTTATGTGTCAATCATACGACTGATCCAGTCTCCTGGTTCAGTCGTGCGATTGAGTCAGTCGTATGAAGTTATTCATGCGTGTGGTCCATTCGCATAGGCCATTCGCATGAGAACTTCATTAAGTTAAGTTTGAATTTTTTAATTAATGTAACATAATGTGCAACCATTCAAACAATCATAAACCCAATCAATTCAATCACGACTCATTAATGAAATATTAAACATCACAAGTAACAAACAATTCATATCATTTCATTAATCAATACAACTTACATCATAATCAGACAGACAAGATTCATTACATTACAAATCATGATCTAGGGACATACATGCATCAACAAGCAAGACATTCCTAAAACAGCTTTTCGTATGCGTTATGGACACTACGAGTTCCTTGTGATGTCTTTTGGTTTAACTAACGCGCCAGCTGCTTTTATGGACTTGATGAATCGAGTGTGTCGGCCGATATTGGATAAATCAGTGATTGTGTTTATTGATAATATCCTGATTTACTCAAGGAGCAAAGAAGAGCATGTTGGTCATATTCGGGAAGTGTTGGAGACGTTGAGAAAGAAGAAGTTGTATGCTAAGTTCTCCAAGTGCACGTTCTGGTTGCGCGAAGTTCAGTTCTTGGGTCACATGGTAAATCCCGAGGGGATTATGGTAGACCCGGCAAAGGTGGATGCGGTGATGCAATTGAAGTCTCCAAAGATGCCATCCGAAATTCGTAGTTTCTTGGGGTTGGCGGGATATTATCGAAGATTCATCCAAGATTTCTCCAAGATAGCTTCTCCGTTGACTAAGCTGACCCGTAAGGATGTGAAGTTTATATGGGGTCAGGATCAGGAGAAGGCTTTTGAGGAGTTAAAGGCAAGGTTGACTCAAGCTCCTGTCTTGTTATTACCCGAAGGAAGCAAGGATTTGGTGGTCTATTCAGATGCTTCTTACTCGGGGTTGGGTTGCGTTTTGATGCAGCGGGGAAAGGTTATAGCTTATGTATCCTGACAATTGAAGGTTCATGAGGTTAATTATCCTACTCATGACTTGGAGTTAGCAGCTGTGGTCTTTGCATTAAAGATTTGGAGGCACTACCTGTACGGGACGAAGTGCACCATCTTCACCGACCACAAGAGCTTGAAGTACTTTTTCGAGCAGAAAGATTTGAACATGAGGCAGAGGCGATGGTTGGAGCTCATAAAGGATTATGATTGCGAGATCCATTACCATCCGGGCAAGGCCAACGTAGTGGCAGGTGCCTTTAGCCGAAAGGAGAGGCCTGAACCAATTCGGGTAAAGGCTTACCAATTGATTATGACCTTCGATGTGATGACACAGTCAAGGAGTTTCAAGAGGAGGCGTTGAAAGAAGATCGTCTTAACTCTGAAAGGATGAGAGGTCTGGTTGCGGAGTTGGGTGAAAACACTCTCGGTGTTAGAACCCGATTCGGACGAATGTGGATTCCTCGTTATGGGGATCTAAGTGGGACGATCATGGACGAAGCTCATAAGACTCGATACTCCATTCATCCTGGTGCCACGAAAATGTATCAAGACATGAAGAAAGATTATTGGTGGCCATGTATGAAGCGTGACGTAGTGGAGTACGTGAGTAAGTGCCTTACTTGCTTGCAAGTGAGGCGGAGCACCAGAAGCCGTACGGGAAGATCCAACCTTTGGAATACCCGAGTGGAAGTAGGAGCATATCACCATGGACTTTATCATGAAGTTACCGCATACTGCGAAAGGGTATAATGCCATATGGGTGATAGTTAATCATTTGACGAAGAGTGCTCACTTCCTACCGATCCGAGAGACGTATTCCTCTGAGAGACTCGCGGATCTATTCATTAAGGAGATTGTGAGTCGCCATGGTGTACTGGTGTCTATTGTGTCTGACCACGACACCCGGTTTACATCCAAGTTTTAGAAGATATTTCTTGATACGATGGGGACGAGGTTACATATCAGCACAGCTTATCATCCCCAGACAGATGGTTAGTCAGAAAGGACCATTCAGATGCTAGAAGATATGCTTCGGGCATGCGTCATTGATTTTGGAGGAAGTTGGGATGACCACTTACCGTTAGCCGAGTTCTCATATAACAATAGCTACCATGCCAGCATTGGCATGCCCCCTTATGAGATGCTATACGGTAGGAGATGTAGAACACCCGCTTGTTGGGGGTGATATTGGGCCATAAAGAGTTAGGGAGCGTCGAGGTGGTCGAGGCTACGACTGAGAAGCTGGAAAGGATCAAAGCCTTTATGAAGGCAGCTAAGGATAGACAAAAGTCGTATGCCGACAAACGACGTAGACCGATTGAATTCCAGGTGGGTGACAGGGTTATGTTGAAAGTCTCACCTTGTAAAGGTATCATTCGGTTCAGAAAGCGGGGCAAGTTGAGCCCGAGATACATAGGGCCTTTTCGATTCATTGCTCGAGTAGGAGAGGTGGCCTATAGGTTGGAGTTGCCCAGTGAGTTAAGTGGAATTCACCCGACATTTCATGTATCACACTTGAGAAAGTGCTTAGCCGACGAAGATATGATCGTACCACTGGAAGACATTGAAGTGGATGAAAGGCTAAATTATGTGGAGCAACCAGTGGTGATCATCGATCACAAGGAGAAGAGGCTAAGGAATAAAGTTGTTCCACTTTTGCGAGTACAATGGAAGCACAGAAAGGAATTCGAGTCTACGTGGGAGACCGAAGAAGAGATGAGACAGAATTACCCACATCTATTCGAGGAATAACAGGTTTCGAGGATGAAACCTAAATAAGGGGGGTGGACTTGTAACACCCGGAAAAAAGTCGAAACGAGCCAATTAATAATAATGGGCTTAGACGAGATTATTTAATGGAAATGGGTTATAGACCGAGTTAACCTTTCGGGTTACGGGTTGGACAAGTTTAAGGTCCCGGGAACACCCGATATATATAAACGGATCAGCTTGAGCCACTCTCATTTTCAACTCAACACCAATTTCTAGAGAGAGAGTGTAGAGAGAGAAAGTGGAGAGAAGTGGTGATTTAAGGCTCGGTTGATCAAGAGATTGAAGATCGGTGTTCGTGGGTATCCAAACAACAAGAAAAGACCAAGAATCCAGGTAAGAAACATCGTTTAATCGTTCCTTTTGATGTAAACCCGGATTCTAGGGCTTGGAGTTTTTGAAAGTGGCAAACAAAACTCACGTTTTTGTGTAAGAAAACATGTAAAAACCTTAGATATAGCTTATTGGGTGATAAACAAAGGTTTTGGGTGTAAAAGATTGAAGTTTTGGGTAAAAAATGGGTTGGTTCGTAATTTCAGCCCGTTCTACAAAACTGGGTGTTCATCCAACATAATTGTGTAGTCGTGCAGCGAAACTATGGATCTTCCTGCGAAAATATAGTTTCGCAGACATGGTTTTCCAACGAAAGTTGGGCAAAACTGGCAGCGAAGATGCAAGTGAAACTGGCAGCGAAGATGCCAGCGAAACTAGTAGCGAAACTGCTGGCGAAACTAGCAGCAAAACTACTGATCTTGCAGCGAAATTAGACAGAAATTAACTCCTTTGAGTGTTAACTTATCTGCAGGCTGCGTAGTGTGACCCTTGCTTAGATAGCTTGATTGAAGAGCTGCTCACTGAGTCCAAGTGAGTTCTAGATTTTTCATGCGGACCTGGCAGCCCGGCCCAGCCAGGGGCGTTGCCCCTTGGACCCCACTAGGGGCTGTTGCCCCTAGGATCCTGCTGTCAGGGGCTGCCGCCCCCGAACCCTCGCTGTCCCGCAGAGGGTTGGTTATGTTATATGATGACTTGTGCTTGTTGTGCATGTGCTTGTGTATGTGGATGAATGATGCATGATGTATGTTATGCTATGATGATGTGTGACGATGCTATGCTTATATATGATATGTTTCCTTATGTTTCTTATTACGTGTTATGATGTGACTTTACGTGGTGTGATTATGATAATGAATGTAAAGTATTATCTTAACGAAGCGAAAGATTTAAGATAATGAAAGTGGAACATAATGAATGAACGAATGGAAGTCTTGCAAGCAAATGAAAGGAGGTTCACAACTCATTGAGAGTTGTTAGCTCAACTGTGTGTTTACAGCGTGCGATCTTGGCTAACCTTTAAGGGTTCACACACAGGGGGAGTTAGTCTACGTGACTACTCCATTTGTGCGATATGTGCGATATGGGACCCTTGTCGCTTAACCCTAAATGATATGGCTTTGTTCTCAAGAGGGGGGTTAAGCATTCGACATGATCTAGATAAAAGTGAAAAGATAATAACTGTACAAAAATGCGATAAGTATGAAACGTGCGATATGTACGAAATGAACGATGATGGAAGATAATAATTATTACCTTGATGTACGTATGATGTGTGCTCATTTGAGATAGTAAAGAAAACGTTTTAACGAATGAAAGGTAATATAATGTTTTTGTAAAACTAGAACTCACTCAGCAACGTTGACTTTTATGTGTTTCCGTTGTTGAGGATGGCACGGGGCAGCTACTTGGCGTTTTTGGGATGGCATCCATTGTTTAAATTATGATGTTTTTGCATTGTAATGCAGAAAAAAACATTATTTTGTAACGATTATGAATTTTGTATTATTTTGCAAAAGCAATGAATGAAATGATTTTAAATTATTCGGCTATGTTGATTTAGTACGCTTAAATATATGTTTTATATCTTATGTGCGATGATTGACCAGCTGTGAGCGTCCCGGGAACGGGGCCTTACAGAAAGTAGATCTGAATTTCAAATCTCATTACAAACATAATCAATTTTTCAGATCTGAATCACATACAACATAGTTTGTTACATCAATCAAATTTACACAAGAAATTTACAAGAAATTGATAGATTTAGAGATTTTCTCTCACACACACTAGTGTGTGTGTTCTTGGTGTTCTTGAGAGCTTCAAATCTTCATGGTGTGAAACTAGAACTGTTTTTGAATGAAAGTTCAAACAGTCCGATGAAAATACAGTTTCGTCTGGCGAAACTATCTTTTCGAAGCGAAACTACTCAAGTTTTGTGAAAGTGCCCAAATTTTCAGCGAAACTACCCAAACTCTAATCCAGTGAAACTGCACAAGTCTTGCCGGAACCCTAGCCGCCGAAACCCTAGCCGCCGGCAACCATCGTATCTTGATAATAACCAACAACCTTCCACCAAACACCATCAACCACCACAACCACCATCGACTTCCACCAAATAGCCACCAAGCCGTCTACCACCACAACCACAATCACCACCACCTTAGAGCATTCACACTAGGTTCCTTATCTTTATCCATATAATTACTCTAAAAATCACTACATTTTCTCTCTTCTTTTCAATTAAATAATACTTTTTATACCCTTATCATTACTTTTTTCTCTCTCCTCCACTCACAACCACTTTAAAAAATATTAAAAAAATTTTAAGGATTGAACAGTGATTCTTCAAATATACCAATCCACAATAACATTTTCTCTCTCCTTCACTCACAACCACTCAAAACCATTCCATATAATATACCAAACACATTCACATACTTTTAAAGACTCTACTGTGAATGCTCTTAGGCGGCCTAAACCCTAACCAACACCACCACTACCCTAGCCGCCGCCATCAACACCACCATCTACAACCATCACCGGAAACCCAACCACACCACCACCACCACCACAACCGTCGGCGGCTCCTATACCGGCCAGCATCACTGTAGCACCACCACAACCAAACAACCGCCGCAAACGCGGCGGCTAAACCCTAGTCGCCGCCACCTTCTCTCGTCGATATCTCCTTCATTATTGATTTTCAAAGCAAACCGAACCCACCATTGGAATCAGGAGGTCGTGTTTAGTGGGGATAGAGGTTGAACCGCTCATTTTGGCCGATTTTTTTCCCGACCACCGTGGTTCGCCGAACCGGCGGCTGCTCGCTGGAACCCTAGGACAGCTTCCTCTCTCATCCGCATTTTTCTCTCTATACACTTTAATGTGTGTGTTTTAGTTGGTCTACGTATTATGGGTTAGGGTTTGTGTAACACCCGGAAATTTCCTTTGAAGCCGGCGAAAGAAGAAAAAGAAATAAAGTCCAAAGTCGAGGGACCAAACTCGCCAATGAGAGAAACTTGATGAGTGGGAGTATAAAAGGTGGGAGACACCCCAACCCTTCTCATTTGCAGCCATCAAGAAGAGAAGAGAGAAAGAAGTGAAAAGAGAAGAAGTGTTGGCTCGGGTTGGTTCGAATAGCCAAAATCGTTGAGGAGCGAGTCAAATCGAAGCTCTACTCGACGGGATCGTTAAGGTGAGTTCTAGGACCCCTCTTTTACACGTTTTAAACTGATTTTTAGGCTGGAACACATCTGAAAACCCATTTTCGAGTTTTGGGTGAAAACCCGTTTTTATGCATGTATGTATGTGTATGATGCGTTTGAGGCTTGATTTCTTGCTTGGTTATGCTTGAATGAGGTCGTGGTATGTTTCCCTAAGGTTTAAAATGGTTGATTTGAGCTTAAAAGAGGTTTGGAAGAGGTTGGAGGCCGAAAACCCGCGGCTGCAGTCGGGTTGAACTGCATTCTGCATCAGCTAGGGCTAGGCGACCGACTGGAGGGCGATTGGAGGCCATTCGGCCGATTGGAGTGCGACTAAGGTCCATGCGCATGATTTCCATGCGACTGAGGTCCATACGCATGATGGCCATGCGACTGAAGTTCATGTGGCGGTGAGGCATACGATTGAAGGAGTGTGCGACTGAGGTTCATTCGCATGAAGGTTATGCGACTGAAGTCCATGCGCCTAAAGGCCATGTGACTGAGGTTCATTCGCATGAAGAGTATGCAACTGAAGCCCATGCGCCTAAAGTCATGCGACAGAAGGCCATACGCAAGAAAGTTATGCGAGTCAGAGTCCATTCACATAGATGTCCATTCGCCCATAGTCCATTCGCATAGGGTCCATTCGCATAGATGCCCATTCGCCTAAGTGTTCAGTCGCCCTGAAAGCCATGCGACTGGAGGGTGTCCATACGCCTAAGTAGGGTTCATACGCCCGAAAGAACAACGGTTTATCTTATGACCTTCGAGGGAAAGTGCAATTATGGGTTTTGACTCGGGAGGTTCCTATAGGCTTGTGTAAGTTGGCTTTCGAGGCCATAGCTATGTCGGGCATGTTGATGATGATGATATGTATGATGTTATGTATGATGTTAGGCATGGTGGTGCGTGTAATGTGTAGCATGTATAATGTGCGTGATGTGATGTATGATTGATGCTTATGTGTGACAATGTTGTATGTTTATGTTTATGTTTATGTTCCTTATTTTTTATGTTTATCTTTCCATGGCTTTGCGTTGAACGTTAATGAATGAATGAAAGTATTATGTAACGTAAAGTGGAAGATAATGAAAAGAGGAACGTAATGAATGAATGCATGCATAAATGAATGAATGAAAACGTGAGAGGCTTGCAAGTGAAGCATAGTGAAGTGTACAGCTCTAAATGCCTTAAGCTCAACCGCGTGAGGTTCAGCTAATCCTATAGTGTGCACGCAAGGGTTCTAGTCTTTGTGGCTGACCTTCAATGTAGTACCCATGTTGATGGGGGTGATGTACCCATTTCGATGGGGGTGTAGTACCCATGTTGATGGGGGTGATGTACCCATTTCGATGGGGGTGTAGTACCCATGTTGATGGGGGTGATGTACCCATTTCTATGGGGGTGTAGTACCCATGTTGATGGGGGTGAAATATGTGATGGTTACCCGAGTTACGCATAACTTCGGGGGTGTAGCATAAAGCCAAGCATATGCATGAGGTAAGCAACCCTGTTGTTGCAACAGACTTGTATAGCATATAATCGTGGAGATTGCCTATGAGGTGAGCGACTCTGTGTCGCAACAGAATCGATAGAGGTCCTTGTTGCGTACTCCGGTACTGTGTTAGTCTTAGGACATGAGTCGGGGGTTTGTGTACAGACCCCGGCACAGTACCAGTCTTCGGACATGAGTCGGGAGTATGGCGTGAGTTAATGAATGAGAAAGGTAATGATGGAAAGAACGAATGTATGAAACGAACGTTAACGAAATATCCTAATAATGTACGAAATGGGATCCTTGTCGTTCGACCTCAGTAATCGCGGCTGAGTGCAACGAAGAGGGTAAAGTCTGACAGGATCTAGAAAGAAGTGAAAGATAATAATGTACGATAAATGATGAATGTAACGAACGTAACGATGAAGATAATAATGATATTATCTGTATGTACGTATGATGTGTGATCGCATGTATGTAACGAATGCTTTTATAAAGAAAGTAAGAACGGTTTTACGAAAGAAAAGTAAGTTTTATTATAAAACTAGAACTCACTCAGCGACGCTGACTTTGATGTGTTTCCAGTTGGCAGGTATGTTGCTGAGGATGGCACGGGGCGGCTACTCAGCGTATTTTGGATGGCATCCTTATGTTTAATGCTTTTGTAATAAATGTAACATAATATTGTTAAAGGAACGATTGTATTATTGTTCAAAAGTATTTTGATGGAATGAAATTGTGTTTTTAATGTTTCTGCTGCAACTATTTATGGAAAGAAAAATGTAATTATATGTTTTGAGTGCGATGAATGACCAACTGTAGGCGTCCCGGGAACGGGGCTTTACAAGTTGGTATCAGAGCCAAAGTTTAAGTGATTTGGGTAAATATTTTCAAAAACCTAATCTAAAACTGAAATTGGGACGGAAAGGGAATGGGATGCCAATCTGAGTAGCTGCGTGCCATCAGGTATTTTTGTAAAATTAACCGGTATTACGTGCGCATGTTATATGGTTTATGTGTTGCTGGTAGATTTAGATACTGATGTAGTCAGGACAGGTAATGCTTGGGGTATGAAGAGTAAAGTAAGTGGCTAATCACAACTGGCCACTGTAATTAGGGACTTACTATACTTGACATAAACTGAGCTGTTCCTTGAATGACCGTGTTAGTGTTTGAATCTTTCAGTGTGTTTAGAGAATGGCTGGTGGAAGATCTTCGAAAGCTTCTCGTGGTGGAGGTGGTGGTGGACGTGGTGCTGAACCACGGGTCACAAGAGGAAGGTCTAGGGCAGAAAGAGTAGTTCATGAAGAACCCGAGACCCCTCATCCTGAGGGCGGTGATGAGAATGCTAATCAGAGGGACTCGATGATAGGGGCGGTCGTGGAGGAAGTGCATCAGGTTTTGTAGACGATCTTACCGTCTGTAGTGACCAAAGTGATAAAGACTGTTAGAGATGAGTAGAGAAAGGAAAGGGGTAGACCTTCGGGCGAAAGGAGACGGCCCGAGACTGAAACGGTTCTCTCCAATGAAGAAGAAGAAGAAGAAGAAGAAGAGCCTGCGCTAGAGGCGGCACGAGGCTGTAACTATGGGGCGTTTCAGCGATGCAAGCCCCCTACTTTTGATGGTAATGGTACTGCTGCTGCTGCTCACCGATGGGTGAGGGAGATGGAAGTTGTTTTAAATATCAGCGAGTGCCGAGAGGACCAGAAAGTAAAGTTTGCTACCCACTCTTTCGTGGACTCAGCTTTGTGCTGGTGGGACAACATACTCTAAGTTGAGGGTAGTCGGGCTATCGGGAGGATGAGATGGTCAGAATTGAAAAGGCTGGTTATTGAGGAGTTCTGTTCTCACCGTGAGATGGATAAAGTTGAAAGAGAGTTCCTGCAACTGGAGGCGGGAACAATGACGCATCAGCAATACACCACCAAGTTCAACGAAATGGCACGGCTGGTGCCGGATCAGGTGACACCCCTCTCACGAAAGATCAAGAGGTATATCCATGGCCTGCCAGCGGATATTCGTAGGCACATGATCGCTGCCCGACCAAGCACGTTTAGGTCGACGATTGATTTGGCGGGGAGATTATATGATGAAAGATTGGTGGTGGTGACAGAGGTTAGCAAGAAAGGAGACGGTGATCGGGATTGGAACGGGAAGCGATTGGGACGTGGCGGAGCCGCTCCAGGTAAGAAAGGTGCACGGGTGGACGACCAGCGTGTGGTCATAACTGATGCGGGGTCGGAAAGGTGTGACAAGTGTTGACACAAGCGCCCCGGGGAATGTAGATTGGGGACTAATGCCTGCTTCCGTTGTGGAAGGACCAGGCATGTAGCGAAGAACTGTGGTATGGGGAGGTGTTATTCTTGTGGTGAGGAAGGTCATAAGAGCAGGGACTGTAAGAAGCAAAGGGCTGAAGGTTTGGGAGTAAAGAAGATCGGAGGAAGCTAGGACGGACTTCGATGTTCTGTCAGGTATGTTCCTAGTAAATAGATCCTTAGCTTGTGTTATTTAATGCTGGCGTTAGTAAAAGTTATATTCCTGCTGCTTTCTGTGCTAAATTGCCTGTTAGTGGTAAGAATATAGATACGCCATTCGATATAGCCCTAAGAGTGGATTATTTGGCGGACTACGGAGCGAACACTATGTGTTGCAAAAAGATGATACGGTTGACAACGCCTGAGGGGATCACGATGATGGTTTAAGGTGATTGAGTCACGACGATTCCGAATGTGATTTTGATAACAGTGGCGGGAAGGTGCATGAAGCGTGATATGGTGGAGTACGAGATTAAATGCCTTACTTGTTTACAAGTGAAGGCCGAGCACCAAATGCCCTATAGAAAGTAATGAGGTGATCGAGGCCACGATCGAGAAGCTCGAAAGGATTAAAGCATTGATGAAGCTAGCCAAAGATAGATAAGAAGTCGTGTGTGGATAAACGACGTAGACCGATTGAACTCCAGGTGGGAGACTGGAAAAGAGATGAGACAGAATTGCTCGCGGCGGTTTAAGGAATAACAGGTTTCGGGGGCGAAACCTATATAAGGGGGGTGGACTTGTAACACCCGGAAATTTCCTTTGAAGCCGGCGAAAGAAGAAAAAGAAATAAAGTCCAAAGTCGAGGGACCAAACTCGCCAACGAGAAAAACTTGATGAGTGGGAGTATAAAAGGGGGGAGACACCCCAAGCCTTCTCATTTTCAGCCATCAAGAAGAGAAGAGAGAAAGAAGAGAAAAGAGAAGAAGTGTTGGCACGGGTTGGTTCGAATAGCCAAAATCGTTGAGGAGCGAGTCAAATTGAAGCTCTACTCGACGGGATCGTTAAGGTGAGTTCTAGGACCCCTCTTTTACACGTTTTCAACTGATTTTTAGGCTGGAACACATCTGAAACCCATTTTCGAGTTTTGGGTGAAAACCCGTTTTTATGCGTGTATGTATGTGTATGATGCGTTTGAGGCTTGATTTCTTGATTGGTTATGCTTGAATGAGGTCGTGGTATGTTTCCCTATGGTTTGGAATGGTTGATTTGAGCTTAAAAGAGGTTTGGAAGAGGTTGGAGGCCGAAAACCCGCGGCTGCAGTCGTGTTGAACTGCATTCTGCATCAGCTAGGGCTAGGCGACCGACTGGAGGGCGATTGGAGGCCATTCGGCCGATTGGAGTGCGAATGAGGTCCATGTGCATGATTGCCATGCGACTGAGGTTCATACGCATGATGGCCATGCGACTGAAGTTCATGTGCCGGTGAGGCATGTGATTGAAGGAGTGTGCGACTGAGGTTCGTTCGCATGAAGGTTATGCGACTGAAGTCCATGCGCCTGGAGGCCATGCGACTGAGGATCATTCGCATGAAGAGTATGCGACTGAAGCCCATGCGCCTAAAGTCATGCGACAGAAGGCCATACGCATGAAAGTTATGCGATTGAGAGTCCATTCGCATAGATGTCCATTCGCCCATAGTCCATTCGCATAGATGCCCATTCGCCTAAGTGTTCAGTAGCCCTGAAAGCCATGCGACTGGAGGGTGTCCATACGCCTAAGTAGGGTTCATACGCCCGAAAGAACAACGGTTTATCTTATGACCTTCGAGGGAAAGTGCAGTTATGGGTTTTTACTCGGGAGGTTCCCATAGGCTTGTGTAAGTTGGCTTTCGAGGCCATAGCTATGCCGGGCATGTTGATGATGATATGTATGACGTTATGTATGATGTTAGGCATGGCGGTGCGTGTGATGTGTAGCATGTATAATGTGCGTGATGTGATGTATGATTGATGCGTATGTATGACGATGTTGTATGTTTATGTTTATGTTTATGTTCCTTATTTTTTATGTTTATCTTTCCATGGCTTTGCGTTGAACGTTAACGAATGAATGAAAGTATTATGTAACGTAAAGTGGAAGATAATGAAAAGAGGAACGTAATGAATGAATGCATGCATAAATGAATGAATGAAAACGTGAGAGGCTTGCAAGTGATGCGTAGTGAAGTGTACGGCTCTAAATGCCTTAAGCTCAACCGCGTGAGGTTCAGCTAATCCTATAGTGTGCACGCAAGGGTTCCAGTCTTTGTGGCTAACCTTCGATATAGTACCCATGTTGATGGGGGTGATGTACCCATTTCTATGGGGGTGTAGTACCCATGTTGATGGGGGTGAAATATGTGATGGTTACCCGAGTTACTCATAACTTCGGGGATGTAGCATAAAGCCAAGCATATGCATGAGGTGAGCAACCCTGTTGTTGCAACAGACTCGTATAGCGTGCAATCGTTGAGATTGCCTATGAGGTGAGCGACTCTGTGTCGCAACAGACTCGATAGAGGTCCTTGTCGCGTATTCCGGTACTGTGTTAGTCTTAGGACATGAGTCGGGGGTTTGTGTACAGACCCTGGCACAGTACCAGTCTTTGGACATGAGTCGGGAGTATGGCGTGAGTTAGTGAATGAGAAAGGTAATGATGGAAAGAACGAATGTATGAAACGAACGTTAACGAAATATCCTAATAATGTACGAAATGGAATCCTTGTCGTTCGACCTCAGTAATCACGGCTGAGTGCCACGAAGAGGGTAAAGTCTGACAGGATCTAGAAAGAAGTGAAAGATAATAATGTACGATAAATGATGAATGTAACGAACGTAACGATGAAGATAATAATGATATTATCTGTATGTACGTATGATGTGTGATCGCATGTATGTAACGAATGTTTTTATAAAGAAAGTAAAGAACGGTTTTACGACAGAAAAGTAAGTTTTATTATAAAACTAGAACTCACTCAGCGACGCTGACTTTGATGTGTTTCCAGTTGGCAGGTATGTTGCTGAGGATGGCACGGGGCGGCTACTCAGCGTATTTTGGATGACATCCTTATGTTTAATGCTTTTGTAATAAATGTAACATAATATTGTTAAAGGAACGATTGTATTGTTGTTCAAAAGTATTTTTGTTGGACCAAAAGAACCAATGAGCCTGATCAGAAAAACCTCTAAGTCCCACAGACATTACAACTGCTGAAGACAATCACATCAGCTGAAGACATCAGCTGATTACAAAGGTCTGAAGACAAAGTCTGAAAGCAAAGAACTGAAGACAAAGTCTGAAGGTGAAGTGCTGAAGATAAAGACTGAAGACCAGAGTGATCAGCAGTTGTCACAACAGCTGAAGTTGTTAAACTTCAGTAGTTGTGATGGTTTTACTTTTCAGTACTTGTAATTTTATATTTCAGTAGTTTATTGTTTCACTAGTTATTAGTCAGTAGTTTATGTAATTGTACTTAGCACTCACTGAGATGTAATCAGTTGTTGAGAACATCTCAGTAGTTTGCTTATTTCAGTTGTTTTTGTAATTCTGTTAGATGTCACTGTCAAGTGACATCAGCAGACGTCACATTCCTCTATATAAGGGATGTTGACCTAGCTGTATTTCTAACCGAAGCATTACGCGTAAATGAAATCTTTCCCTTAACAGAAATATTCTCTCTATAATTGTGATTGATTGTCTTGCATATTCGTTACCTTTCTTGCTTGAATTCGATCTCAATTGGTGATATTCCGCTGCATAATTCTAAACTAATTGATCCGATCCTATCAAATGGTATCAGAGCAGGTTAATCATTGATCGATCTAACAATTGATCATTGAAACTGTTCTTTTGATAGCAAAGGTTGATCGAATTAGTAGTTTTGCAAGAATTGATTATAGAGATTAATTTTCTGTGCTTCCGGTTCATTAATTGTGATTCTAATTGTGTTTTCTAAGTGTGTTGTTGAGTTTTCAAACCAGACCAATTTTAATCTCCTTGACTTCAATTGAATTAGTGAATATGACTACTTCAATGAATGATCCTCACAATACTGGCTCCTCAACTAAGCCTCCTATGCTTGTTAGGAGTGAGTATAACATATGGCAACGCCGAATGCTCCATCACCTGTCTGTTAACAGTTCAGGTTGTTGGAAGTCTGTGGTTCATGGACCATACAAGCCTATGGTGAGTAATCCTGAAACCAAGGAGATGGTTCCTAAAAAGAAGGAACAATATTCTGATGAGGACTTAAAACTGTTTGAGATTGATGCTATGGCAATACCTAATGAAATCTATTCTGGGCTCATGCATCATGAAACTGCTTATGATCTCTGGGTTGCTCTAAAGGAACAATTTGGAGGAACTGATGAGGTCTTAGCAAACAATAGAGAAATCCTTGCCCAGCAATATAAGACATTCTCTCATAGGAAGGGTGAGACATTGACTCAACAGTTTGAGCGGTTTTCATGTTTAATATCTGAGCTTAAAATGGTTCAACATGAATACACAAACAGCCAGATGAATAATAGATTTCTCAGATCCCTGCCTGAGAGATGGGACACTTACACCATTGTCCTACGCTCCAGTGCAAATCTGGATACTCTATCTCCCACCCAACTTCATGGGAAGCTCTTAACATTTGAGAGAGAGATAGAACAGAAAAGGAAACTATCTTCATCTGGAAAGCTCACTGATGACTTTGTACCAGGTAATACTGCTCTGGTTGGTCATGAGTCTGAATATGCTTCATCTGAAAGTTCATATGATGAGCATATTGATTTCTCTTCAAACAGTGGAAATCATGCTTTTGTTGGAGTTGAGGGAAACTCATGTTTTAATGCTGATAATTTGTGTTTTGTGATGGATGATTTAAAGGGAATAGCTGATGATGATCTTGAAGAGATGGATATTTTGAGCCAAATAGCACTGATTAATATCAGATCTCAAAAATTTTATAAGAGAACATGTAGGAAATTTCCTGGACTCTCTGGCAAAACCAAGGTTGGTTTTGACAAGAGTAAGTTGAGATGTCACAAGTGTCACAGACTTGGACATTTTGCTAGAGAGTGTAGATCATCTGGATCTAATTCATCTGCACCCTTTGTGACTTTTCCAAGTAATAATTCACAATCCAAAGGGCAACATCCTACCAGTTCTGATCATCATTCTCAGCATCAATCATCTCCTGCATACTTTGTCCCTCAAAGCCCCATGCCATATCCTTATCCATGTTTTTACATGCCTCAGTCTGGTCAAGTTTCAGTATCAATGGCTCAACAACCACATGCTCTACCTGATTCTCAGCCTTCTCAATCAAATCAGCAATTTCAACCTCAATCTCATCAGAGCTTTTTCACCCCTGAGGTTGTTGACTGGAGCAGCCTACCAGATGATGTCTCTGGTTATTCTGAGCAATTTGCTGGTGCTGGTCAACATGGTGGTGACAATCTTTTTGGAAACCTTGCTTTAATGGCCCTGGAATCTACTGATGACAATCCTTCATCATCACAGGGTTCTTCATCACAGGTACCACAGGTATCTTCTGAGGCTAAGGCCAAGATCTGTTCTGAATCATGCATAGCTGCCTTTGTTTCTATTAGGGAAGCAAATGTAGCTTTAATTAATCGAAATCTTGACCTAGAAAAGGCAATGTCTAAAAGGAAATTTGAGTTTGAGTCTGTGTTAAAAGAGAAGGATGAAGAGATTTATAAGCTTAAATGTCAAATTACTGATGAAAAGGCTAAGGTAGAGGTCATTCTAGAAAATCACAAGAATCTCAAGGATACACTTGCAGCTACCCAAGTTGATTGTGAACGATGGGTAACATCCTGCAAGGGATTTGAAATGCTTCTCAGTAAGCAAACTGCTTCAAATGTGAAGTTTTGGATTGGGTATAATCATACCATACCTCCCACAGATTTTACTCCTAAGACAGAAGTACAATCTGAGGTTGAGAGTCATTCTCAAACCACATCATCAGGTGTTTCATCCTCTATTGAAAATTTAAAATCTGAGGATGAAGATAGTGTGAGTATCTCAGTTAATCAAATAACTGATGATCCTACTACTTCGAAACACTTGATCAAGAAGAAGCTGAGAATCTCAGGTGTTGTTCCACAAGGTACTCAAAGTACTGAAGGGCAAAACACAACACCTGAAGAGCATTTCAAATCAGAAGAAAATGAGCAATCCTTGACAACTGCTGAAGAATCTATCAGGATTTCAAGAAATACTGATAGCAAACCACTGAAGAAGAAATCTTCAGTTGTTGAAAATCCTTCAGTACTTCCCAAAAGTACTAAAAGGAAGAAAGTACTGAAGAACAAATCTTCAGTAGTTTCCTCAACTTCAGCAGTTGATCAAGAAAAGATGAAAACAAAACCATGTGAAATATGTGGTTTGTTCAATCATCTGACTGATGAGTGCTGGTATAGCAAGGGTTTAAAATTCAATAAAAAGAAAATCATTAAGCAGGAAATGCAGAAAATGAAAAACGAATTTCAAACCAAGTTTATACCTCAATCATCTCTTTCTGATAAACCTAAGCTTTCTCAAAATGCCACTAAGAAAGAAGGGGTTTTTCAAACAACAGCTGGAAATATTCCTCAGGGAATATTAGAAACTCAGACTAAGTCTGTGTCTTTTCAAAAGAAGGGTGTAGAGAATAACAAGAACAAATCATCCACAAGTACTGATGTGTCAACTGAGTTGAAAACTCTATCAACAAATCAGACACAACTTGTGATGATGATTCAACATCTATTGGGGAGAGTTAACCAATTGGATGTTTCTATGTCTAAACCACTGAAAAGGATACTCAAGCAAAAATCCAAGGAATCCTTTTCAGCATCATCTACATCTTCAAAAGCTGTTAATCATGCACAACCTGTTAGTTTAACATCTGTTGATGAAAACAGACCCAAAACCAAAAAGGTTTGGGTCTCCAAAGCTAACTATTGTTTGTGTTAAATGCAGGGTTCTTCATCATGCCAAAGAAGCATCTGGTATGTGGACAGTGGAGGATCCATGCATATGACAGGGAGCAGCTCTCTTCTTCATGACTATTCCCAAAGGAAGAAGGGATTTGTTTCTTTTGGAAATGATGCAAAAGGTTACATCATTGGGAAGGGTTTTGTCTCAAATGGGGAGATAAGATTTGATGATGTCAACCATGTGGAGAACCTCAAATACAACCTTTTGAGTGTCAGTCAAATGTGTGATAAAGGGCATGTTGCACTTTTCACAAGTCAAAACTGTCGGATTCTGTCTTCCACAGTTTTGCACAAGATTGACAAAATATTGGATGAGTATACTCTCCTGAAGGCCAACAGCATTGGTAAAGTATATGCCTTAGATCTATCAAAGAAAATAGATCTAAAAGGCCATCCATGTTTGTTCTCCAAAGCCTCTCCTCAAGAATCTGAATAATGGCATAGAAGGCTGGGTCATGTGAATTTCAAAAACATGAATCAGCTCATTCATCATGGATTAGTGAGAGGCTTACCATTGAAAGAGTTTAAGTGTGATGATACCTGCCCAGCTTGCTTGAAAGGAAAACAACACAAAGCTTCATTCCCTTCCATAGAAGAACCTAAGTTCACAGCATACTTGCAATTACTGCACATGGATCTCTTTGGTCCTGTGAGAGTAATGAGCATGGAAAAGAAAAAGTACTGTCTGGTAATTATGGATGATTACTCTAGATATGTATGGACTTTCTTCTTGCACTCCAAGGATGAAGCAGCTCAGAGTATTATCTATTTTGTGTTACATGTGGAGAAGCAGCATTCACTTCCTGTTAAGTGTGTGAGAAGTGATAATGGGACAGAGTTTAGAAATCACACTCTTGATGAATTCTATTTGTCTAAGGGAATCAAAAGGCATTATAGTATTCAAAGAACTCCAGAGCAAAATGGAGTGGTGGAAAGAAAGAACATGACCCTGATTGAAGCTGCAAGGACAATGTTGGCTGACTCTGGGTTACCACTAACCTTTTGGGCTGAAGCTATCAATACAGCTTGCTATGTTCAGAATAGAGTATTAGTGAATCAGAGATTGATGAAGACTCCTTATGAGGTCTTACATCATTTGGCTCCTTTGATTTCATTCTTTAGAGCCTTTGGGTGTCCCTGTTATATTCTTAACACAAAAAGTATCCTTCAGAAGTTTGATTCCAAGGTGGATGCAGGGTATTTTGCTGGGTATTCATCTACTTGCAAAGCATACAGAGTGTTCAACTGCAGAACAAAGATTGTTGAAGAGACTTTGCATGTCAAGTTCAATGAATCACCAAAAGACAAGATTCCTTAAAACCCTGTTGAGATGTTTGACTTGGACATACTGCAATATGTTCCATATCAGCCTCCACCTGTTATGGTCTCTGAAGATCCATCATCTCCAACTGAAGATACAAATGCAAGTTGTAGTGATCATCTGCCTGGTTCTACTACACTTGATGTTCCTGTAGCCTCAGCAGCTCCATCCACAACAAATGCTGATGAAATCTCTGAATCCTCTACTTCATTTGAACTGCCATCTCAGTCTGGGTTTCAAGAGTCTACATCAACATCTGCTGCTGCTGAATCTTCTACAAACACTTGCACAGATATTATTGCTTATCAAGAATTGAAGAATCATCCTGTGTCCCAGATCATTGGTGACATAACTGTTGGTGTTTCAACAAGAAGTCAATTGTCCAATTTTTTTCTCTATGCTCTCTCATCAGTCAGCAAGAGCCAAAGAATTATCATGTTGCTTTAAGGGACAATGGATGGGTTGAAGCCATGCAGCTTGAGCTTCTTCAATTTCAAAAACAGCAAGTGTGGGAACTGGTTCCTCTACCCCCCGGGTAAGTGTGCAATAGGCACTAAATGGGTGTTTAGGAATAAAACTGATGAAAAAGGTCAAATTGTCAAGAACAAGGCCAGACTGGTTGTACAGGGGTTCTCACAAGAAGAAGGTATTGATTATGATGAAACCTTTGCCCCTGTGGCCAGACTGGAGGCAATTCGTTTGTTTTTAGCTTATGCTGCTTTTCATAACCTTAAAGTTTTTCAAATGGATGTCAAAAGTGCATTTTTGTATGGTAAAATAAAAGAAGAAGTTTATGTATGTCAACCACCAGGTTTTGAAGATCATAAACACCCTGATTGGGTGTATAAGCTTGATAAGGCTCTTTATGGGTTGAAACAAGCACCCAGAGCCTGGTATGAAACATTATCTAATTTTCTTCTTCAAAATAATTTCACTAGAGGCTCCATAGATAAAACTTTGTTTATAAAGAAAGCTGGCATGCATAAGCTCCTTGTTCAAATTTATGTTGATGATATTATTTTTGCATCATCTGATCCCCAGTTGTGTGATGCATTCACAAAATTGATGCAACAAAAGTTTGAAATGAGTGCTATGGGAGAATTACAGTTCTTTCTGGATTTACAAATCAAACAACTGACTGATGGAACTTTCATTCATCAGTCAAAATACACAAAAGATTTGTTAACCAAGTTTGATTTACAAAACTATAAATCCTGTTCTATTCCCATGTGCAGCAACACACAACTGGATGCTAATCAAAAAGGTAAAGCAGTTGATGAAACTCTTTACAGATGTATGATTGGTTCCTTGATGTACCTAACAGCTTCTAGACCGGATATTATGTTTGCAACTTATGTCTGTGCTAGATTTCAGGCGGCTCCTAAGGATTCCCATATGATTGCAGTCAAGAGGATCTTTAGATATTTGCAGGGAACTAAATCACTAGGACTATGGTATTCCACTGGGCACTCTTGTAAATTGGTTGCTTTTTCTGATAGTGACTATGCAGGGTGTAAGTTAACCAGAAAATCAACTTCTGGTGGATGCCAATTTCTAGGCAACTGTTTGGTCTCTTGGCAGAGTAAGAAACAAACATCAGTTGCTACATCAACAGCTGAAGCAGAGTACATTGCAGCTGCAAGCTGTACATCTCAAGTACTTTGGCTTCAAAATCAGTTATTGGATTATGACATTACTGAGACTAAGACTCCATTATTAATGGATAGTTCTTCAGCTCTTTGTATTGTTAAGAATCCTGTCCAGCATTCTAGGACCAAACCTATTGAGATCAGACATCATTTCATTAGGGATTGCTATGAAAAAGGTCTGATTGATCCAAGTTTGTGCCTAGTGCTGATGAGCTTGCAGATATATTTACTAAGCCTTTGGATAGTGCAACATTTCATAATCTTGTACTCAGGCTTGGTATGCTGCAGCTAGAATAATTTGACAACTACTGATGCTCTTAGTTCATAAATACTGATGAGCATTAGTACTCTTTTGTCAAAAATAAGTGCTGATAAGTCATTTTATCTTCAGTAGTTTTACAACTACTGAAGACTTAATTACTTAAAAGTACTGAAGTATCTTATTAGTTCAAAAATACTGATGTAGTTCAAACTACTGATGTCTTTTGTAATAAATAAGTACTGATACTGATGACCGATGAAACATCTGAAAATCAGATGATCTGATGAGTAAGTGTCAAGGTCATTGAAACAGCTGAACTTTGTGAATTGACGACAACTACTGTTTCATTTTCAAACAACTGAAGCCAAAACCAAGTCTTCAGTAGTTTTCCAACTACTGATGACCAACACCAAGTCTTCAGTTGTTTACAACATCTGAAAGTTAAAACCATGTCTTCAGTTGTTTTCTAACATCTGATGACCAACACCAACACTTTCAGTTGTTTTACCTCAGCCGTGTCATAACCTATATATACCTAACCCTAACTTCAACCTTTTCATAACCCACTTTCCAAACGTTCATCTTCCATTAATGGCGACCATGCAAATCAAACCTCGACACAACTGTGTTGCTCATCTTACCAAATCACCATTCTGGAACAAGTTTGATGCTGCTATCGACTTGATGATCGATTCCCAATACCACACATCCTTTCTCCTCAATCCAACCATTTACCCTGATACCCTGTGCCAGTTCTGGACGAACGTTACCGTTCATACTGATGAGAATGATGCCACCATCACTCTCTAGTCTTTTGTTAACCAGAAACGGGTGATCATTACTCCTGAGATCATTCGTCAAACCCTAGACCTAAATGATGCCACCTATCCCACCAAGTACCCAAAAGGCACCACTGATCTTTCTTTTGCCAATCATGGTTATGAAGGTGACCTAAGTGCTACTACCATACTGAAGACGCACTTCCATGATGTTGAGCGACTCATATTTCACATGATTAATGTCTGCCTGGCTCCTAAAACAGCTTATTGGGATCAAATGTCATCCAGATGGCAACAGGTATTATACTCTATCCTTGAGCATCAAAATCTAAATTTTTCTGATATTCTCTTTTTGGAACTAAAAGATTCGGCATTGAAACCTGTGGTAAATAGATGGATATTATATCCAAGGTTTCTTATGGCAATCATTTTAAACCAATTAAAATCTGATGGCCTTGTTGGCCTTGGAGTCCCTGCTTTGTTGGTTCTACCAGAGGTATACTCCAGGCACAACTCAAACCCACAACTAAAACAGGCTGCCAAACTGCTCAAACTCAAGCAGAAGGAACCCACAGCCTCCACCTCCAAATCTAAAGTCCCCTCCAAACCCAAACCAAAGAAAACCAAAAGGCTACTCAGGGAGTTGAGTCCCTGATGATGCCCCTGCAGCACAAACGCAGGATGAGACTACAAGTCTTAATCCCCTTGTTGTCTCCATGACTCCACCAGCTGAAACCGCTCAGGTATCCTCTCAACAGGGTCCTGATGCAACCAATATAGGGGAAACCACATTGCTGGAATCTATCTCACTTGAGAAGATTACCATTGAAGAGCACCAATCTCCCCAGGTGCAAACCTTTTCACCACCATCTCCAACTGATACTGCTCCTACATGCCCAACTGCAGTCATTGCACAAGTGCTGACTCAGTTACATTCCTCTACCCCTCCCCAGATACTTGTTACTACTGGGAAAACCTCAACAGCTGAGGGAGAGGATCAAAATGTGGTTGATATCCAACAGCATAGGGATTATCAAGTTCAGTCTCCCAGTGTAAATGTGGAGACTAGAACATCTGGTGAGGCTACCTCTTCCCCTGCTTCAGCACATGAACAGGATGAAGCTGGTATCATCTTTAAGACCTCACCAGAGGCAACTGTCAATGAAGGACTTGCTCCTGAGACAGGAAGTCCCCAGTACCAAGACAAAGGGGCACATGTGATTACTGATTTACACTCAGCACATGTTCATCCTGATTCACTCAGGAGGTCAGGTGATTCAGTTTATACTGATGATGATCTGGGCTTTTTCTTTGAAGTCTTAGCCCAAAACACTATTCTTGAGGCTGAGGTTTGTAGATTGAAAGATCTGCTTCCCATCCTGCCACAGAATCAAGACCATCTGCCCCAATAAACCCACAGATGGCAGCTTCTGTTGAAGCTTCCCTAAACACTGAGCCACTCAAATCAACAAACCACCAGCCTCAGGTTCAGGCACCATTTCTCAGGGAGAGAACCCCTCTGAGCAAATGGTTGCTGCATTCAAATCTTCTTACCTCTCATCACACCCATCATCACATCTATTGTTCATAAAACCATTGATGAGAGACTCTCCTCAGATATTACCTCACTTGTGACTGCTGCTGTGTCCAAGCACCTTTCTGACATTCAACCCCTGAACCCAATGCAACCAAAAAGGGGGAGTTTAAGTCAGTCAAAGGATGATAAAAGGAAAAGAGCTGAAGAAGAGGAAGAAGATAAGGAAGAGAACAAAGGTAAAGAGATCATCACCTACAAAAGAAAGAAAAGTATTGGTGATAAAACTGAAGATGAGAAGAGGCTAGATGAGATGATCAAAGAAGCTGATGACCAACACAGCAGATCCATGGACAGCATCATTGATCAGCTCTTCAGGCAAGGATTTGACACTGCTAAACTTGACTCAGAGATCAGGAGACTTGAGATTCAAGAAATTGAAGATCGATGGGCAAGTTGTAATGAAGAAGAAAAGGAGAGACTAGAGGCTATGATTAGATTTCTGTCTAAACATCTGGGAAGACCTATCATAGAGATTAAATCATGGTCCAGAGATAGCATCTTGGAGATAACTACCAAGATATGCTCATCTGAAAGCTTCAACAAAGGCCTAATCATTGAAGCTCTGGATGAAGCAGGTGCTGGGAAGAGAACTGATATGGCCAAGTTGTCAAAAGCCACCCTCACCAACAAAATGATCGAGCAGCCCCTCAAATCCTTCTTACCTAAACAATCCTCCAAGCCAACCTCACAATCAAAACTGCCTACATCTAAATCTTCAAAACAACCAACCTCTCAACCTCCAAAACAAACAACCTCACAACCATCTAAACCAATTCCTTCACCCAAGAAACCTATCCAAGAGTCCACCAGTGAAGCACCAAAAAGAAAAAGAAGGTTGCTGATGATGGAAGAAGAAGGAGAGGAGGATGAAGAAGACAATCTGCCAATATCTGTGTCTTGAGAAGAAGAAACTGAAGCTAGGAGTCCATCACAACCAATAACTCCTGAAACTCAAAGGCTGACAGTTAAAGTTAAAGTCAAAATTGAAGAAGAAGAACAGCAGAAGCAGCATGATGAGCAGTTTCTCAACATGGTTGACAAGGACTTCCCTCAGTCCTCATCTATTCAAGCCATGAAGATTCAAGCTCAAAGGCTGTACACTCTCAGGCATACTTTTCAACATCAAAAGGAGAGAGTGCGGATTTGGCCAGATTCCCAGGGTAAGTTCTAGAATTCACAAGAAAAATTTACCAAGTAGATATCATGGCCAAGTAAGAAAGACTTTGAATGCTGCAATCATGCTGGCCATGGTAGTCTCACCCTGGGAAATCATTGAAGAATTCAAGAGAGCTCACACATCCAAATCAACCCCTATGTCTATTCTTGAGAACAAAATGATCAGAAGGGGTTGCTGTACAAAAGACTTGAAGATCTTCAGAAGAGTGAACTCCAGTTGTTACTTGAAGGCTCTCATCCAGCTGAATTCGCATATAGAGAGATAACAACTGTTGAGCTGAAGAATGGAAAGACAGTAAGGTACCTGTCTGAGTATTATGGGCCTGAGTTCTTCTTTGAGGGAGAAGCAGAAGAACTCACTAAGGAGGAACAAGTTGTTCTCCTTGAGGCCTATGCAAGGGAGTCTTTCAGACTCACAAATAGGAAATAGGTTTCATGGTTGGGACAAGACTCTGTGTCCAATTTCCCCAAAGATAGAGTTCCCTTCCATACTTAGCCAATCAAATGATTAGAAACCTTTTCCTGGCCTGTGCTTATTTGTTTACCTCTGAAGCTGATCAAGAGAGTATTTTTGCCAAAGAATAAGTGGGATCTTTAATAAAGTTAGAGGTTTTGGCTGCATTGGTTCAGGGGGAGTTTGTTGGACCAAAAGAACCAATGAGCCTGATCAGAAAAACCTCTAAGTCCCACAGACATTACAACTACTGAAGACAATCACATCAGCTGAAGACATCAGCTGATTACAAAGGTCTGAAGACAAAGTCTGAAAGCAAAGAACTGAAGACAAAGTCTGAAGGTGAAGTGCTGAAGACAAAGACTGAAGACCAGAGTGATCAGCACTTGTCACAACAGCTGAAGTTGTTAAACTTCAGTAGTTGTGATGGTTTTACTTTTCAGTACTTGTAATTTTATATTTCAGTAGTTTATTGTTTCAGTAGTTATTAGTCAGTAGTTTATGTAATTGTACTTAGCACTCACTGAGATGTAATCAGTTGTTGAGAACATCTCAGTAGTTTGCTTATTTCAGTTGTTTTTGTAATTCTGTTAGATGTCACTGTCAAGTGACATTAGCAGACGTCACATTCCTCTATATAAGGGATGTTGACCTAGCTGTATTTCTAACCGAAGCATTACGCGTGAATGAAATCTTTCCTTTAACAGAAATATTCTCTCTATAATTGTGATTGATTGTCTTGCATATTCATTACCTTTCTTGCTTGAATTCGATCTCAATTGGTGATATTCCGCTGCATAATTCTAACCTAATTGATCCGATCCTATCAATTTTGATGGAATGAAATTGTGTTTTTAATGTTTCCGCTGCAACTATTTATGGAAAGAAAAATGTAATTATATGTTTTGAGTGCGATGAATGACCAACTGTAGGCGTCCCGGGAACGGGGCTTTACAGTTTGTGTTTGTTTATGGGCTTTTTCTTATTGGGTTGGGTTTTCAAGATTTGTATGGGCTAACAATTTTATAACAATTTGCTAACAATTGTATGGGCTTTAACAATTTGGGCTAGTTACAAGATTAAAAATAATTTCGGGCTAATAATTTGCTAATAATTGTGTATGGGCTTGTTAAAATTGTTGTTTTTAAAAAATGGGCTTCAAGGTGTGTAGGCTTTTTAGGTCACTAAAAAAGCAAAAAAAATATTAATTCATAATCGTATAATATTTTTGTTATTTTGAGTTTTGTTTGAAAATGACTTTCACTGACAATCTCGAATCAGACAATGCCACAATGACACAAAGTTGGTTTGATTGTTTTGCAGGTACAAAGAAAGAAAAATTGTCAGATTTGATTGATCGATTCTTAAAGTTGTCAAATAATCTAAAGAAGCATGTTCCGGATCTCAGTAATCATGAACAGATTCAAAAGCTTCTAGACTCTCTTCCGTCCGAGTGGAGTCATCAAGTTAAAATGTTGAAGCAAGAAAGAGGTTATGTTGACACACAACTTATGGATATGATTAACAAGCTAAAATCTCTCGAGCTGGATATCAAAAGAAAAGAATTTCAGCAAGTCGTGTTCCCACATAAAACCAATACGCTTAATACTGATCTTATTTCTTTTGTAACAAGCATACTTGATTACAAAACAGAGATGATTGAAAAGTTGAAGTTATTGAGAACTGATTCAGATTTAAATATTTAATTCAGAGAAATTGTTGAAGAGAACTGTGAAGCTTTGAGAGTTGACAATGAAAGTAAACCGGAATCTGTGAGAACCGATGATCATAAAGCTGAAAAAGATGATAACAGAAAGAAAGAATCTGAGGATGACGAGATGCTGAAGGTCAAAGAAGAGGAACAACAAAGAATCACAAAGGTTTGCAACTGTGAAAAGAGCTTAACTGCAGAAAGAATTATCATGGGTCTTCCTTATGAAACTATTCAGGATATGTGTTCTTCTTCTTGCAAAATCTGGTTATTTGGGATTTATAAGGCAAACAGATTATTATTAGAAAATGAAAAAGAATTAAAAATAATAAATCAGGAATTAAAGAAAAATAAAATTGTCTTTTCCAAGAAACTTAATGAAGCATTGGCTGAAAATGATCTTTTAAGAAGAACCATTTTGGAGCGTAAAATTAAAACTAATATTCTGAGAGAAAGAGCTGTTTTAGCTCAATTTGAAACGACTCAGCTTCAAACAAAGCTTGATAAATGGACTCTTTCACACATGAAAAATGATGAGCTTATTTCTAGACAACAAGGGACACGGGTAAAACATGGGATTGGATATCATTCAGACGGTGAAACTATATTTCATTCAGTTCCACCTCCATCTACTCTATGTTACTCTCCAATTCCCAAACTTCATTCAACAATGATTTAATTGAAAAAGATACTAACAGTTTGCATGCAGGTTTAGCGGGAGTGACTCTTAAGGAGGTGCGAGATGATTATGATTCTACAAATAGTATGAGATACAATAACCCGAATGCTGACAGTCAAGATAATGATTGTTCAGTCCTGGTTGTTTGTAAATCTGTATCTACTGTTTCTTCTAACTTCTTTGATAAGTTTAAAATAGGTGAATTTCCTACCTTTGAGCCTGTCAGAATTATGAAAGAAGAGATACATCAGGAATCACCTAATCGCCAAGCTCCAACAACAACAACACATCATATTCCTGTCAATCAAGATCCATTTGAAGCAGATATGTGTATATGAGACTGGACAAGCTCAAATGATGAATCACACACCAAGGACAGTGTTGGTTTCTCAGAGATCAAGATATTATCTGAAATTGTCAAGTCTCAAAAGCTTTCAAAAGCTGAATCAAGACCAATATGGATCTCTCTCCAACTGCAAAACAAGCCAGTCAACTAGTGAAGATCTCATTCACTGTTCAGCAAAGCAAATTCCAATACAAGCAAGAATTTGCAACACCCAAATACTTCACACGGGTCAATCAAGCATCAAAAGCCTTTCACTGCTTGTTTTGAGTGTGGAAAAGAAGGTCATGTGGTAAAGAAATGTCCTCAAAGACTTGCTACGGATGGTAAAGGCAAAACGAATTGCTTCTCCGGTTGTAAGTCTTCAAAGAATGTTCGAAACAATAAACGCAACACGGGTTGCTTCTCTGGTTCAAGATGTGAAAAGCATACATCTTTAAATAGTTGGATGAAAACCCCTTCATCCAAACCTTTTCATGTGAAGCCGGTTTCACATGATTCAAAGATGAACATGACCAAGGCTTTAAACCCAAATTCTTTTCCCTCCGTTCTTCAACAGAAAATGATTTCCAAATTTAATTTCTTCAAATCAAAATTAATTAAACCGAAACAAATTTGGCAAATTAAAAAGAAGGATACAGAAATCCCCGATCTTTCAACAGATTGTGTGTTGAAGCAGGTTACCTATACCGATGAAATAGGAACACCCAGGCTTACGATGGCCAGGGTTTCCCTTTTAAACTAATCAGTTTATGAGTGCAGGAACAATTCAGGGGACCTGTTAGTAATCTGGTTCACTGACAGAGATTCTTCCTAATTCAAACTTGAGGCGGAACAAATAGGTTAAGGTCATGGTATTTTATCCACAATCTGGATTTATCTGCATAATCACAGTTTTCACTTCACATCATTGCATATTTATTTGATAATTGATTTCTTGTCTTTATATCAGTGTAGTTTAAAAGACCTTCTTTGATAAATTTTTATTTTTGTACAGTTTTATAAAAATATAAAAATAAATAAATAAAAAATATAAAAAACAGAAATAGGTTTGCAAAAATAAAAATTTAGGGGAGAGTATAATAAAATTCAATAAAAAATAACAAAATGGAAAGAGAATTGGGAACTTGATTCGAGATGACTGAGAAATGATTGTATATCATCTTGAAATGCTTGTTTTTGCATGATTTGCGTTTTAAAATGAGAAATGATAGTAACTGATGTTATTATTTGATTCACATCTTACTTTTAATTACAAATAAAAGAAAAATAAATAGATTTTTTAATGATATGTTTGGTAGACTCAGCCTGAAGAATAAAGTAGACAGCAACATAATGATTTAAATTAAAATCTATGCTTAAGGATGTCTGGATTTGCAATCATTTTGGCCTGCACGAAAATTGAGTCCCGACAAAAATTGGATTGAGAATTGATCTTTCATCCATCCTGATACAAAGCATATAAGCCATATCTTTCAAGCCATGTTTGGTGTATTTATGTGTCTTGTGTTTGTGCTAATCTCCTCTGTTGTACAGAAATACTGACCTGGAGTGATGATCTCCTTTGCTGTATGATAGTACTGAATTGGAGCTCTCATTGGCACATGCTAAATGGTCATCTCCTCTACTGTATGTCAATACTAACCTGGAGCTCTCACCATTTTGGCCTAAGTTGTGTCAAATCATCTAACGATGAATTCATCACAGAATGCAATATTCTGATGATAATCACTTGCACACTAATACACAAGCCTTGTTCCATAAAGATCACAACTAATTCAAGAAATCCTGAGGTTGGGTGAGAGTTTTTGCCAAATTATTGTAGGGTCGAGCATTCTAAAGTAATTAATCGAACCTTAATGAATCATCTGTTGCTTGTTGAAAAAGATAGGGCATGGGTTTAAATGGACAAAAATATCAGCAATCGTTATTGATCTGTTTGAGAACTTCAAAATCTTTTAAAGACTGTGATTAGATTCAGTTATTAGTATGATCTCATTGCTTGTCGATTTTTAAATTCATCTTTGTGCTAAAGTATATCTCAAGGTTGTGATCTCTGATCGATTCAGTTCTCGGTAATTAAAAAATAAAATAAAAGAATTATAATCATGATATAAAAAAATTAAAAATAATAATAATAATAAATTATTTTTCATTTTCATGCATTTCACGGAAATTGCGCACAAATGAACACAGGTTCGCTTGTTTTCAGACACAGATAAACACGGGTTTATTTTGTTGTAACAACTCGTATTTTTCGTTAAGTTAAAAGTTAATGTCGTAAAATTCTTGTAAGGACCAATGTTGTCAATTATGAAACTTATGGATTACTTATGCGTATTTCTTAGTTTGTCTTTAATTCTTTAATTTGAGCTTAATAATTTAATTATTAAATTGAACATAATAATAAATAATAATAATATTACTAATAATAATAATATAATAATAATAATAATATAGTAATAATAATAATAAATTATAATAATAATACCAATAATAATAACTAAAATAATAGTAATAATAATAATAATATTAATAATAATAATAATAATTTATAAAAATTATTAGACTTAAAAACGTTTAAAACTTAAAGTAATTAAGTTAGGGAGTTTGTTTGTCATTTTATAAACTTTAAAAGAAAGTTTTGTGCATAAAATAATAACAAACTCAACTACAAGGGCCAATGTGTAATTTTAAAGTTACAACCCAACCCCCGCCCACATTTAACCCCCGTGTTTCCGGCCAAGAGCCGGCCATACTCCGGCCGAACTCCGGCGAATCTAAAAACACTTGTAATCAATCGATTCTTAATCCAAAACCGTTCCCAAATCATTCTAGACCCTGTTTCGAACTTGAATGCACCTATTAATCGTGTTTAAACACCGGTTACGAAGCTCAATCAAAAGAATAACCGACGCCTTTAATCTCAAGCCCGTTCGAGCATTAAACTCTAATAATAATATAATTAAACTAACCTAAACAATCATCTAACTAATCCTAAACGTATACTGCTTCCAATTTCACCTGAAACAAACACTAACATCACCTTCGATTCTCTCCTATACCACGACCTGCAAAGCTATCAAAACCCACCCTCCGAACAATTTGAACTGAAATTGATAAGGGGGTTTTGAGTCTAATACATCATTCGAAGCTATCCGCAAGTTTAATTTGATTATCATTATCAATTTCTCATCAATCATGCCAAACTCGACCGCGGCTTTTTCTTCGTTTGTTCTTAACATCATCTCAAAGCAAACTGGGTAATTAAACACCTAATCACTTGTTTTTACATGGGGAACAAAAGCCCCATGATTATCAACATTTTCATAATCGAATTGACCTTCAATTTGGATCATATCATTCTAGGGTTTATTTGGATTTATGTTTTAAAGAATTAAGGACCGTGATACACCACGGCCGCGACCACGACCCTGGTTCACTGGTTATTCACTCACGTCCCCACCCTTGAGGTCTCGGGTTCGAACCCGGGCACCCTCAAACATTTTTTTAAAAAGCTTTTCAGCCTTAAATAAATTATAGGAAATTTTTAATAAATATAAAAATAGTTTTTTTTTAATTTAAATATTTTTAAAGACACCAAATTATTTTCTGTAATTTTTCTAAATTTGAATAATTAAATATCTTTTAATAAAATATTTTAACAAAGGTTATTCTTGGATAATTTCATATAAAATGGATTGTAAATAATAATTAATAAATTAATATTGGTCTAAACGTTACCTTTAAATTATTATTGTTTAAACCATGATTATTTCAAATAACTATTCAAATTTTATATTTAAACTTTAATAGTTATTATAAATGGTTTAATTTCAAATTCTCTATATTAAAAGACATAAATGGTATATTTTTTTATTTCATTATTTAACGTACTTACAAAAATCCCCAAATTCCACTTGAAATCCTAGTTCTCATTAAATCGTTAAACTTATTATGAAACTTAAATCTTGTAAATATATATACGTTTAGGTACCTTGTGAAGGATTTCGTTGGAACATCGACTATTATTCTTACTAATCATCTTATATACAGTTATTCGTCATGTGAGTTTCCATGCCCCTTTTCATATTATTTCACACCTTTTTGGGGTGAAACATGTTAAACTTATCAACTTACACTTGTAAACTTTCTATACTTGTAACGCACATGCAATTAATCTATATTTTTGTCATGGTTATTTGTATTATTGTGAGTGTTATAAGAGATACATTATATGTTGACAATCATTAACTATTTCTAGCCTGGCGATGTCATAGATCTATGGGTCTGACAAGCCTATTTGGTGCTAAAGCCGATGTTATTGCTAGCTCCTGATGACGTATGCTTGTTCATCATGAGAACCAAGTACACTTAGCTAATCATTATAAACTTGTAAACTTATTCTTGGTCAAGGTTTGATTGTAGCTATATGTGTTCTATAAACTTGCATAATTCATAACCATTGACATGAATTGCTACTTGTAAATCTTTTGATATATTTATGTATACTTAACCCATGAAAACTCACCAACTTTTATAGTTGACTTTTTATTTTTAACATTTTTCAGGAAATGCTCCAGTTTGATGATCTCTTTGAAGCATGCTCACACCTAGGATTTGGACCTAGAAAAAATAAATAATTTGTCATGGATGTATCTTATGTTATGTTTTATTATAGCTTGAGACTTATGGATGAAATTTGCATTTTACATCTTATGGTAATAATATTATTATTTAATGGTAGCGTTATGTGGCTGTGAACAATCTTAACCCTCACATCTCGATGATTCCGCCGTTAAGGTTGGGGTGTGACAGGTTGGTATCAGAGTCCATAACTATAGAGATTTAGGTTATTAGAAATGGTGACCTAGACTATAGTTTATGCATGAACCTCTTAAGAAAAATCTTTATATGCTTGTAAATATATATTGTTGCATGCTACATGATGCTATCTATTTAGGGATGCTTTTTAATGTGCAACTTGATGCCTTTAGTTAGGATTGCCTTATAATTGATTAACTTGATTGCTTTGTCTCCCCTAAACTTATTCTTAATCCTTAATTCTCCCAGACGAATGAAATCTCTTAAACTTATTCTCAACGACAAGTGAGATCGTACGCTTTATATCAAAGGTTTAAATCTTTAGACTTTATGTCTAATCTATGAGAATCTCATCAAGGTTTTTATTCCATGAATCTAAGAAATATTGTGTGACACATAGACACCTGTATTCTGAATTTCCTGGCAAATAGCCTTCGGGCTAAGGTAAGCATTTCGCATAAATCCTACGGGACTAGTTATGCTTACCTGGGGATTTCTGGGATGAGTGATAAACTATGGTTAACATACAGAAGTTTCTAAGGCAAATGGGTCAACTTACCTTGACGTGTCAACGTTTCCAAATAGTAATGCGTTACCAAATGAAATCATTCCATGTGTGTTTTACAAGTCTTGAAAATCGTTGTTTGATTTACTGTCCTTTTATCTCCAAATTCCTGTGACTAACTTATTTTGTGTCCAGCATGTCTCGTCACCATGGAAAGCGTGGAAGTTCCTACCGCAAGTTAGCCGCCATGATTGCTCGCCAAATGGCTGCTATCATACCAACCATGGTTGCTGAACTGAATAGCACCATGATGATCAACTCTAGCAACAATGGAAATGGTCAAGGAGAGAATAGCGCAAACCAAGGGCGCAACAACCAAACCTGCACATTCAAACACTTTAGCTCATGCAAACCCACTAGCTATAGTGGAAAGGAAGGAGCCATTGGACTTCTCGAGTGGTTCGAAAGCATGAAAAACACGTTCATCAACTGTGAGTGTCCCGAGGCGCTCAAAGTTCGTTATGCCACTAGTATGCTCCAACAAAGGGCACTTACATGGTGGAATAGCGAGAAAGGAACCGTGGTGCTGATGCTGTGTTAGCACTAACTTGGGACGCGTTCAAAAATATTCATATCGTAAAGTTTTGCCCGAGAAGTGAATTGCAAAAGCTGGAGGAGGAGTTTTGGAACCTCAAGCAAGATGGTGGAGATCACTTGGCCTACTCAACTAGGCATCACGAGTTGAGCATTCTGTTGCCCCATATGGTCGACATTGTTCCTCGTAACATCGAGAAGTTCATCAAGGGGGTGCCATCCCAAATTCAAGATGCTGTGGTGGGTAGTCGACCCACAACTTTGGAGGAAGCCATTACTATCACCGCTCAACTTACCGAGAATCATATATGAGCGGGCACCATGTCTGTCAAGGGTGTTAAGAAGGTTGAGAAGACGGTCCCTGAAGCTGCTAAGGAGACTAAGACTGAACCGTCTTATAACAAAAACAAGAAATGCAAGTTCACACCGGCTCGTAACTTTGCTGTGGCTGCACCTAAGGCACCTCAAAGACAACTTATACCTGTGGCACAAGCACCTGTAGCACAAGCACCTGTAGCACAAGCACCTGTAGCTAGGGCCTATGCTGGTCCTCTACCTATGTGCAATGTCTGTAGGTACCATCATCCAAGGAATACTCCGTGCCGCATATGTACTTTGTGCGGTAAGTATGGACACTTGGTGGCTACTTGTCACCGTGCACCAAACAATGCAACAATGGTTGCTAATCCTGTTGGCTACAATTGTAGGGAACCTGGTCACTTTCTTCCACAATGCCCTCGTCTTGTGGGTAACATTCCACAAGCCCCAGGACGTGCTTTCAATGTCAATGCAAACCAAGCACAAGCAAACAACGATGTGGTGAACATATGTCAAACCAAGCCTCAACTTTTATGATCTAAGTCTTTTTGATGCTTTACATGTATCGTTAAATATCTTTAAAACTAAACAGGTATGTTCCTTATTAATAATTCTTATGCCTATGTTCTATTTGATTCTGGAGCCGATACAAGTTTTGCCTCGTTAGAGTTTGAGTCTATTCTTGCTAAGCCACATACGAAACTAGAAAGACCTCTCACCGTTGAAGTCGCCGATGGAGAACCTATCACCGTTGATGTCGTTATACGTGATTGCATCTTGAGCCTCGACGAGCATGATTTTGTTATCGACCTTATTCCTATAAAACTTGGAAGCTTTGACGTTATCATTGGCATGGATTGGTTAGCAAACATCATGCCGAGATTATTTGCTTCGAGAAATACATCTGTATTCCTTTGCCTTCGGGGGATACATTGAAGGTATTCGGTGAAAAATCCTCCAAATGACTCAAACTCATGTCGTGCACTCAAGCCCGAAAATGCCTAAGCAAGAATTATATGGCTTTCTTGGCCTACGTGGTCAACACGAAAGTCAAAGGGAAAGACCTTAAGGATGTCCCGATTGTACGAGATTTTCCTGAAGTATTTCCCGATAACTTTAGTGGTTTACCTCCCGTGCGTGAAGTCGAGTTTAAAATCGATTTGATTCCGGGAGCAAACCCCGTGGCTAAGTCACCATATCGACTTGCACCGTCAGAAATACAAGAGCTAGCTAATCAACTTCAAGAACTATCCGACAAGGGTTTTATCCATCCTAGCTTTTCGCCTTGGGGTGCACCTGTTCTATTCGTGAAGAAGAAAGATGGATCGTTTTGTATGTGCATCGATTACCGTGAGCTTAACAAACTTACCATCAAGAACCGCTACCCTCTTCCTCGTATCGACGATCTTTTTGACCAACTTCAAGGAGCTGCCATTTTCTCAAAGATTGACTTACATTCTGGTTATCATCAATTACGGGTCCATGATGATGATATCCCAAAGACTGCGTTCCGTACTCGATATGGACACTATGAGTTCATGGTTATGCCATTTGGTTTAACCAATGCTCGTGCTGTTTTTATGGATCTCATGAATCGAGTATGCAAGCCTTATCTAGATAAGTTTGTGATTGTCTTCATTGACGACATACTTATCTATTCCAAGTCCAATACCAATCATGAAATTCACTTGCGACAAGTTCTTGAACTGTTGAAGAAAGAACAACTGTACGCGAAGTACTCAAAGTGTGAATTTTGGCTCGAGGAAGTTCAATTTCTAGGACACGTGGTGAATAGCCGAGGAATTCACGTTGACCCTCCAAAGGTGGAAGCTGTGAAAAATTGTTGCGTTCCTACAACTCCAATCGAAGTTCGTTCTTTCCTTGGTCTTGCTGGTTATTACCGGCGATTCATTGCCAACTTTTCAAGAATCACGTAGCCACTTACTTCTTTGACTCAAAAGAATAAACCATTCGAGTGGGGATCCGAGCAAGAGGAAATATTTGAAGCATTAAAGCACAAGTTGTGCAATGCTCTTTTCTTGACCCTACCCGATTGAAACGACGATTTCACCGTGTATTGTGATGCATCTAAACAAGGCCTTGGTTGTGTTCTCATGTAACGAGGAAATGTCATAGCATATGCATCAAGACAATTAAAGGTCCATGAGGTGAATTACACGACACACGATCTTGAACTTGGTGCTATGGTTTTTGCCTTAAAGATTTGGAGGCATTACCTTTATGGTACGCAATGTATAGTTTACACTGATCACAAAAGCCTTCAACACGTTTTTAATCAAAAGGATCTCAATATGAGACAACGTTGTTGGGTGGAGTTGATTAGTGATTATGACTGTGACATTCGTTACCACCCTGGAAAGGCAAATGTCATAGCCGATGCACTAAGTCGAAAGATTCATAACAAGATGGTATCATTCCAAGAAATTCGCGATCGACGACAATGGTTTGATACTTTGGAAGAATTTGATACTGAGATCCGTATAGATGTCAACGAGACTACTGTGCTGCTACAAAATTTGAGGATTGAAAGCGACATCGAGACTAGTATTTTAGAAGCTCAACAAGCGGTTCAATAAGAAGGAAGAATGAGAGAGGAATTGGAGCATAATCTTCTAGCTCAGCTAGAAACGAAACCCAATGGGTTGATGTATTTCGCGAATCGAATTTGGGTTCCGAATCGTGATAATCTTCGTACATTTATCATGAACAAAGCTCATCAAACTTGTTATTCTATTCATCATGGTTCCGATAAGATGTATATGGACCTGCGTGGTCATTATTGGTGGCCTGGAATGTAGAAAGACATAACAACTTACGTAGCTAAGTGTCTTGCGTGTACGAAGGTTAAAGCTGAACATCAACGTCCAAGTGGATTACTTGAACAACCCGAGATTCCTATGTGGAAATAGGAACACATATCCATGGACGTCATAACCAAACTACCGCGTACCTCTCGTGGTCATGATAGCATATAGGTGATCGTTGACCGATTGACCAAGTCGGCACATTTCATACCCATACGTGACACTTACAAAACATCAAGGTTGGCTTGTATATACATTGATGAAATTATGAGTCGTCATGGGGTACCTTTACACATCATATCCGACCGAGACGCTCGTTTCACTTCGCATTTTTGGTCGTCTATGCAAGAACTCTTGGGGTACTCAACTGGATCTAAGCACGGCTTACCATCCTCAAACGGACGGTCAAACCGAGCAAACCATCCAAACATTTGGAGGATTTGCTACGTCTTTGTGTTCTTGACTTTGGTGGTGACTGGGATACGCATTTACCGCTCGCGGATTTTTCGTATAATAATAGTTACCACTCGAGTATCAAGATGGCACATTTCGAAGCGCTTTATGGTTGTAAATGTCGTTCTCCGATCTGCTGGACTGACATTGGTGAAAATTTCATCACTGGTCCTGAGCTTATATAAGAAACGACCGATAAAGTCTCTATAATTCACAAGAATCTTGAAGTGGCGAGAAGTCGACAAAAGAGCTATGTCGATAAGTGACGTAAGCCATTGGAATTCCAAGTTGGGGATATGGTTCTTCTTAAGGTCTCATCATGGAAGGGCGTTGTTCGCTTTAGAAAGAAGGGTAAACTAGCTCCAAGATTTGTAGGACCTTTCAAGATTCTGAAAAGGATCGGGAAAGTGGCTTACAAACTGTAACTACCTTCCGACCTTAGTGGAGTTCATCCTGTTTGCCATGTTTCAAATTTGAGGAAGTGTTTGGCTAACGAAAGTCTGCATGTCTCGTTGGACGACATCCAGATCGACGAGTCATTACACTTTGTTGAGAAACCCGTTGAAGTCATGAATCGCATTATGAAGAAAACTAGAACCACTACCACCCCAATCGTCAAGGTTCGCTGAGAGAATAAGCGTGGACCCGAGTTTACTTGGGAGCGTGAGGAGCATATGAAGAAGAAGTACCCGTATTTGTTCGTATAGTTTCATTCTTAATTTCGGGAAGAAATTCTTATAAGTCGGGTAGACTGTAACAACTCGAATTTTTCGTTAAGTTAAAAGTTAATGTCGTTAAATTCTTGTAAGGACCAATGTTGTCAATTATGAAACTTATGGGTTACTTATGCTTATTTCTTAGTTTGTCTTTAATTCTTTAATTTGAAAATTAATAATTTAATTATTAAATTGAACATAATAAATAATAATAATAATAATAATAATAATAATAATAATAATAATAATAATAATAATAATAATAATAATAATAATAATAAATTATAATAATAATAACAATAATAATAACTTAAAAATAGAAATAATAACAATAATAATAATAATAATAATAATAATAATAATAATAATAATGATTTATAAAAATTATTAGACTTAAAAATGTTTAAAACTTAAAGTAATTAAGTTAGGGAGTTTGTTTGTCATTTTATAAACTTTAAAAGAAAGTTTTGTGCATAAATAATAACAAACTAAACTACAAGGGCCAATGTGTAATTTTAAAGTTACAACCCAACCCCCGCCCACATTCAACCCTCGTGTTTCCGGCCAAGAGCCGACCATACTCCGGCCAAGCTCCGGCGAATCCAAAAACACCCGTAATCGATCGATTCTTAATCCAAAACCGTTCCCAAATCATTCTAGAACTTGTTTCGAACTTGAATGCACCTATTAATCGTGTTTAAACACCGGTTACAAAGCTCAATCGAAAGAATAACCGACGCCTTTAATCTCAAGGCCGTTCGAGCATTAAACTCTAATAATAATCTAATTAAACGAACCGAAACAATCATCTAACTAATCCTAAACGTATACTGCTTCCAATTTCACCTGAAACAAACACTAACATCACCTTCGATTCACTCTTATACCGCGATCTGCAAAGCTATCTAAACCCACCCTCCGAACAATTTGAACTGAAATTGATAAGGGGGTTTTGAGTCTAATACATCATTCGAAGCTATCCACAAGTTTAATTTGATTATCATTATCAATTGCTCATCAATCGTGCACAACTCGGCCGCGGCTTGTTCTTCGTTTGTTCTTAACATCATCTCAAAGCAAACCGGGTAATTGAACACACCTAATCACTCGTTTTTACATGGGGAACAAAAGCCCCATGATTATCAACATTTTCAGAATCGAATTGACCTTCAATTTGGATCAAATCGTTCTAGGGTTTATTTGGATTTGGGGATTTCTTTGTGTTTATGTTTTTAAGAATTAAGGACCGTGATACACCACGGCCACGGCCCTGGTTTACTGGTTACTCACTCACATCCCCACTTTGAGGTCCCGGGTTCGAACCCGGGCACCCACAAACATTTTTCTAAAAAGCTTTTCAGCCTTAAATAAATTATATAAAAATTATAATAAATATAAAAATAATTTTTGTAAACTTTAAATATTTTTAAGGACACCAAATTATTTTCTGTGATTTTTCTAAATTTAAATAATTAAATATCTTTTTAATAAAATACTTTAACAAAGGTTATTCTTGGATAATTTTTTATAAAATAGTTGTAAATAATAATTAATAAATTAATATTGGTCTAAACGTTACCTTTAAATTATTATCGTTTAAACAATGATTATTTCAAATAACTATTCAAATTTTATATTTAAACTTTACTAGTTATTATAAATGGTTTAATTTTATATTCTCTATATTAAAAGACATAAATGGTATATTTGTTTATTACATTATTTAACGTACTTACATAAATCCCCAAAATTCCACTTGAAACCCTAGTTCTCGGTAAATCGTTAAACTTATTATTAAACTTAAATCTTGTAAATATATATACGTTTAGGTACCTTGTGAAGGATTTCGTTAGAACATCGACTATTATTCTTACTAATCATCTTATGTACACTTATTCGTCATGTGAGTTTCCATGCCCCTTTTTATATTATTTCACACCTTTTTAGGGTGAAACATGTTAAACTTATCAACTTACACTTGTAAACTTTTTATACTTGTAACAAGCAATTCATCTATATTTTTGTCATGGTTATTTGTATTATTATGAGTGTTATATGAGATACATTATATGTTGACAATCATTAACTATTACTAGCCTGGCGACGTCGTAGATCTATGGGCCTGACAAACCTATTTGGTGCTAAAGCCGATGTTATTGCCGGCTCCTGATGACGTATGCTTGTTCATCATGGGAACCAAGTACACTTAGCTAATCGTTATAAACTTGTAAACTTATTCTTGGTCAAGGTTTGATTGTAGCTATATGTGTTCTATAAACTTGCATAATTCATAACCATTAATATGAATTGCTACTTGTAAATCTTTCGATATATTTATGTATACTTAACCCATGGAAACTCACGAACTTTCATAGTTGACGTTTTATTTTTAACATGTTTCAAGAAATGCTCAAGTTTGATGATCTCTTTGATGCATGCTCATACCTAGGATTTGGACCTAGGAAAAATAAATAATTTGTCATGGGTGTTATCTTATGTTATGTTTTATTCTAGCTTGAGACTTATGGATGAAATTTGCATTTTAAAACTTAGGTAATAATATTTTAATTTAATGGTAGCGTTATGTGGTTGTGAACAATCTTAACCCTCACATCTCGACGATTCCGCCGTTAAGGTTGGGGTGTGATATTTGTTAAAATAAAATGATCTAATTAGAAATGTCAAGATTGTGTTTCAGATTTTTACTGTAAGTGATGACCGATCATCAGTTGAGCAGTGTACCTGATCAGAGAACCTGTTCCTCAAGTTTGCAGAAGATACCGAGTTATGAATCCTCCTCCTACATCTTCTGAAACACTCAAGATTAGAGAGTTGGGAAAACTGCTCATGTTTTGATCAATCTATGCACATATCAAGGGGGAGCATATAAATAAGGGGAGTTTATGAGATTAATAATCTTTCTCATCAGATTCAGAAAGTTTCAATATCGAAGATCTTTCTACGGTTGACTTTTCGGTGTTGAATTCGTTTGAAGGCGTTGATAATGATATTCTAAGGGGGAGTATTGTTGGATCTGTACAAGATAATCTATATTATCAACATAGTCAAAGTTAACAAAAATCAACGTCACAGTCAAGGTCAACAGAAAAGTCAAAAGACGAGTTTGAGACGAAGAACCGAGTGAAGATATTGAATATATATTGTGTTTTGAGACTTTATTGTAATAAATATATTTTGTGTGAACAAAATATATTTTACTTTGTTTTAATCTAGTTTAATAGTTTAGGGGGTTAACTGTAAATAGTGAAAGTTAGACTAGAATATAAATAGCCTAATTATAATTAGGATTGGTCAATGGTTGAATGACCAATTGATTGGGGGATTTACTTGTAAACAATATCATTTACAATCAAATCAGATCAAAGAGGGTTTTATTGTATTCATCTTAGTTTCATAAAAAAATCTTCATGTTATTTGATTCAAGTGTGCTAACATAAATAATTACGAAAAAACTCCCTGCGCTTCACAAAGAAAACTCATTTTATACCTTAACAGCCCCTCTCATCGTTTGCCCAATAAAATATAACAAAACAAAAGTGATTACAGGTTCACGTACACCAGTTAAACTACAGCAAATTAGGAAGCACCAGCGAGTGTTGGTGATTTTCTGGATTCCGCCGGCAACATGCAGTTCTAGGCGATATATTTTAGATTTTAGAAATATTATTATTATTATTATTATTATTATTATTATTATTATTATTGTTTGGTGGGAGTTGCTGGTTTTGGTCTGACCTATTGCAATAGTGATTTAAATTCTATCCAACCCCACAACACAATCATCCTACTTCCTGTTCTTTTTTTCTTTTTTTAAAATAATCTCCCTGTTATATTTACACCCAACATGCACACACCTTACATACATTTCTACATTCTAAGTAGCTCATTAGTGAACCAAGAGAGAAAATGGCAAACTCCACAGGTGATACGCCAGCGAGAAATGCAGCTGTTGAAGTCTCCAGAATCGTCGAATGCGCTAAAGAGTTGCAGGAGACTGCAACGTCTCTAATTTCTCAAACCTCGGAACAAGAAGCATCTCTCCGACAGCGAGCATTAGCTCTTTGTTCGAACGTCAAAATGCTCCGATCATTCATTGATTCTTCAGTCAAGATTGGGAATTTAGATCCCAAGAATGCTGAAAAGGTAATGCATTCAAATACCCTTGAATTAAACAAGTCATTTTGCTAAAAGATATTCCTTTTCTTGTAATTCTAGTTGTTGTTTATGTGTTTGTTGATGTTAACAGTTGGTTGAAGAGTTAACCAGAGTTGGTTATGCATTGGATGAAGGTGATGCAGCTGCATTTCTTCCCTGCAAATCTCATGGTTTGTTTATTATTAATTGATTAATCATATATTTTTAACCTTTTTTTAATCATTAATGAGAGTTTATATATTATGATGGTTATTGACAGTTTATCATTATCATATTATCTTTTAATTCGGTTATGCCCCTATATTTAAAGGGGTGAATAATGGTTAATCAATATATGATCGAAAAACCTTGAATTCTTTCGGTTTATATCTCCCCTTGCAAAATTGATCTCTTAATCAAAGAGCACATATCTACTTTGTAAACTTGACATATTATCTCTCATTTTAAAGAAAACACATTACAGACTGGATCACTCTTGATGTGTACTAATGTACTATAAACCATAACATTGTCGTTATCAAATTTGTACTTTTGTTATTTGAGCTGTATGCGAGTTGGGCAGGACAATTCTTGAGGATGTTTCTTGGTCCAATAAATGTTCGTGCGAATAGAAAGGATGTTCAACTCAAAGTGAAAGAGGAATACAACAGTTTCAGGGTATGTTACATATACATATAGGGACGTTCAATACGTAGTGCATATCATGTGTGATGGGAGACAGAAAGAGAGATGGCTAGGATGTTTCATATATATGGTTACGCGGTTCTCATATTTTTCTGATTAAATTTTCTTCTGTGTTGGACATCTACACTTCATAAAGCATTTAGTTAAATCCTTAAGCTTTTAGTTCTATAACATACTTTTTTGTGTATTCCTATTGATTGTTCGAAGTTAAATACAACTATTACTGTTCTAGTGTTCCTTTAACAATGGCATCTAACAGCAATCCAATTTCCTAATCATTTTTGGCCATACGCAACTTCTTGCTATGTTGGCAGGATTCAACTGCATATCTATTTCTATTTTTCCCATCGTTGCTACTGTTGTTACGATCATGGATGTGGAATGGATGTTTTCCTGCTTTGCCTGTGCAGCTTTACCAGGTAATTTGTTATTTATTAGTCCATTTGTGTCACTTCTAGATTGAGTTATCATGTTGGGAATCACATGTGGAAGAATGTGCGCGCATGTTGGGTATATTCACATGTGAGTATGTAAATCTTGACACTTCATTTTTTATCAAAATAAAAAATGAAGGGTCAAGATTTAGTCATCTCAAGTTTTGTGGCTCACAAATGACTTTCCCCTTACATAGAAGCGAAAAACAGTGTGAGAAAAGAAAAAAAATTAAAATAATACGCTACATCCTTTGCAGGCATGGTTGCTTTTTCTTTACACAGGATTGTCTTTTAGAGAAAATATACTTAGGATCAACGGAAGTGATATTCGTCCATGGTAATATCATGATACTTTATTGTGTTCTATGAACGAGGTGTTTGGCATCGTGGTTTGAAAATGATAATGTCATATGGAATAATCTGTTGTAACAAAACGGGCTACATGAGATAGTGTATGGATGCACATATGCTATTAAAAGCTGGTTGTATAATTAGATAATGAGTTTGAAATATTATACTTATTTGAGGATTTACATGTAGCATGTCCCCTAATTAATCAAACAATTGAAATCACATTTGTAGTTTTATTGCAGCAACTAGTAAACTGATTATTTCAGATAATCTGAATTAGTTGCACTATAACCAAACACAATAAACTTCAGATAATCACTTGTAAAATGCAATGCCAAGCACCCCCTAAGCTTCTCCATCATAAATATGTTTATTAACTTGATGCTTTTTGTCGGATGATTAAATGATTAATCGCATTAAAGTGTCATACTTTAGGTGGATTTATCATCACTATTGTGCTATGACTATGGCACTGATTAGTCTCACTTGGGAGATAGAAAAGGAACCTGATTGTGCCCAGAAGCAGGTTATTTTAAAGTGTATTTCTTATATATAACATTATAATTATTTAATCTTGATTATATCAATCAAACCGTTTGTAGAAAGGCATACAATTGTTTTTGAAGTGGGCAATCATGCAAGGAGTCGCGATGCTAGTACAAAATAGATACCAACGGCAGAGACTCTACACGCGTATTGCACTTGGAAAGGTCCTGTGTAAATTTTATATTATTATATATAATGATCAAATCCGATCCAAGAATAAAACTTTTGAAGGATAATTTCTCAAGATTATGTAAGCAGACATTTACGGTCATTATTTTCTAATTGTAGGCTAGAAGAATGGACGTTGTGTGGGGCGAAACTGCTGGTGTAGAAGGTCAACTATGGTTGTTGTGCCCAATGCTTTTCATGTTGCAAGTTTTTGAAGCCTATGTTGGGGTGTTATTACTAAAAACTGCAATGGCTGGTGTCATTTCCGAATGGCAGGTAAAACGACTTCAAGTTATTATCATCTCATGTCCACTTCATGTTGGATATATACATTTTATATTGTTTCCGGCAGGTGGTTACGTGTGGAATCCTTTTTATTGTTATGGCGGTTGGGAACTTTGCAAACACGGTGGAGACTCTCTTGTTAAAGTCTCGGTTCAAAGCAAAAATGAAGATGGGTAAAGAAACTGCGATATAATATTGTAAGCATATCATGTTATTTGTTCGTGAGATCATCGAGTTGAGTTTATAGGTGATCTAAGTGAATGTGTCAAAGTGCCTATAAATATGAATATAGTTGTTAATGGTTTGGTGTGATTATGTTTGGTAGGGTGGTTTGGTTATGTCCACTTATGACAGTTGGGTAAGAAACTTGGAGTGGTGGGACTTTTGATCAATAGATTAAATTAATGTAGTCTTGATTTGTGAAACCTAAATGCAAGGTAGGTGTGAGTCTTGTTGATATTCTGTACTTCTTAATAAAAAAAAATTTGACCACTTGTGATAAGGTGCATATCAGACTGCTAGCAGTATCGCTTCCTTAGAGTATGATGACATACATCATATCGCTTGTATGTAGGGGCGCTTGTGCCCAAGGATTCCCTCAAACATGTAACGGGCTCGGGTTGAAATGGTTTGTTTAAGCACCGAAGTGTGTTTAGCCGCTATATCTGTGAGGACTCTAGGCATGGGAGACGGTTATGGTGGAGGGGAGGACTGTTGTGGATGTAGCGGCCGCAGCTGTGACCATGAGCTGGTGGTTTTGTTGGTGGCGACCGTAGGTGTTGGTGGTGGAGGTGATGACATAAGTGGTGATGGTGGTGTCTCGTAAGTGGTCTTTAGACAACGGCAGTGAGTGGTTTTGGCTATTTGAACCGTTCTAAATTACTAAGTTTCATTAGAATGACCCATTTTAACTAATTGTATAATTTGTGCAGTCTTAAACCAACTTTTTTAGCCAAAAACAAAATTGCACAAATTAACACATTTCTTACAGAATACATCATGAATGTTCATGAGTGAGTTGAAGTATTGAGAGTTGTTTAGATTCTTTAGTGAAACATGTTGCCGTTGCCCTCTTGAATAAGCTTCTTTTATCAAAAGTTAATATCTAAAGTTGCTATCAGTTTATGAATTTAGTGTTATTAATGTTGTATATGCTTTAATACAATATGCCTCCTCATAGATGGTATTAGGATGGGTCGGCTCGACGACAGGGGCAGGTAGCGCGCTTGCCAACTGTGGTATTCTGAAGTCTAACCTAGGCAACAAAAAGGGTCCCCGATACTTCCAAGCCACTTGTCGTCATATTAGCCTGCATAAACCAAATACGATTGGCCGTTGATCGAATAAACCCATTTAAATAAACACCCTTATCAGATATCTTCGATAAATACAACATTACTATTTCCAAATTATCATACATGGACAAAATACATTCAAACTTGTCTGCAAATTCCATGAGACAAAGGTACATTAAATATATTAAAGCTTATATTCGCCGAAGGTGTCATATGTTATTTAAAAGATTTAAAGAATCCAAAAGCGAAGGAATTAAGCATGAACCTTATAAGCAACAAAAAAACATATGAATCTGTTACCACTGGTGCCATGGAATTAGACCAAGAAAAGCATATATGTTACATTAACAAAGTCACAAAGAATATCCTTATATAGGACGGCAGACTTATACATAAGACAACAACTTTGTATTCTCCTTATATCAACATCCAAACAATATCACAATTTGTCAAAGTCCAAAAACAAACATACAAGACAAAGGTTTATCTGTCACGTTCTACTTATATTACGAAGCTACACGAATATGCACTCGAGATTCTCAGATACGTCTTTATTTTATGTAAAGGATAATATAATATAACCTGTATATAAAGAAATGAGACCATGTGTTTGACAATATTAACAGTCTAGTTAGTTAGTTGCATGCAAAATGAAGAAAGTTGGCTCACAAGAAATAACAGATGATGAAAAGGCGGTTTTGAATGACAAACCGCCATCATTTTTCCAACTTTTAAGCTATGCAGATGCAGTGGATTACATGCTAATGGCGGTTGCATCTTTGGGTTCAATTATTCATGGCCTTGCACAACCGCTCGGTTATTTACTGCTAGGAAAAGCTATAGACGCGTTTGGAAACAATATAAATGATAATGTTGCTATGGTTAAAGCCCTCAAGAAGGTAACCATAAGAAGTTGTGCGCTTTCTGTACGACTTTCATTCTTGTTTAACACTGGGTTTTCGTTTCGGTTTTGGTTTCAGGTTATACCGTTTGTATGGTACATGGCTTTTGCTACATTTCCGGCTGGAGTTGTAGGTAAAACTATATAAAAAATGGCGAAAGATAACCAGATTTGGTCTAATATCTATTCTGGATGACCAAAGTTTGAGGGTTTTTTGAAAAAAGAAATAATTATGACAAAAGTTGCTTAATGTTTTATGCAATTTGAAAGTTATAAAAATCAGAGTGCTTAAGGATGTGTGGTTTGTGATATGCAGAAGTTGGAGGTTGGATGTATGCAAGTGAGAGACAGGTTACAAGATTGCGATTGGCGTATCTTAAAGCGGTTCTTCAACAAGAGATAGGTGCTTTCGATACAGAATTGACAAACGGGAAAATCATCACGGGTATTAGCAGTCACATGAGTGTAATACAAGATGCTATTGGCGAGAAGGTGATTGCCTACACTTACATTTAGATGGACAACATGGGCGGGTCGGGTTGGGTAAGGGTTTGGGTCAAAACAGGTAACTTTAATGTCGGGTTGGGTTGACTAGAACACTTTCTATCTAAATTTTCATTTCTTTTATAGTTATGCATTAAACATATTTCACTACTACTTACACTAGTATGATATTTTTACAGTTGGGGCATTTTCTATCATGTTTCGCGACCTTTTTTACCGGAGTAATAATAGCTTTTATATGCTGTTGGGAAGTATCATTGCTCACATTAGTGGTTGTTCCTATGATTCTTGTAATTGGAGCCACTTATACAAAGAAAATGAACTCCATTTCAGCCACAAAAGCAACCTACCTAGCAGAAACCACAGTAATGGTAGAACAGGTAAATTCTTAGCCTTTTGATCACAGATGTCTAGAGGTGCAAAAAATACGCGAGTCAAGCACGTTAGGTAATTGGTTCACTTATAAAATAAGTAACCTTTTAGTTGCGTTGGCTTGACCCAAAACAAATATAATATGACTTTTTTTTATATTAACTTGCGTGTTATCATTATAAATTGTTACTATTATATTATAGGTCTTCATGTTATTATAATCATCGTCTTCCCTATTATTGTTACTTTTCAGAAAAAGCAAATTCACATACCCTACTTCGTTTAGAGGTAACATACCTAAATCTTAGATACCATTAGGCCAATAGCCGGCTATAGAATAATTTTATAATCATTATAAGCTAATATACCTTATGACACGTTAGAAATGAAACATAGACCAAATAGACCCATTCATAAGTAAATTTTCCTAGCACGTATGTTTAAAGATGTCATCCGAATTAGTAGTAAGTTTGATTGTTCCTAAAGTGTTCTGAAACTTGACTTTTGATTCTCTGCAGACGGTTTCTCAGATTAGAACAGTGTTTGCTTTTGTTGGAGAAAACTCTGCAATAAAATCTTTCTCAGAATTCATGCAGAGACAGTTAATTATCAGCAAAGGAGAAGCATTGATTAAAGGAGTTGGAACTGGAGTATTTCAAACAGTGACATTTTGTTCATGGGCTCTAATTGTGTGGATTGGAGCCATTGTGGTTGTAGCCAAAAGAGCTCAAGGAGGTGATGTTATAGCAGCAGTCATGAGCATACTCTTTGGAGCCATGTAAGAGTCAAATAACAACATTTATACCTTAGTACCTATATACAAATATATTATATGCAATTTTACAGGTGGAAAATGGGTCGGCAGTAAGTTTATTCACGGTCAAAATGGGTTTGGATCAAATCAATAGCTTTTGGTAAAGTCTTAAACGGGTTAGGTTGACCTGAAACACTTTATGTTGAAACAATATATACTTTTTATAGATAACTAGTGTGTCCATAATTGTTACAAAAAGTATATTATTTCAATAACGGGCACATGGCATAAGATAGCAATATGCTTTTGACTGCAGCTCATTTTGGTAATTATAACTTTTTTGGATCCATTTGGTAATCAAAAAGTTCTTTAAGAGGATCACGTTGATATTTTTAAGGAAGAAAATAATTAAGATGGAGGCAAAAAAAAGTTGTTTGATTACCGGATGGAAAAAAAAAAGAACTTTAATCACCCAACTAAGCTGTCCAAAAAACTATACACAAAACAGGATAAAAAAAATATAGTTACCAAAAATGCACCACTGCCAAAATCAGAAGAATAATAATATTAAATTTTGAATAAAAGGATTTCAGAAGTTTTACACATTCAAAATAGACTTCAAGTGACTTTCGAGTTATGCCTCTGACCCACTTCCATGTTTTATCTGTTATCTGTTATAATACATATAATATGAGTTAATCCCCTTCATATGTAAATGCGTCAAAATTGTCACCACAATATAATATGTATATATAATATTCCTTGATGTATTATCGCTGTCTTGTACCAGATCAATCACATATGCAGCACCCGATATGCAAATCTTTAATCAAGCAAGAGCAGCAGGAAAAGAAGTGTTTGAGGTGATTAACAGGAAATCTGCTATAAGCTATGATGCAAAAGGGAAGACTCTTGAAAAGATTAATGGAGACATTGAAATTCGTGACGTGCATTTTGCGTATCCGTCACGCCAAGAAAAATTAATTCTCCAAGGCTTTTCGTTATATATCCCAGCAGGAAAGGTTGTGGCTTTAGTGGGTAGTAGCGGGTGCGGGAAAAGCACCATTATTTCTCTGGTGCCAAGATTTTATGATCCTGAAAAAGGTTTGCATCCATCCCAGCCTAGAGTTGGCGAGATTAAACACACTTTGAGCTACTTTGGATCCGTTAAAGATTAAACATAACCCAATCAACCCATTTCTAAGTTAATGGGTCGAGATTGCACCTCCAACCTAGGCATCTAGGTAGAGGTGACAATTTCGACCCACTTACATATGAATGGGTCAGGTTTACGTTTCATCATTAAGAGTACAAACGAGTCAAATGACACCCATAATTTTAATGCATAAAACTTACTATATTTTTCCCTTAACAAAACTAGATGATTGTTGAAATAATATAACTTCTATAATAATTTCTGACAACTTTTTTTATTAAGTTCAAAAACTTTGGACAAAAGGTGTATAAGGACAACTAAGCCTGTTTCACATTGTATGAAAAACTTGCATGTTTTGACCCGTTACCCAGCCCAACCACTTGATTTGCCACTTTTAATTCATTTGTTACTAAGATTATTATAGAAATAAATCTAATTCACTTGTGATGGCCAGGTGAGGTGCTAGTTGACGACCATAACGTCAAGGATCTTGATATAAAGTTTCTAAGGACAAATATAGGTGCAGTATCACAAGAGCCTGCACTCTTTTCCGGCACAATTAAGGATAACATGAAAATAGGAGGGAACAAAGATATAGATGATGACCAGATCACTAGAGCATCAATTATGGCAAATGCACACACTTTCATATCCCAACTCCCAAATCAGTACCTAACAGATGTAAGTTTTATAAACTAGTTTACAAGTTTTTTTATCCTTATTATTTATTTATTTATTAATTATTATTATTATAGCTCTAAATGCAAAAAATAGAAAAATAATCTAAGTTACAGTTGATTTTGAAGGCTGTGATTTATAGAATAATTAACTACTGTTCATGCCATGTCATCATCCATGTGGATATTCTATGTGTATACTTAGATGCTGATGTGGAATTTTGTAATAATAAGGTAGGACAAAGGGGTGTACAGTTATCAGGTGGACAAAAGCAGAGAATTGCTATTGCGCGAGCCATATTAAAAGACCCTCCAATTTTGTTACTTGATGAGGCAACAAGTGCTCTTGATTCAGAATCTGAAAGGCTGGTCCAAGATGCACTAGAGACTGCAATGAAAGGAAGAACAGTTATTTTAATTGCACACAGGATGTCGACGATTGTTAATGCAGACATGATCGTTGTTGTACAAAATGGACGCGTTACAGAAACTGGAACTCACAGTGATTTGCTAAAAAACAGCGAGTTTTATAGCAATTTATTTAGCATGCAGAATATCAGTACAGAAGGTGAACCAAGGTTGGTATTAGCTACTTTACAGATACGAAACATTGTTCCAAATTTTAAAATTTATTAGATATAAGTAGTGTCAAACATGTTTACAACAATTAAATTATCTTAATAGTGGTATTTTTCATTGTAAAAATGATTTAGTAGGTCGATGACTATGAAGTAGGAACCCATTCAATTCATGGGTTGCGGGTAAAAAACAAACAATTCTTTAAATTGGTTGACTTCACCAGAAACACTTTGAGTCTAACTTTTTGAACTTATTATAAATGATTGATGCATCATATATGATTACAAAAGACATTATTTCAATAATAGCTTAATATCTTGGATGGCATGACTTAGCAGGTATTATGCGTTAAAAAGTGTATGTTAAAATCACACTTTTGGCGAATTTGAACCCTTTTCTTTTCTAGCAAAGTTTATCATTTTACTCTTTTTGTCCATATAAAACATAATCTGAATCAGCCAATTTACAACTAAACGGGTAAAAGAAGCTACTTGCATTCTATATAGATGGGCAATTTATTTACTGATTAAAATTATGTTGTTTAACAGTTCTGTAAATCCCATTGAAGAAACAGAAAGAACAGATAAACAGGTTTCTGAACAACCGGATCAACTTGAAACACCTCTAGAAACAAACAAAACCGTTAAAGACACTCCCAAGAATGATCAAAACGATGAAAGTGAGAAAAAAGATGAAAGTGAGAAAAACGATATATTTTTTAGAATCTGGTTTGGTTTGAATAACCACGAGCTTATAAAGATTGGAGTTGGCTCTTTTGCTGCTGCTTTTTCTGGCATTTCAAAACCGGTTTTTGGATTCTTTATTATAACAATAGGAGTTGCATATTATAAAAGTGGAGCTAAAGAGAAAGTCGGATGGTATTCGTTGCTATTTTCTGCCATCGGTTTGCTTTCGCTCTTCAGTCACACTGTGCAGCATTATTTTTATGGTGTCATTGGAGAGAAAGCAATGGCAAATCTTAGACAAGCCTTGTATTCAGGTACCACATTCATGCTAACGTCTTCTACAGCAATCCGTCGACTAAAGTTATATTTATCGGGTCAAAATGGTAATAATCAAAAAAAGAAAACGGGTCAAATGGGTAGAAGTTGTTGAAAGTGTGTTTTATTGCATAATCTTCCAAAATATTTTATTAAAAAACTAAAGTTATTGTTGATAAATTTATCACACACAATAATAATTTTATCAAATCATCAAGAAGTTTGGAAAAGTAAGTATTTACGGTAAATCACATCTCATCCGACCCGTTAATCAACCTGTATGACCCAACTATTCGCCACCTCTAACTTATCAAAAACATTAACAAGTTTAGACAAGAAACTGTTCATATTAAACCTCACCCGACCCAAAAGTACCCATTTTGACCCGTTAATCATCCCATATGCCAGTCTTTTAACAAAAAGTTGTGATTTTTACCTCTTGCAGCTGTGTTACGCAACGAACTAGCATGGTTCGACAAGCCAGAGAACAGTGTAGGTTCACTAACCTCACGAATCATCAACGAAACATCCACAGTCAAGACCATAATATCCGACCGAATGGCAGTCATCGTGCAATGCGTCTCGTCCATACTAATCGCCACCGTGGTCAGCATCCGAGTCTGCTGGCGCATGGGTCTGGTAGCATGGGCAGTGATGCCATGCCACTTCATCGGCGGCCTAATCCAAGCCAAATCCGCCAAAGGCTTCTCCGGCGACACCGCAGCAGCACACTCCGGCATCGTCGCACTCGCATCAGAATCTGCATCCAATATCCGAACAGTTGCATCATTCTGCCACGAACAACACATCCTTCAAAAAGCAAAATCCTCATTAGATTCACCCCTAAAACAGAGCAGAAAACAGAGCTTATGGTACGGATTGATTCAAGGTGTATCCCTCTGTTTATGGAACATCGCTCACGCTGTAGCATTGTGGTATTCAACAGTGTTAGTCGAAAAGAATCAAGCAACTTTCGAAGACGGAATCCGATCGTATCAAATCTTTTCCCTCACAGTACCCTCGATCACCGAACTATGGACCCTAATACCAACAGTGATTGCAGCAGTCAATGTGTTAACCCCAGTGTTTCAAACCCTTGATCGGAAAACCGAAATCGACCCAGATGAGCCCGAGAACCCACCGTCGAACAAGATCATCGGAGAAATCGAGTTTCGAAACATCGATTTCAGCTACCCATTACGACCCGAGGTGAAGATACTCGATAATTTCAGCTTAAAGATCGAACAGGGGTCAAAGGTAGCTCTCGTCGGACCAAGTGGCGCCGGAAAGTCGTCGGTTTTATCTCTGATTCTAAGATTCTATCTCCCCTCAAACGGAACGATATCAATCGACGGAAGAGACATCACACACTACAATTTAAGAAACTTAAGAAAGCAAATCGGATTAGTGCAGCAAGAACCACTGTTATTCAGCACATCGATCAGGGACAACATCTGCTACGGGAATGAATCAGCAACCGAAGGCGAAATCATCGAGGTGTCAAAAGAAGCCAACATTCACGAGTTTGTGAGCAATCTACCAGATGGGTATGACACAGTGGTGGGAGAAAAGGGGTGTCAGCTTTCCGGTGGGCAGAAACAGAGGATTGCGATCGCGAGGAGCTTGTTGAAGAGGCCTGCGATCATGCTTCTTGATGAGGCAACGAGTGCTCTCGATGCGGAATCCGAAAGAGCTGTGGTGAGTGCGATTGAATCGATCAATCGAAATGGGGTCGGTGGGCTGCAGACGACGCAGATCACGGTGGCGCATAGGCTGTCGACGGTGGTGCATTCCGACACCATTGTGGTTATGGAGAGAGGGAGAGTGGTGGAAATGGGTACACATTCGGATCTTGTGGCAGTTTCTGAAGGGGTTTATTCAAGATTCTACAGGATTCAAAGCATGAGGTAGAAGAAGTTATGAAGAAGATCAAGAGAACAATTTGCAGTTTATATACTGGTTATATATGGGTTCTGTTAAGTCAACTCAGTCAAACGGCTAGTTTGGTCAACGCAATTAGTTGACTAGAAGAGTTAGTTTGGTTGTTTAATTTCTGGTATTGGTAGTTTTATAAATAACTGTTGATGTAATAATAATATTTGATATAAGTTATATAAGTTATAATGTCAAAGTAACTTTAACAAGTACTATTTAACTGAATGTTGTAATTATCACTTTTTTCAAAGAGAAAAGGATGATCGAACGCATTTCATTTAAGTTTTCGTATTAGGTTTTGAAATGCCAAGAGTTCCATTTACAATAGTTTTCACGTCTTGTAAATATCACTAATATTTATCTCTAAACAATGACGGTTATCCCAATCAAAAGCATCATGTTAGGTGTATGCTAAAAAGAATGAGGGTTATAACGGTACATAATCAGTAGCTGTTGTGGTTCTCGGTCGATTCTCAGTGGTAAAAAATAGCATGAGAACTAGAAAGAGACTAGAGAGAAGTTTTGAAGACAATTTTTTACATATTAGTTCGATCACTACACATGCCTTGATAGGCTTACAACAGACGAAAACAAAAAAATAAATAAAAATCAACCACTAACCGACTAAAGAAAAACACACGGATAGTAAACTAACAATAAGAAAAATGTAGTGAAATAAGGAGTAGTGCATGCATGGACGGTTGGTAACATGGGCACAATGGTGACACCATATGAATAGGTAGTTTAGCACGTATAAATGACATTGCTATTATGATTCTCGTTCTGGACATGGAATTAACAACAGGGTAGGAGGGGATGAACGCAAATGCTCAAATATCTCTTCTTAAAATGTGTAGATGGTACCCTAATTGGGTTAGATTAGTGGGCTCCAAACATACCAGCCCACTATGAATTAGTCGGTCCCCCATGGACCTTCTAACGAGTTATTGTATATTGATAGCTTTTACTCCGGCAGGGAAATAAAGAACGATGTTGCATCACCAATGAGACAATTTCGAGCGCAAGTCTGGATCTACCGGATTTGTGGGTTTTTTTTCAGTAGCGGAGGTTTAACATTTTTATTAGGGGGAGGGGGCGAAAATAAATTATTTTAGGGTGGGCGAACTCAATATATAAAAAAAACTTTAAACTACTGCGTAAAAAATTAACACTCCTAACGAAAAAAAGAGGGAGCCCACCGCCCCTATGAAGCTTTGCCCATGGTTTACGTAATAATGTTTAGTCTCATCACACCAAGAAGGTTAATAAAATAACAAGTATGAGATGTTGAGTAATTGAGGGAGAACGGAAATGTAATATTGAATAATGGTGTAGTTAGTAAGTAAGGTAATGATTTATTATTGCTCTAGAGAGGCGTATTATAATATGTATTAATAACTTTGGTCGGTTACTACATGAAGCTTTTTGAGTTCATAAATTAGCCACTAAACTTTTATCATTTACAAAGAGGCATGACACCCTTTCCCTCTGCTTAACCCACGTGGGTGGTTGCAGGACCCTTTTCTTTATATGATGACACGTACTCTCCCTTTGCATATCATCTCTGTGAATACTTATCTCTCATACACAAACATGCAACCACCTTTTTTCCGGCCTCTCTGCTTTCTTCGACGCTATGAAGTTGGTACCAGGTATGGTTTCACATTATCTTCTTCCGATTGGGGATTTTCCTTTTATTTTTCTCAGGCTTTCTTTAAGAAGAGGAAATCCCTCCATTGGCATTTCTTGAAGAAGAGGAAATCCACCGACTGTTCAGCATCTAAGCTCCCGTCGTCCTTTGTCCACAGGCACACAGGTATGCTTTGCCATCGAAATTGTTTCTCGACTTCTTGTGGCTTTTTGTAGATCTGAAGCGATGTTGTTAACCTTCTTCTTTACTTCTTCTATGTTTTACTAAAATGGGAAAAGATAGAAAATGGAGTACTGATGCTAATTTCAAGCAGGAGGACAACTAAAGCCAAATAGCTTGATGTAAAAAATATAGAGCATCTCTAAAGACAAAAAAGGTTCCAACAAGAAACGCACATGTGAAATGCTTAAAAACAAGCCTTATAATCCCGAAACACTTCACAAAGCAACAAAATAGTTGGAGTAAAAAGAAAATTGTTCAGCTTTATGATATCAAGTATTACGTTAGAGCCAAACATACAAGAACATATATCCATCATTTGATATGAACTTTTAACCCCAACAAACATCATCATCCATCATATCTCATCCTTGTAATGCATTGTTTTGTATTACCAATTTCCTCTTTTTGGTGGTTTTTATTAAATTTTATGTTTTCTTAAAACATCAGGATGCATGTCTTTAATTATTTTGAGGTTATACGATGTGTGTACTACAAGCAGAAGGGTCAAACAAAAGCCTTTTTAGCTTATCACTTTTCATTGACTATATTAATCTACTTTTCAAAATCTGTTCTTTGAAAATAGAAGATCTAAAGACTAAGACTACAAAATCTAAAATAATTACTAATTAGAATAACATGGAGCAGTAATTAAATTTGTGTTTGTTTTCTTGAAGGACAGAGGATAATTGATGAGAACTTTGCAACCTGTCAAGAAACTTAGGAATTTATTGGTTACAAATAACAAATTGCTATGGAAACATGTTTGTGGCATCAATTACTTGAATGAACTTCAAGTATTTAGATTTCCATCTTTATATAGTTTAATAGTTAATGAAGGGTGTGTTTTATGATGCTTTATGAGCATACTGATAGTAATTGAAATGGGATATCTTTATGAGCATACTTATACTTCTTTAGGCAAAATATATGAGAGAATATGGGAATTTTATAGTATACCTCTTGTTGCATGGCTTCCAAGGACACTGTGTGCACGTATCTCTTAAAGAATAGACTAAACTCTATGCTTGGTTTGAGATGCGATGAAGGGTGTGTTTTATGATGCTTTTGTTTCATTTCATTTGAATTCCAAGAGATAATTGTAGTTTATTGGATATAATATACAATAAACGATACTTATGGGTTTGGTTCCAACAGAGGGTTTTGATTGAGATGGGGAATATGGAAATTGGGTTAATAAACAATGAAATACATGTGATGCAACTTATGAGTTTCTTGGTGTTCTCCACGTGAATTAGAGGATTAGTTATTTTTTTAAGCATTACACATCCTAAATTGTTTGATCACCATTATATGATCTCAGAATTTGGATCTTAGATATTTAAGCATGACTTATGTTTTAATGACGCATTACGCCGTTTACGTGTACATCTGGTTATGATCTCGGAATTTGGATCTTAGATATTTAAGCATGACTTATGTTTTAATGACGCATTACGCCGTTTACATGTACATCTGGTTATGATCTTGAAATTTGGATCTTAGATATTTAAGCATGACTTATCTTTTAATGAGCATTACGTCATTTACGTGTACATCTGGCCAACATATGCTTTTGTGTAATTGTTGCCCATTATATGATGTAACTGTGCTCTGTTCTTTAGGACTATTACCCAGTATGTTTTAATAAATACAATTTTCAAGTTGTTGTAAAAAAAACCTCGCAGCAACGCGCGAGTGTAATTTCTAGTTTATTACAAAAATGGATAGTATAGACCCACTGATCAGCAGATTTTTGATTCGTCTCTAACTTAAAACACTAGAGGGAACTGTTGGTGCACATCTTGGATGACAACAACTTGAAGATTGTGTCTTTAGTGTGTTTTGTATAGTTTTGATTAGTCTTGTAATTAATCAAGTCTTTTTAAGATAGATTATTAATTACATGAAAAATCCATGTAGTAAGACCTAGTTTCATTTGTAATCCTTATGTATGAGAAATTACAATAATTGTTTAAATATATCTACGAATATAACACAAAAAGTTCTTGTCATAAAAATTTTAAAATTACCATAATGCCTCAAAATTAAATTTAAGTAATAATAAAAAAATTTAATGAAAAAAGTAGATGTGTACGATTATGGATCTTGAATATTTTTAATCAAACGATCACGTGCATGTGTGTGAAATCCATGTGTATGAAATAAAAAATCAAGTCAAGATAACACGAATCAACACACAAACGTAAATAAAATTTTCTTTGTATTCACTATGAATAAGCTTTAGTATAAAGCGTTCAACTACTTCAACAACTCTTTTACAAATGACAACTAACACCATGTAAACCTAAAACCCTAAACTAGTTTTGTCTACTAGTTTCACTAGACTACTAAAATTGCCTGAACTTATCTCTAAATACTAAATCAAATTTCAAATGCATAATAAAAATACATCAATCGACATTAGAAATACAACTATCATTTAAATTCTAAAGTATGCTAAAATATTAAAAAATTAATCTATCATCAAGAAATTTGTTTAAATAATCAGACCGGTGACCGACATCGATAAACCGATCAAAGATAAAGAGAGTATGTCTTATTTACACTAAACTAGGTAGGGCAAGAAAGAGTGTCGAACCATAAGAAGTTAGTGGATGGTAGTTAACTCAAATTGTTTGATTTGAATGAATAAAAGATGATCACATCCGGCAGGGGAACTAAACACTTAATGTATTAACTTGGTTACAATTAAATAAAAGATGATCACATCCGAATTAGATTTAGAAGCATAATGTATAACCTGAGTTAATTATCAATGTTAATAAAATTGCATAGACATAATTTATTACAATAAGATGATAGAAGGGTAATTACAAGACTAAAGAATCCGATATGTTACTACTTAGCGATTCTAGACCGAAGAAAGGGCACATACTAGGATGTTATCACATAATTACCATAACAAAGTCACAAATACCAACATAACATCATGCTTTTTAATGATTCAAGACAAATACATGACATATTGTTACAATGAATCCATAAACCTTAAATTGTTTTTCATACACCAACATCAAACACATGAATCCACTTAGACATCAAATAAGTCAAATGTGCAAAGCATAACTCATGACTAACAATGATAAAACTTAGATTGAATAAGTTGCAAACCCAACACCCAAAAGTGATCACGGATGAACTAGCTACACATGCTCATGTTTGATGACAATGGTTGATGAATCCGAGAAGCAATCTTGGATATGATGATGAAAGATACAGTTGTCACTTGTATTTCTTCATTCTCCTTCATTTCTACTTCTACCAGATAGCATGGTAAAAAATCCCAAAATCCCCAATAAAATTAAACTTGGAAAAAAAACGATGAAAACTATCACAGGACCATTAGATAGCTGTAGACTATGACGATTCACATTGAAAACGACCATTGACTACATATATGTCTGCTAAATCCTATAATCATCATCATAGCATAACAAACATCATTAGATATCAAAATTCAAATTTCTAAAAAACTAAAGTTTGCTCTTACTGTAAGTCATGAACTAAACATTCAAATCATAAATTCTTAATTCACATTAACAATCAATCAATCTAGACTAGCTACAACATTTATTTTATCAATATCAAGTTATAGGATTAAGTGGATAAACTAAGGACTAACTACAACATTTAATTTCATCAATATCAATCTAGACTAACTACAATGTTTACCCCTCCCTCGGAATTTCAGTACCCTCTCCAATCATTATCCGGGCATCCCTCCGGTGACTTCAAACTCGTAAAATTCATCGAGGGTAATCGAATCAAACCACTCCCTAACCTTCTTATGGATGGTTTAAAAATATAACCCCCACTAATTCAGATTAATCGACTGTTTCAAAAACCTAATTAACTCAAAACCATTGACCCATTCAAAATCGAAGCAGTTTCAGTTGGAAATTGAATCAAATAACTTAAACAATTAACCTATAACATAATAGAAATAATTATGACAACAATAACCCATTCAATTGGGCGGTAAACGCTCGAATCAGTCGCGACTTAAATTGAAACCCTCTAATCAATTCTCAACTTGTGGATCATGAAACTGTTGAGATTGTTACTATTTAAGCAAGGTTAAACCTTCCACTCGATCCCTATAAACTCTCAGAGACCTCAATTTCCCTCGAAACACACACACACACACACATCAAATTCTATCCTCACCTTCATCATGATCTGCAACATAGTCGAGCTTTACCTTTGGAGCATTTTGAAACACAACTAATAGAGGGTTTTGGATCATTATCATTCTAGGAAGCTACTTAAGGTTTTAATATTAATCAGGTCAACAACCAACTTCTCGAAATCATTTTCAATCTAGACCGCAACTATCCTTTCTTCTGTTTATCATCATAGCAACCTAAAACAGGTAAATGTTTACACATGCATGCTCAGTTTCACATGGGGAATCAAAGGCCCATATTTGATTTGTTTTGTAACATCAAATCGAGGGGTTCATATTGGATCAAGATGAAATATAGGGTTTCTGCGATTTGGGGGAATTGCCCAACTATTATTTTCTATAAATTAAAACCCAATTACAAGTAGATATGGGCGCTAGCCCAGCCGATTAAATCTCACACACCATGTGAGGGGACCCGGGTTCGACCCCGAACACCCTCATGCATTTTAAAATTCTTTTTTTTTACTATTTTAAGATTCTAGAAATTATTAATCATATTATTAAATTAATATAAAAATTATATGCTAAATAAATCTAGTTTAGAAATCATAATTTAAATGTTTGAAAATTTTAAAATCTAAATTTTGTCTTTTTATTATATATAAATGTTATAAAATTTATTTATAAGTTTAATAGTTTATTAAAAATATTTCTAGTCAAATTTAAATGTTTTCAAATTAATTTAAATCTATGTTTTGCAAATCTTTTAAATAATTAATGCAGGACTGATTATAGTTGTTCTATAAAATTCTCACAATAGGATATGACACACTTACTATATCAAATAGGGAACCAGGCAAGGAAACAAAGAACAAAAAAGTAAAAAACTCAAAACATAAAGATTGATTTTCTATGTATATTGTTCTCAAGTAAATTTACAAGTGTTACTATGCTTTATTCTAACAATGGTTACATGAGATACTTTATATTATATCCTACAGCCGGCTATACTTTGAAGGCTAGTTGGGCACTAATCTAGACAACAAGATCAATGTAAAGTCAAAAGGAAGATTGCCTTTTGACATATGACTATGACATGCCATAGCTCACATCCTATTATATTACAAAAATGATAAAAGTACTAAAGTAGAAAGTTACAAATAAAGACATCATACTAAACAGTTGATAAAAGTAAAAAGGTAATCACCAACTTATATAAGTTGGTGAGTCTTTAGAGCTGACAGCGGAAAGATCTTCTACTTTTATCAAATGCATATCAGAGAAGTATGCCTTCTCTGTCTTCGGAAGAAATCAATCTTCAGGCTTCAAAAAACTTTATCTTTAAGGTTTGGAAGATTTCACTTTTGGCTTCAGATGATTTATATTATTGGCTTCGGAAGATTTGACGCTTAGTTAATTTTCTTTGTGCATGGTCAAATCTTCTGAAGTAGCATCAGCCATTAAGATAAATTCTTACAAACTCCCCCTAGGCTGATACTATCAAAACTTAAAGATTACTATGAGTCTTGATCATTTACTTGTTTACATCCATCTTTAGAATAAAATCCATTCCTCTATTAATCAATTGGTCTGGATTCCTCAGCTCTTATAGTATCTCATTATGTCCAAGAGATCATACTCAGGAAGGTCAAGTATATTACGCCAGAAATATACTTGTGCACCTCCTTGATCTCTTGTGATATACAATCTGTCTGGTTTTGAAGAGCACACCCAAGACAGGATGAGTCTCTCAGCAAGTAGATGCTCTACTTGTAAGGGAGTTGGTTGAGCAACCTCTTTTGGTTCACCTTTAGGATGTTCTGAATCATCATGAGGTGCAGAGGTGGATGCCTTAGATTTCTTCTTCTTCTTTGACTTCAGATCTCTTCTAATGGCCATCATTTTCCTCTTTCTATACTTCAACTGAGAAGGTTGGTCTTGGTCACCTTGTCTTCCTTCTTTATCCTTCTTAGTTTGGTCTTTCCCCTTCACATGTTCAAAAGAAGGTCCAATACCCTGCTATGGTTTAGAAGATAAAGCTGGCTGTGGATCAGCACTAGGTCTTGGTTGTGTTGTCTGGATTGGTTCAACCTTGACCTCGGCTTTAGGTGCAGCTTGACTTGGTGGAGAATCCAAGTCTCGAAGCTCACCCATCTTGATCTTCTGCTTGATCACCCTGCTGTGCTCATCCGATGTGGATAGAGACATGAGACCAAGCCTCCTCTGGAGAACTCACACAGCTTTAAAAAGCTCACCATCCTTTGTCTATATTCAGATTTCTTCTTGTTTGCTTTGATGGAGGCCCTTGATTTTGCAGCTTCCTCCCTCGTCTTTCTCTTAAAAGGTTTTCTTTCTTTGATAGCTTTTTGTTCCAGCTGCTTAAGATACTCAAACTCACTCATAAGATAGAGGGAGTAAAGCTTCTGCCTGGTAGAGACATGTGACACTCAAGTAGGTAATCATGTTTTGTCTGTCTTGTTATCTACCTACTTTTGTTTTTTCTTCTACAGGCACAGACTCTACCTTAGGCCTTTATTGAACTAGGGAGAGGATAGGGGCTTCATATAATTTTCTTCTTTTTCTTTTGTTCCAGCTGCTTAAGATGCTCTACTGTAACATCTTGTATTTTTTAGTTAATTGAAAGTTATCATCGTTTATTCTTGTAAGGACCATTATTGTCAATTATGAAACTTATGGGTTACTTATGCTTGTTTATTAGTTTGTCTTTAATTCTTTAATTTAAAAGATTATAGTTTAATTATTAAATTAAACCTAATAATAAATATTAATAATATTACTAATAATAATAATAATAGCAATAATAATAATAATAATAAAATTAATAATAATAATAACAATAAACAATAACAATAACTAAAATAATAGTAATAATAATAGTAATAACAATAATAATGAATTATAATAATAATAATAATAATAATTAAAATAATAGTAATAATATTATTGTTACTAATAATAATAATTTATAAAAATTATTAAACTTGAAAATGTTTAAACTTAAATTAATTAAGTTAGGGGGTTAGTTTGTCATTTTATAAACTTTAAAAAGAAAGTTTAAGAGTGAAATGATAAATAACCAAAAGTGGAGGGACTATTTGTGTAAAATTGAATATCCAATCTCACACTCCTTTCTCTCTTCCCGATATTCCGGTCACCGGCCGACCAACCTCCGGCCGAGCTCCGGTGATCATCAAACACCCAAAATTAATCATTTTTGAACACACTAATTATACCAATCGACTCGGGGTAGTATCGCGGACTCGAACCTAGGACTAATTGGACCATTACACTCGGCATTAAATGGGATTGAACCGAAATCAACATCTCAAACGATTCATAACCGTTCAACGTATACATTGTGATGTATAATCAAATTAAATGATCAGAAACATTCGAATAATCATTAACAAGTTTAATACATCGTTTAATTTGAGTTAAACCATCGATTAAACACGTTTTAGTAACCAAAATAGTCGAACAGAACTTGAAGCTCGTTCGACACCTTAACGTACCAATTGAACCTATATAACAGAGGTCTAATGTCCCCTTCGATCCCTTTAAACCCCTTATACACCCAATTGCTTGAAAAATCCAGCACAAACTCGAAATCAAAACTTCTATTCATCGTGAAAGAACCGAAGCTAAATCAAAGTATATCACAGCAATTCGCACATAATCGGGTAAGTTAATCACATCTACACACTCGTTATGACATGGAGAACAAAAGCCCTATGGTTAATTTGAGTATTAACATCGATTTGATCTTCAATTTTGGTACGAATCAAATTAGGGTTTATTTGATTTGGGGCTTTTCTGAATTAAGGGTTTTTAACCTTTAAGGGCCGAGACCTAACACGGCTACGGCCCTTGGTTCACTGGTAACACACTACACTCCTGAACAGGAGGTCCCCGGTTTGAATCCGGGGAACCTCATGTTTTAGTTTTACGGCTTTTTAGCCTTTAATTTAAATCCAGAGTTTTTTAAAATTTATAAAAAATCAATTTATGAACTTGTTAATTTTTAAAGACACCATATTATTTTCTGCAAATTTATTTATAAACATCTTAATATTTTTATTAAATATTTTAGACAAATAATATATTTAGTTTATTTTCTTATAAAATAGACTTTAAATAATGTTTTAATCACTAAATTGTTATTTGTTCAAACGTTATCTATATATATTATTGTTTAAATGATGGTTATTTTAAATATTATAAAAGATTATTTAAATTAAACTTAAACTTTAGTACAAATGGTTTTCTTTTCATTTCTTAATATTAAAATGATTAAATAGTATATTTTATTTTCATTGATTCAAAACATAATCAAATATATCATTTTATTGGATTTAATTATTAAAACCCCCAAATACCAAATTGAAACCCTAGTATCGTAAAATCATTAAAGTTATTATTAGACGTTAAATCTTGTAAATATATATATTAAGGTACTTGTGAAGGATTACGTTGGAACGACGTTTATTATTCCTATTAATCTTCAAGTATATACTTATTGATCATGTGAGTTTCCTTGCCCTATTTTATTACTATTTCACACCTTTTTGGGGTGAAATATGTTATACTTATCAAACATACACTAGTAACGTTTTATACTTGTAACGCACTTACAATTCATATTTATATTTTTGTCATGGTTATTTGTGTTATTGTGAGCTTTATATGAGATACATTATATATTAAAAATCATTAACTATTGCTAGCCTGGTGACGTCATAGATCTATGGGCCTGGCAAGCCTATTTGGTGCTAAAGCCAATGTATTGCCGGCTCCTGATGACGTATGACTTGTTCATCATGGGAACCAAGTACACTTAGCTAATCGTTATAAACTTGTAATCTTAATCTTGGTCAAGGTTTGATTGTAGCTATATTTGTTCTATAAACTTGCATAACTCATAACCTTTGACATGAATTGCTACTTGTAAACCTTTTGATATATTTATGTATATTAAACCTTGGAAACTCACCAGTTTTCATAGTTGACCTTTATTTTTAATATGTTTCAGGAAATGCCCAAGCTTGAAGTTATCTTTTGAAGTTTGATCACGTCTAGGATTTGGACCTAGATAATTGAATAAATTGTATTGTATTATTCATCTTATGTTATGTTTGTCTTCTTATTTGAGACTTATGGTTGTAATTTACTTTTAAAACTTATGATAATAATATTTTCATTTAAAGATAACGTTATGTGGCTGTGAAGAATCTTAACCCTCACATCTCGACGATTCCGTCGTTAAGGTTGGATGTGACACTGCAAGTTCATTCAATTCTTCCAAGGGAAGAGAGCTTAGATAATCTATATTGTAGTTTCTAGTTCCCTGGTAGTTCAATCTGGCTGCCCTTGACTCATCTTCCTAAGTGTTTGGCCTATGGGAACCCCTGATTGCACCCTGCATGAAACTAGGAGTCTCTCTCAGTCTTTCTTCACTTGCCTTCCTCTTTCTCTCCTCTTCTCCTCCTCACTCTCCCTTGAAGTTAGAACTTCTTTCCTTTATCAATCACTGGTCTGTGTGACTCAGGGAGTGGAGAGCTTTGGCCTGCTTATTCTACACTTAAGCTCTGACCAAAGGGCGGTTGTGAGACACCTTCACCAACTGGTGTCTCACTGAGGGTAGTTGGTACTAAAGGAACATAAGCCTCAATGTTCACATGTTCCACAACTGGGCATTCAACTGAGGTTCCCTTCGAAGCTAATCTTAGGGTCCAACTCAGTATCCACTTGACCAACTATTTTCCCTGCTAGCCTCTTTCTATATAACCTGTGAGCTTGTCTGTTTTGGCTTGGATTGACAACTGGCAGGTCAATAAGAGGGAAGCTTTCATAGAATCCTATGGTATAGATATTAAAGACTTCTGGTTGATCCTGGAATCTAGAAAGCACCAAGGCCCTTCTATCATTGTCATACCCATCCTATGATTGGATTATCAGTAGGATTGGATGGAGGTGCCATGGCCCTTGCTATAAAACACTCCTCAAATATGCTTTGAAAGATGGCATAGATATTGATGTGGGCCAGAGGAGGTTGTTGACTCTGGATAGTTGCAAGTGAGGTTGGTGAATCCTCAATGTCCATACTTTAGGCAGTGCTCCCATGTACTATGACTGTGGTGACTTTCTCCCCCTTTTTGGTAGCATCACTGACTTGCACAAGTGAGCTAGTGGTCAGGTCCACCACATCCACAAGTTCTTGTGGCCATGGTTGAGCATGCCTGGCAGGCCTCTCAGCTATCTTGCCCTTGAGATTGGTGATCTCAAGTTGCTGATTAAGTACCTGCTTTTGTAAGGTAGACACCTGAGATTCCAAGTAACTAATCTTAGAGACAAGATATGTGCAAGTTTTTGTCAATTGCTGATTGAGTACTCCCCTCATCTTCATCATAAGAATCATGGGGGGATGAGAGGACCTAGGGCCGGTCCCGAGAGTCTTCGAATAATTTTAAGCCCTGGGCGAGTAGAAAAAATGGGCCCTATAATATAGTGTCAATAAACTGTTAAAAATCTATAATACGACAATAATTGTTTTACCAATAAATAAAAGTATTGTAGCAAAATAATCTAATTTCCTAACTTAACCGAATCGTAAGACTCTCCTGGCGTTTTTGACTTGAGTTTAGAATGGATCAAATAAACTAATTAAAATATTAACGGATCCTAAGTTTCAATTGATCAAGATAATTAAATTGCTATTGGGTTTGTCAATTAGTTTGTTAATAATCTATAGTTGTTTTCATATATACATACATATATAATATACATTCTTTAAAATTTCGGGCCCCCGATGAGATTGGGCCCTATGCGGTCGCCCACCCTGCCCACCCTCAGGGCCTCCCATCAAAGGACCTAAGCAAAGTCATCCCTCTCACCACAAGATATATTTTCTTGGTCTCTGGATTTCCCTTGTTCTATGACAGCTTCATGAGAAGTGTCAAAGAGCTGGTTTGCCGTGGTTGAGGTTTTTTTTTAAGTATGTAATCACTTTTAGAAGTGAGAGCATCTTTCACATGGAACTCTTGAACTTGTTTAGAGAGGTCCACCTCAGTAGTAGGTGAATGATGTGGGCTAGACATGGGAGTTGCAGGAGCACTCATCTCGTCTTGAGTAGTGGAGGAGAAGAGAGACTCATGGTACTCACTGAATCCCATGTCTTTATTATCATAGAATTCTAGTTAGGGATTGGTTGGTTAAGATCTAGCAGTTAGGGATGGTAACTCTCCCCTGAAGGTTTATCATCTGAGTGCTTAGACTCAAAATGATGGCTTAAAGCTGGGGTTGTGAGCTCATCAGGATGAGCACGAGGAACCTTAGCACTAATCATAGAATGAATGGGAGGGGACTGCTCCTCAAGAGAGGTAGGAGCTCTTGGTTCCACTTCCTCCTATATGGGTAAGTATATAGGGGCCTACTCAATCTGAATAGACTATACACAGGGTTCGTTTGGATTTTATGTAGGTGAAGGTACTTTGAGGCTATGTGGGTGGTGAAGATAAAAAAGGTGTGTGGGTTCAATAGCAGTTGGGATTGCCAAGTTGTCATCTTGAGCAGGTTGCTCTAACAGTTTTAGGACAATGGTTGTTTCAACCTCGGAAAACCAACAGTTGTTTTCTCATTATCTTAAAGATGCTGAGATTCATCATTCCTAACTTTTGAATATTACTTGTTCCCCTCAACTGTGAGCCCAGTTCACAATTGAGAATATGCTTGACATATCTAGGGAACATGTAATATTCAAGGGAATCAAAGTTAGCAAGTAAATTTGTTAAACAAGTTGGGAATACCTGAACTTGATTCCCTGGACCATTCCACAGACTATATAGGAAAGATCTTTTAGAACTTGATTCCATCCTCCATGCTTATTGGATAGAGAGTGGATAACCACATGGAGGAGATATTTCTACTGTGAAAAGACCTTTCCTTTCCTGAAGGTCTTGAAAGAGAAGTCACCTTCATAGTCCATCAGCTTGAATGATCCATTTACTACCTCTATAGAAAATAACAACTCACCATCTTCATCATGCAGCCTTAGATGTTAGTTAATGGTAGCTGGAGTGATTAACACTATCTTCCCCTGCACCATGGCAGATAGTGCCTTCTCACCATCCATGTAACCTCTTGGCAGGTCCTTCAAAATCCAGGAGTTGATCTTTGTATAGTGGAGGGTTAATGATGAGAGCGATGAGGTAGGAAGAATGGGAAAGAAAGTTGCAGATCCTTGAAAAACCTGGTTCTTTCTCAACGGATAATAGAACAATTTGGTTATGTTGCATGTGTAGGTGCATGAAAAAGGTTGGCTGGTTTTAGGGTTTAGGGTTGGACATTTTATGAAGCTTTGGTGAGAAAGATTGATAGACAACAAGGGTTGTGGAGAATTTAGGGCTTGAAAATTCAGATGAAGAGGAAGAAGAGAGAGTGAGACCCGTGGGAAAGGATATTTATATGCTTGGATGTAAGACAAAGTTATTGCAAAAGATAAATTTTGAAATCCGGATATCGGTCCCACCTATAAAAAGTGCTAAAAAAGATAGTTATCTTGGAAGTTGAAAATCTTCCAAGTGTAATTTCCCTTCTAAAGTTTAAAGAAAACTTCCGAAGTAAAATTGACTTCAAAAGATATTACTCAGTTTTAAAAGAATTGATTTGAAAAAAATTGTATTTAGAGTAGTTATGCTTCCGAGATAGATTTGGTTTCGGAAGATATTAGACTCAAATGTTTTACTCAAATTTAAGAATCGAGATATATTAGAATTTCTTCCGAAGTTAAATCCATTAGTAAGTAGTTAAAAGTTTTGAAGACATAATTTTCTTCCGAAGTCAAATTAATGTCTTTAAAAAAAGATGTCCATTTACTTAAAATTCTAAGGAATATATACTTTGAAAATTTTCTTCCAAGATAATCAGGGCTTACATGAGTGATAAATTCGACAACATTTAAGACACACATGTTTGTGCAGGACCGTTTAAGGGATGATAAATACAATCAGTCTCACAATGAGGAGAGTGTTCGAACAATTAATAGATCAAATAGCTAACCGGGTTTAAGTTAAAGATGCTAAGAACAAAAGTAAGTATGAGACATAATAAAGAACAAGAACAAAATAAGTATGGTTTTCAAGAATGCTATATATTTCTCTCAAGTTCTATTACAAGTGTTACAAGGCGTAAAAATAAATACAAGAACCTGATATACTTTATATACACCCTACAGCCGGCTATACTTTGAAAGCCAACTGGAAACACTAATCTAGAAAACAAAATCAATATACAGTCAAAAGGCAGATTGCCTTTCGACTTGTGACTATGACATACCATAGCTCACATCCTAATATATTACAAAAAGGATAAAAGATACAGAGTATAAAGTTACAGACCACAGACCATAATCTATAGTTTACAAAAGCATGGACCTTTTCACCAACTTGTATAAGTTGCTCAGTCTTTAGAGTGGCAGCAGAAAGTTTGTTAACTTTTGTCAAAAGGTGATCAGAGAAAGCATGTCTCTTTGTCTTCGGAAGAAATCAGTCTTCAGTCTTTTGGCTTCGGAAGACTTTGTCTTTGAATCTTCGGAAGACTTCATCTTTGGCTTCGGAAGATTTGGTCTTTGGCTTCGAAAGATTTTACACTTAGAATATTTTCTCAGAGTTCTGTAGATCTTCCAAAGTAACTCTACTCTGCACTTCATGCATGCATGCTTGAAGCTCTTTGGTTGCTTTGGTTTCATTAGCCTTTAAGTATAAACCTTACAGCTTGAAAAACAATTTGAAACTATATTAAGAAAATCTTATCAAAGTTAATCGTCCCACTAGCTAATACAAGATATTGAAATCTCTATTCATCAAATGCCTTTGGAAACAAATCAACATATTGTTCATTTGTGTTAACTTTGACCATATCAATACTTTTTCAAAGTTAAATCTAATCAAATGATACCTGATATTGATTTGTTTTGCCTTAAAGTGTTGCACTGGATTCTCTGTGATTGAGATAGCACTGTAGTTATCTATGTGGATAGGAGTCTTTTTGAAGTTAAATCCATGATCTAGTATATGATTTCGAATCCAAAGCACTTGAGCACCAAAGCTTGCACCAACAATGTATTCAGCTTCAACAATTGATGCAAATACACAAGATTGTTTCTTGCATTGCCATGAGACTATCCTTCCACCAAGAAACTAACATCCTCAGATGTAGACTTTGTAGTCATATTGCAGCCACCATAGTCACTATCTTTGTATGTATACAGATTGAAGTAAGGATTCTTTGGATACTAAAGTCCCAGTCTGGGAGCTCTTTTGAGGTATCTAAGAACCTCTTGACAGCATTTAGGTGCAACATCTTTGGGTTGGCTTGATATCTTGCACATATGCATGTGGCAACATGATATCAGGCCTGCTGGCTGTGACGTACATAAGAGACCCAATCATAGCCCTATATTGATGTTCATCAACGCACTCCCCCTCAAGATTAGGTCCTAGGAAGTGGTTTCTGGCTATAGGAGTCTTAGCAACCTTACAATAAAATAGATGAAATCTTGTTAGTATGTCATGTACATAATTTGACTAGTTTTTGAAGATACCATTGTTAACTTGATTCACTTGAATTCCTCGAAAGCAATTGAGTTCCCCCATGGCACTTATTTCAAATCTATTCTTCATCAGCTTCTCAAACTCTTTGTAGAGGTTTTAATTAGTTGACCCAAAGATAATGTTATCAACATAAACTTAAACCAGCATCAAGTTATTTCCTGTTCTTTTGATGAAGAGTGTGCCATCAATAGTACCTCTTTTGTAATAATGTTGAACTAGGTACAGTGACAATATCTCATAGCACTTCCTTGGTGCTTAATGTAGACTATAGAGAGCTAAGCTTGTAGACATAATCAGGATTATCTAGATCTGCATATCCAGGTAGCTGCTTGACATACACTTCTTCATCTATCACCCCATATAAAAAAGCACACTTGATATCAAGTTGGTAGACCTTGAAATTTTATGATGCAGTAAAAGCAAGGAATATCACTACAGCTTCAAGTCTTGCTATAGGAGCAAAGACATTTGTGTAGTTAATTTCTTCTTTTTGAATGTATCCTTGGACTACCAGTCTTGCCTTGGTCTAGATGAGAAGTCCTCTATCATCTTTCTTGTTCCTGAAAACCCACTTGGTACCTATTGGCATCTTCCGAGGAGGAAGAGGACATAGGTTCCATACACCTTGTTTTTTGAATTGAAGCAGTTTCTCCTACCCGCTTCCATCTCTTAAAACTTAATCAACTTTTTTTGGCTCAATCTAGGATAAGAATCAAGAGTGTAGACAAACATTTTGATCGTGGGTTTGTCCTTTTGTTCTAATCCAGTCCCAACATCACCAATTATGTTTGTGGTAGGATATGACTTGTGGATTCTCAGCTGAGGAATCATAATAAGTTGATTTGATATATCTAAATTATAGAATATAGTTTTGGTGATTGAATATTACCTACCATATCAGCACACCTATCAAGTATGACTTGATCCAGAGAGTGTGTAACATTATTGATGTTGTCTTCAATGGAATGGTTGTCAGCATCATGAAATTCTTGATCACTTTCACCATCTCTATATTCTCTAGAATTGGAAATCCCTTTATTTGAGTTTTGTGCCTTATTGCTAGAATTGGTTGGCACCTCAGATGTATCAGCGGAAGAATTTCTCGTGGTTGTGCTAACAGGATTTCCACATACAGTGTTTGTTACCACTAGTGCTGAAGAAATGTGAACATTTGGTCTTCTCAACTCAAATCTTGGATTAGGATATCTTGTAGAGGTATTAAATGCTGTTCCTTGAACATCTTCACAAGATTTGTTATAACAGTTGGTAACTAAATCAATATCAAATAGCCAATCGGAACAAGAACCTTTCACACTTGGAGTGTGTTCATTGAAGGTCACATTGCTGACTCTTTAACTACTATAGTTCTAAGATTAGATATGCTATAAGCGTTAGCTTGAGAAGAGTATCCAATGAAGTGTCCATCATCTTCCTTCTCAGCAAATTTGGCTATGTGATCTTTCGTATTCAAGATGGTTCATGGACATCCAAATGATCCAAGGAAACTAGTGAAAGGTACCCTTTTGTGCCACAGCTTATAAGGTGTCTTACCATGAGTTTTGACTACTAAAACTCTATTTTGCATATAGCAGGCAATGTTGACTGCCTCTGCCCAGAAGGTGATAGGCAGTTTAAAGTCAGAGAGCATGGTTCTTCCAGGCTTAATAAGTGTTCTATTTCTCCTTTTAGCAATAACATTTTGTTGAAGGGTTCTAGGAGAACTATATTGTCTTGAAATACCCTTTTCATCATAAAATGAATTAAGGATTTGGTTCTTGAATTTAGTTCCTTGATAACATCTTATGATCTTAACCTTATAATCACATTGATTCTCAACTTTCTTAAAGGATTTCAAGATTTCAGGTCCCATCCTTACTTAAAAGAAAGAAGACCTAAGTATATTGTGAAATCATCTGTGATCACAAGGCAGTATGAAGTTCTTCCTAAACTCATTACACTTGTGGAGCCAAAAGGATCCATATGTAATAAGTGAAGGAGAGTAGTGATGGAGCTCTTTTCCTTTGGTTTGTGTGACACTTTGTGTTGCTTTCCTTTTAGAAATGCAACAGAATGGTCATCACTTGTAAACTCTTTCTTTGGCATTCTAGTTACCAAATAATCTTTAATTAGTTTACTCATGTTCTTAAAGCTTACATGGCATATTCTTTTATGCCAAAGGAAAGACTTATCACTATGGGCTTTAGATAGAAAGCAAGAAACTTCTCTTGAAGGGGAGGTTTCTTGTAAATGTTCCCTTTCCTTGGGGCTCTGAGCAAGATATGCTCTTGAGAAATGATCACCCCATGCTTGAGAACAATGCACTCATGCTCAGTGAAAAGCACGTTATGTTTCTGGTTATTAAATTGAGATACACTCAAAAGATTATACTCAAGCTCCTTGAAAAAGTTTACCTTTTCAATGATGAGCTTACCATTTGTGACCTTGCCCCTTCCAGTAATGTAACCTCCTGACTCACCTCCAAAAGCAATCGACCCTCCATCAATTTTCTCAAAATTTTGAAGCAAAGAGCCATTGCTAGTCATGTGCCTGGAACAACCACTATAAATGATACGTACATTTCTTTTGGTCTTTAGCTATTTCTGCACATGAAAAGAGATGATTAGTTACATTTGAAAACCCAAGCCTTGCTGGACTTGGGCTTATCAAGATGAACTGAAGATAAATCAACAGTTATTGATCCTATATGCAAGCTTAGAGGATCCTTGACTGTTGTTGATTAAGAAACTTCAGTCACATGGCCTTCCTTCATTTCCACACCATCATTGGATGATTAGACTTGGCTTTCAAAACTTTAGATGTTTTTATGACTTAGATTATTTTGGAGACCGAACCTTTGGAAGCGTTTGCATCTACTACGGCAGACTTCAGTGCTTCAGAAGCATTCCTTTCTTCCAAGATCAAACTTGCTTCCTAATAAAATTTTCCACCTATCATATTTTGGTTCACCTTGAAGCCTCCAAAAGTAAATGATTTTCCTTCCGAAGCTATTTTCTTTCTTTTCTCAGAAGTTTTCTTCTTGTTCATATGGATGGTACTCTTAGGATTGAAAATGCAATCCTTAGCATAATGAGTTGTACCCCTACACATGATGTATTCCTTGGGCTTCCTTCTAAGAGTCTTGTCCTAAGGAGATGGTTGATCTTGATCTATTTCCAGCTCTTTCTTCATCTTCTTAGATGATGCAACATGCTCCTGAGGGTGAAGCTTGCCTATGGAGTTAGATGGTCCAACCCGTGTAGCAGTGGTGCATATTAGTTTAACCCTTTTCTTCTGACAAGGATAAATTAAACTTGAACTAGGACCTTGGTACTAGAGTTCTTTGTTAAGCATTCAATCTTCCTCCCCTCAGACCCAACAGAGATGAAAACTTGTTTTTTCCTTGGGTTGAAGGTGGGCTTGATCTCCTGCACTTTCTTTGATCTTCATTTTACAGCATTGATAAAGTTCTTTCTTGCAGACTTAGCCATCCCTTGTCTCTTTTTCTCTCTAGGGATATAGTGACCTTTTTTAGTGAACCTATTCACTCACTTCTGGTTCACCCTTCACTACATCCTCTTCATCTTCATCTTCCTCTAGGATAGGATCAATAAAGGGCAACTCATCTTCACAAGTTCCATACCTTGGTTCTCTTACTGATAATAATGTGTGTGGAGGAGCTACTCATTTGATCACAGTCCCTATCTATTTTGATAATAAACTTTTGCATGGAATGATGAAGATATGATGTTCTTGAAGGTTTACTCTTCAAGAACATATTTTTCTGCCATGGCTTTACTGATCACATGCTCAGCCTGGCATTTAGTTAATTGGTAACAAGATCTTTGGCATGAGTCCTGGAGTTTGTATGCTTATATTTTAGAGTAGAAATGGTTTTCTTGAAGTCTTTTGTTTTAAGCTTATAATCATTTTCTGCTTTTTTAAAATAAGCTTTTATTTGTTTGAGGACTCAAGATCAAATCTTACTTCCAAGTTGTAGGACTTGTACATGTTTACTTTAACAATGCATTCAGGAGTACAAAGTTGTTCCAATACTGTAGTTTTATCATGATCTGCCATAAGGGCTTGGTTTGGATAGACATCTTCTACCTGAAAGCTCTAGTCAAAGCCTTATTCTTTAACAGCAACTGCAGCTTGTTGCTTTGCTTGGATGGGCTTCTTAATTCTTGGAGCTGCCTTAGTGTAGTTTGGCCTGGTTGTGTATGGCCACCATTTGTTCTTGGAACCTTACACTCCATAGTAATATGGCCCATTTGGTTATAATTGTGACACTTTACTTTGCCTTTGTCCAGCCCAAACTTTCCACTGGACATATTGCTTGGAAACTTCCTCTCTGTCCTCTTGTAAAACTTCTTGGCTCTGTGAGTGGGAAGAGCCATATGCTGGACTATCTTTGTGTGTTCCTGATCATTTGGATGGATGCAGTCCAGCTCTTCAAGGGTGAAGAGAAAGTTGCAAGAGCTTTCATCTGAAGACACAAAGGCCTGAGAAGAGATGGGCTCTGGGAATAGGCTTCCTTAAGTGTAGCTCTCTCTTGGTGTCTCCGGGAAGGTGATGAAAGGATCATTTGGTGAGTTGTTAGGGTAACAGATGATATGATACTGTGGTTCTTTGCTATCCCTTTCAACCACATGAAGGGTTAAACTCTATTGGGTGGTGAGCTATGAGAAGGATTTTGTATGTTCATCTCCATTTGGTAACCGCTCCCGATACCATACAACTCAGTGAGAGTTAGGGTAGAAAGGTTCTCAGTTCTCAAAATGGTCACACAGTAGTTCGTCCATTCTCTAGGAAGAGACAACATGAACTTTCTTGCAATGTCCCTATTCTCAAGTTTCACTCCAACATACACCAGAGTATCTACAATCTCAACATACATGAAGTATTATTGATTCATAGTTTCACCTATCTAGCATGTGAAGTTTTCAAACTGCTGCTTCATGATGTTTTTTTTTTGTTTTGCACTCTTGCACTTCTTCAAGCATCTATAGATGGAGTTGGGAATAGCAGTTTGAAGAGCGGTCATGGCTTTCTGATCAATATCAATTTTCTTCAAGTCTTCTTTAGAATAGTCAGCCACTTCTTTTGGTATCATCCCACCTCCAGCAGTTGCTGAAGTAGTACTTGGGATATGAGGTGTCGAGACTACAAATCTCCACATCCTGCTGTCTTGAGACTTGATGAAGCTTTTCAACATCATGCACCAAGTGTCAAAGTCATAATGAGTGATAAATAGAGACTTAGTCATGGTGTCGGTTTCCATATCAGCTTTAGTGAAAGTTGCCATTTGAGCAAGTAAGTGTTTATAAAACTAAAAAGTGATTCAAGATAGTGAGAACTTAAAATCAAGAGGCTAAAAAGCTCTAATACCAATTGTAGGACCTGTTATGGTTGTTCTACAACAATCTCATAGTAAGAGAGGACACACTTACTAGATCAAATAGGGAACCAGGCAAGAAAACAAAAAACAAACAAGTAAAGAACTCAATAACACAAAGATTGGTTTTTAAGGATAATGTATATTGCTCTCAAGTAATTTTATAAGTGTTATTATGCTTTATCCTAAGACTAGTTACATGAGATACTTTATACTACTATCTATAGCCGGTATGTGACTATGACATGCCACAACTCACATCCTATTGTATTACAAAAAGGATAAAAGAACTAAAGTAGAAAGTTACAGACAAAGACACCATACTCATCAGTTGAAAAAAGTAAAAAGGTAATCACAAACTTATATAAGTTGGTGAGTCTTCAGAGCTGGCAGTGAAAAGCTCTTCTGCTTTTGTCAAAAGTATGTTAGAGAAGCATGTCTTTTCTGTCTTTCGAAGAAATCAGTATTCAAGATTCGCAAGACTTTGTCTTCAGGCTTCGGAAAACTTCATTTTTGGCTTTAGAAGAATTCTGTCTTTGGCTTCACAAGATTTGACACTAAATTAATTTTCTTTGTGCATGGTCAAATCTTCCGAAGTAACTTTCTTGTACTTCAGTGCATGCTGAGAGATATTTGGTTAGCATCAACCTTTAAGATAAACTCTTACAATTAATTATTTATTAAATTAATTATTTTCACACTCTAACATTTATTCAAATACTATAAATTAAATTTTTTGATTATTCTATTTTGTTTATTATTTGCATATTCAACTCATTTACACAATTTTAGTAAATCAAGTTATATACTAAATTAATTACATTATTTTAAAAACTATTCTAAAAACCTAAATCTCAATTGAACCCTTATTCCATATTTAATCTTAATCATATTATTATTCTAGCTTATAACATCATTCTTAGGTAATCGTGAGGAAAACTTGTGGTGTCTAATCTAACATTATTATTATTTAAACCACATTAAATACCAAGTGAGTTTTCATAGCATATTTTATGTGTTTTATATTTTAAAAATCATATGATTCATATTCAATCATTGTTATTTATTTTTATTTCATTCTAAATTCAATTCGAAACATACTATGTTATTACTTGCACTTATATGTTTATAGTTAGATAAACTAGATGTTAACACAATAATTAATATCTACAAGCACAACAACAATAAAAGATATATTGGTTTGACAAACCCATCCCATATGATTATTCGAGTGCTGATTGGAACCAAATTTATTCATTCAATCAAAAGGTTTTATCAGTGGACCGAGTCAATTTAGTCATTATGTTTGATTATATTTTGTTTGTCTTATAAGTTACACTATTGCATTATAAGTCTTGATATTGTCATATAAATTGAATTGTTTGAATTGTTTTTAATTAATCTATATATGTACGCATAATATGTGTTTAATAACCGGCTAATTTTTTAGTTGACTTGTGCTTTATCATATGATTTCTTGAAATGTAGCATAGTGGACTTCTTATGCTCATTTAGGACATGGACTTGGTCAAAATAAAAGACAATTTGTTATGTTTAGTTGAATTATTATTTGTTTTCAATGAATATTTTGATTAGTATTTATCAATGATAATTTGAATTTAATATTATTTTAATACATTTAATATCATGTACTATGAGCAATCGATTCATATTTGTCCGCCCCGATGATTCCACCATTGGTTGGGGTGTGACACCTTGCAGGTTATAATACATGGGAGCTAGTTCCATGACCAACAGACTGACCAGTTACTCATTCGATGTGGCTTTTCCGTTATAAATTTAAACCTAACGGTGCTTTGGATAGGTACAAGGCTCGCCTTGTTTGTAATGGCAGGTTTTAGATAGTTGGAATTGATTGCATGGAAACCTTTAGCCCGGTTGTCAAACCGGAAACTATCGAATAGTTTTGTCATTGGCTGTCCCCCAATATTTGCTAATACATTAATCAGATGTTAAAAGTGCTTTCCTTCATAGAACATTACAGGAAACTATATATATGTAACAACCATCGGGTTTTATCAACCTAGCTTTACCAAATCATGTTTGTCGTCTCTACAAATCCCTTTACGGGTTAAAACATGCACCTAGGGCATGGTACACATGGTTTTCTTTGTTCATCACACTATTAGGTTTCGTAGTAGCATGTGTGATACATCTCTATTTATTTACCAGAACAGGGACCAACTTGACTATTGACTACTATATGTGGATGAAATTATACTCTTTGCTTCTCATTTAAGTCTTCTCATATGGATTATATCACAGTTATCTAACGAGTACATTATGACTGATCTCTGGCTTCTTCATCATTTCCTTGGCATCATGGTTACTAGAGATCATCAATCTCTTTTCCACGACTTATCTCAGTATGCTAGAGATATTCTCCAACTGCTAATATTACAGCATGTAAACCATGCCACATTCTGTAGACACCAACTCGAAACTTAGTTCCTCTGTGGGGGAGCTTTTACCAGATGGGACTCTATAGTGTAGTTTTGTCGGGGCTCTTTGGTACCGTGCCATTACTTGATCGGACATCTCATATACGCTCTAACAAATTTGTTTTTTCATGCATGCTTCGTTGGTACCTCACGTTGCTTTCATGAAATGAGTCTTGCGATACATTCATGGCACTATTGATCTTGGTCTATGACTTTCCGCTTCACTTGTACATTCCTTGGTTACCTTCTCTGATGTAGATTGGGGGGCTGTCTGGATACGCACCATTCTACATCAGGTTACTATATATTTCTTGGTGACAACCTTATTTCTTGGCAGTCCAAATGACAACCAATGGTTTCTCGGTCCAGTGGGGGGGGGGGGGGGTAGCCAACGTAGTTGCTGAAGCTACTTTGATATGAAATTTCCTTCTTGAGCTTCATGTTCCAGTTCGAAAGCTACAGTGGTCTATTGTGTCATTGTTTTGCCCATTTATTTGTAAGGCAATCCTATACAACATCAACATACAAAACATGTAAAGATGGACATTCACTTCGTTCATGAGAAAGTTTAGATCATCCATATTCGAGTTTTGCATTTCCGGTGTGCTCTACAATATGCATATATATTCACCATGGGTCTTCCAAGATACTTATTTGACATATTTCGATCCAGCTTGAACATTGTTTACTTATCCACCTCCACACTTAGGAGGAATACTAGTAAATATATATTTTATATGATACTCTCTTTATTGTCTCTCCTTAATGTGATGATAGTTGTTTTGGTATTTTGTGCTAGTTAGAGGCCATGTAATCCTCATCTGAGTTCATGAAATGAAAACGTAAACTTTCAAGGGGTAGCGGTAGTGGTATAGACGGGAATAGAAGACATAATGTCCTTTGCATATGACTGCCTATTGTCAAAGCTCAATGATCTTGAAGTCAAGACATTAGATAATACCCGTATTTATTAACCCTGCTCGAGGTTTTAATAGAACAAGATCCTTAGTTTGCATGCTGCCTAATGGTTTGTAAAAGATAATCTTGTCTTGTGATAGATGGCATGACCATTGTGGTATATTAATAGGATTTAACTTTTTATAAGATGTTGAATTGTTTGTTTTATTGTTGGCCTTGATTTCATTTAGTAGGGGTGCATGCAGGCTGTGCCACTTGTGAGCGACTTGCTAAATCAAGACAAACTGAGCCAAGTGCAAGCCTAAATTAAAAATCGCTTAATTAATGAGTTTGAGATTCTAAGTTTAATTAGGCCCCATACAAACTTACTACTTATATAAATATATAATTGTAGAAATATTACTATTATGAAAAAAAAGCAAAGTAATAGATATTATGTTATATATATAATTATGGTAATATAGAAATAGTTACACATATGTGTGTGTATATATACATAAATTGTTATATGAAAATATATAGTAAATAAACCGAGTGTGAGCTTGTAATTACTCACAAGTCTAGTTTAAGTTTTAGACTTCGAATTCGAGAGAGAGGAGACAAGCACACACTTTTGTTCTTGGCATACACCCCTAATCCCTAATCTTCGGGATGAACCTTCTAAATCATAAAAATGGTGAATTCTTTGTTATATTTTTATCTTTTAGAATGAGTTGTAGAATTCAAACATGTCCTTATTTGTAATCTTTGGTAATATACATACCATATATGAATTGAATCTGCAAATTATAGGTTTTAAAAGTTTAGTCTATTAAACATAACCTTGCTACCAAATTACCAATCCATTTGAATAACTTCTATGTCTTCCTGTCAGCTTTCTTCAACTCTTTGTTCCTGCATGATAAAATGAATGCATAGTTTTCAAACAATATAAGCACATCCAAACACTATCACCTTTAGCCTGCTTAATTAGAGCCGGTTGATAATCTGGTTATGATGATTATATACATTTGAACCATACTAAATTGAATATTCTAAATAAGAAATTCTTGATTGTACCATGACCATAAACATGCGATCTTTCGTAGCAAGAATATGGCAAGATTCATACCTTTGGACATGATCAAGAATCATAAGTCGTGCTTCAGGAGGGATTCTTACATCTTGCAGAGCTCTAATTGATAATTTGATATATCACAAGAACATAAGCGCACATGTCAGGATCGAATGAAAGCAAAAATCTTAATTTTTAAGAGTTTAAACTTGCCTGTCGGTAAGTAATGGCAAAGTGCTGTCAGTTAACGAGCCGCTTTTAAAGTTCTTTTCATAATTCTCAAGACCAAGTCTAGACAACATGGCTCTAGTTTCACTGTATATTGCATCATCAACTGATGGCCGCGAGAAATTCTTACCTAGCTGCATAAAAAAACTTTAGTTAACTTAACAAAAATCAAGTGTCGAATCAATAAAGAACTCAAGTACGGACTTAAAGTTAGGGGGTGTTTGGATGTAATGTATGTTTAGAAACTGATTATTCTATCTTCAAATAATATGATGTAGACTGAAAAACAAGATTTATAATTAAAATTGTTGATCCACAAAGAATACCATGAACAATTTTTTAACTATCGTTGATTTACAAAAAAATACCGATAATCAGGAAATTCACATATTAACACACACTTGTGATAGTGAAAAAAACGGTTTTTCATAAACTTCAAAACTAATCATCTCCCAATGTTTACGTAAATATAAAATGCAAGCTAAAAATCGAATGAGCCTCAAAACATATACATGCAAAAAACTAGGTTATAAATAAAGTCAAACAAAAACTAAAAATAACATAAAAAGTAAAAAAACTCATAAAATAAGCCGTTTTTGGGTTGGAACGACGACTCAAACTGCCTATGGCGTTTGTAGAACGTGCTCCTTGGGTCCAACGATCATTGTGACCGATCACACGTCCACAACTGAGCCTTCTAGCTCAAGTTATAACCATTTTAATGAGACCTATTTGAACAAGCGATTAGAGGCATCCAAACACAAGATAACTTGCTGCTCTACACTTGGCCCCCATCATGTTAAGGATCAGATAATCAGTTGTGATAAACACTATAAAGAACATATTGTTTGGATGTGCTTCTACTACTTAAAGTTGTAATAATCAGACAATAAAATGCTTGAGGTTTTTGCAAATTCAAATTATGTAAAAATATTCAAACACTAAAAAATGATTATTGCAGCCTTAAATGGCACTAATCAAATATCAGTTTCAAAAGGTAGATCCAAACAGATACATAGTAACATGATCACCTTAGAGACTCCACCCTCAACAAGTGCAAAGAAGATGCCCGATGTGATTACATTTGCAGGGTGATTAGGACCTCCCATGCCACTAACCAAAGAAAACATCACTCCAGAACCAAAAGCTGCTACCATACTGCAATCAAATCATACATTAATAACAACAAAGAAAGGTTGCATTTGTTATGATGAAGCAAACTTAAACGCTAAACCTTTAATCCTTAGCACAATGCAGTTACCTTGTTTGGACATCTTCCTTGCCTCGAAATCTTTTAACAACACTGTATACGCCTGCATGAACACCCATCATCACAGCATAATTACGGGCGCGTATTAAGGGCCCACCTGCGGGAGTCTATAATACAATGATCGGTTTTAACAAGACGATATATATGGAATAAAGTACATGATTTTGTATCGAGTCATCTTTTCTAATTATAATTATGAGTTCCTAAACAAGATAAAACATACTTCTCATCAGTTGCAACAATTACATGCAATTATACTTTTTTTTATGTAGAATCGATCGATTTTCAACATGTAAACCTATATTAGTTCTTAAATTTTACCAAGAAAAATTGATAGATGCCTTAAATTTTGATTCAAAGAAAAAGAGCCACCTTATTTAGTAATAAATGTGGAGTAGCTCATGACTCGCGAGCTACTCCAAATCGATTATCGAAAAGCTCAAATGAAGCCAAGTATAAACGACTCGAGGTCAAGTATAAATTGAAGCTCATATAGTTTAATTGATTAGCAGGAGGACTACGTTTAGCCAATGATATAAAAATCACTAGGCGCTTGCTAGGGATGAGGTACTGGCTAACAATTAATCGGGTGTAATAAAAATTAACTGGATTGAAATTTTTATATATAGTTTTATATATATATATATATATATATATATATATATATATATATATATATATATATATATATATACACACATTAATATGAATATAATACTTTATAGTTCACATAAACATTTCAAAGTTCACATATATAGTTTGAAATATAAACAATTAAACTCAACAAATCAAATACTTTAAATATTCAAACATTGGCATATTAGTTTGAATACTTCAAAATCAAATTGTTCAAATTTTATCGTCTTGTCTTGTCCTTATTGTTTAATGATTAAATACCATTCTACTCGTATTCATCCTCCTCATCTACATCCTGTGACTAATGAATCCATGAATCGGGTCAGGTTAGTGCCTTTTCTAGAACCGATTAGGCCAGGTTTTGACCTCCATTAACCAGCGATTAATCTTGATTTTTACAACACCTTGTTTAACACAACTTGTATAGTAAGTGTCATTTAACCTTTATATAACATAACATATATTATCACACACATAAATCTAAATCCCTTAAAGCTTGAGAGTAAAGAAACTGGGCTAGAAAATAGTAACCTTGGGTTGCATGGAGGAAGCCGTATTCTGTGAACTGAGGGTGGCACCAGAAGGTGGTGCATTCAGAAATGTGGAGGAGGGGTCTTTGGTGAATGCACCCATGACTCCACCGACGACCGCACCCACGGCGGCGCTGGTGGAAGTCACGACGGCGACCTCAACAGGTAAAGATTGTTTGGCGAGCCAACCATTGAACCCATCTTCTAGTTCGTTGAATTTGGTCTCCAAGAATTTGATTGGGTTTTTCATCAAATCTTTTGGTGTATGAACTCCTCACAAATTCGTTTGTTTTTCTGCTACCATTGTTGGCTTCTTGCTGTGAAGAAGACGATGTCCGAAAGCTGGCCGGTGCCGGCTTTAGATTCGAATGAGAAGAATTATTAAATTTATAACATTATATCTTATATTAACTATTAAACTTTAAAATTATGATATAAATTAAATTATATTTACTTTGTGATACAAGTTGTTTCCTCCTCCTTTATTTCAACGGCTAATTGGATTATTGATTAGCTACTAGTCAATTCGGTTATCTCTGTTACTCAAGTACGAAACCTTTAGGCATAAGACTGGAACGACTCCGAAGAAAACTCGTACATCAATCCGTTTTCATTAGTTTATCTCACCTCAGGGGTAAACTCACATTGAATGGTTTAGTTGTTTACTCTTGTTAGCAAGAGTTTTTCTAAAAAAATGTAAAATAAATAAATATCATGTACTAGGTTAGTATCATGTATGTTACACGTGTCGACTAAATAAATATCAAATAATTAGTAACAAAAATTTATTAATTATAAATAATATATTGATACAGGATAAGTTTAAATTACTTATGAGTAATAATTATAAGTAATAATATAATTTTTTTGTATTTAAAAAAGTCAAGCATTTTGTTTCAAAACAAACCATAAAAAAATGTCATTTTAAAAAAATTCATTATAACTCTGAATTATTTTAATTTATAAAAACATTATCATTTAAGAATACCGGATTTAGTTTCATATTTTCTAAATATTTTGATGTTTTAGAAAAAAATTTCTTATCCTAACATAGTTGTTTATTAAGAAATTACATTTATAAAAAGACATCTTTCTTAATTTATCAGAAAACTATATTTAATAAAAAAGAGTTAAATATTATTATTTTTAATTGATATAATTTTCTATACTAATAAAACAAATTAATTATTATCACATGTCATTCTCACAATCATTTTGGCACATGTCATTTTCTTACAATCATTTTGTCACATGTTATTATTATGACAAGTCAACTCATTAATGATAATATTAAGTATATGGTTATACTAAAAATAATGTTTAACCTAAAAAACCTATGAATAATTGTGGGCTTGACACGTGTCATTATATTGTTTTAAAGAGAAAGACATTTTGGCCATTGTGTTAAATATGCCAGTTCATTATGTATTATACGTTTATTATGTCAAATATTATTATGACATTTTCTTACAATCATTTTGTCACATGTTATTATTATGACAAGTCAACTCATTAATGATAATATTAAGTATATGGTTATACTAAAAATAATGTTTAACCTAAAAAACCTATGAATAATTGTGGGCTTGACACGTGTCATTCTATTGTTTTAAAGAGAAAGACATTTTGGCCATTGTGTTAAATATGCCAGTTCATTACGTATTATACGTTTATTATGTCAAATATCAGTTCATTGTGTCACATATATATATATATATATATATATATATATATATATATATATATATATATATATATATATATATATATATATATATATATATATATATATATATATATATATATATATATATATATATATATATATATATATATATAATTTATTATGTGTATTAATCATTATGTTTTACATTTTATATCATTTTGTGTTATTTTTATTATTTTTTATAGATTATATACTTGTTATCTCTTATTGTGTTTTACAATTAGAAGACACAATGATATACTATCACCAATCTAGTTTTTAAAACTGATGGTGTTGAAGATAACTTAATGTGTTATTTTTGTTATTGTTTTTTAATAAGTTATATAAATTTATTATTATTCATTTCATTTTACTAACTGAAGTACACAATGATGTTTATGTTATCCGTTTCTTGGTGATACACGATCGGATAAACTTTCACCCAAATGTACTCCTTGTATCTTTGTTGGCTACGCTTCTTGTTATAGTGGTTATCTTTGTTATGACCCTAGTACTTCTCGTACCATTACATCTCGTCATGTTGTGTTTCATGAGGGAGTCTTTGACATACCAGCTTTTCCTTCCTCCTGCACTTCTATTGATTTGTCTCCTCTTTCTAATTTCTTTATTCCTCCTCATTATAATCCTTCCTCTGCTTCCTCTTTGGTATCTTCCTCTACTTCCATTTCTCCTACTCCACCACCACCACCTCCTTCCCATCCCATGGTCCTGCTTCCATTTATCTTACTTCCTCTTTTGTATCTTCCCCCACCTCTTTTGTATCTCCCTCATTTCGATCAATGATCACCACTGGTTGCTCCACATAATTAAGCCGCCATCTACCGCAATGTCCTCTAGTGGTACAACCATATCTTTATCAGCTAAACACTTCCGCAGATGAGATACATGGAATGTTGGGTGAATTCCACCTAACTCATCGGGTAGTTCCAACCTATAGGCCACCTCTCTTATTCGAGCAATGAGTCGAAAAGGCCCTATGTACCTTGGGCTCAACTTACCCCACCTCCTAAACCGAATGATACCTTTCCAAGGTGAGACTCTTAGGATAACTCTATCACCCACCTTGAACTCAATCGGCCTACGTCTCTTATCAGCGTACGACTTTTGCCTATCTTTGGCTGCCTTCATAAAGGCCTTGATCTTCTCTAGCTTCTTAGTCGTAGCATCGATCACCTCGATGCTCTCTAACTCCTTCTGATAAATATCAGCTCAACATACGGGCATTCTACATCTCCTACCGTATAGCATCTCATAAGGTGGCATACCAATGCTGGCATGATAACTGTTATTGTATGAGAATTCGGCTAATGGTAACTGGTCGTCCCAACTTCCTCCAAAATCAATGACGCATGCCCGGAGCATAGCTTCTAGCATTTGAATGGTTCTTTCTGACTGACCATCTGTTTGAGGATGATAAACCATACTAATGTGTAACCTCGTTCCTATTGCTTCGTGAAATCTCTTCCAGAATTTGGATGTAAACAGGGTCTCACGGTCAGACACAATAGACACCGGTACACCATGAGCAGTTACAATCTCCTTGATGAACAAATCCGCTAACCTCTCGGATGAATACGTCTCACGGATTTATAGAAAGTGGACACTCTTTTTTAGACGGTCAATTATCACCCATATGGCACTGTACCCCCTCGTGGTACGCGGTAGCTTCGTAATGAAGTCCATGGTGATATGCTCCCACTTCCACTCGGGTATATCCAAAGGTTGGATCTTCCCGTACGGCTTCTGATGCTCCACCTTCACTTATAAACAAGTAAGACACTTACTCATATACTCCGCTACGTCGCGCATCATACCCGGCCACCAATAATCTTTCTTCATATCCTGATACTCTTTGTAGCACTGGGATGAATGGAGTATCGAGTCTTATGGGCTTTGTCCATGATTCGCCCTCATAGGTCCCCATAACGAGGGATCCACATCCGTCTAAATCGGGTTCTAACACCGAGAGTGTTTTCACCCAACTCCGCGAATAGACCTCTCATTCTTTCGAAGTTAAGGCGATCTTTCAACGCCTCGTCTTGAAACTCCTTGACCTACTTCATCACGTCTAATGTCATAACTAATTGATAGGCCTTCACCTGAATTGGTTCAAGTCTCTCCTTTCTGCTAAAGGTGTCCGCCACTACGTTGGCCTTGCCTGGGTGGTAATGGATCTCGCAATCATAATCCTTTATAAGCTTCAACCACCGCCTCTGCCTCATATTCAGGGTCTTCTTCTCAAAGAAGTACTTCAAGCTCTTGTGGTCAGTGAAGATAGTGCACTTTGTCTCGTATAGGTAGTGCCTCCAAATCTTTAATGCAAATACCATAACTGCTAGCTCCAAGTCATGAGTAGGGTAATTAACCTTATGAACCTTCAACTGTTGGGATGCGTAGGCTATAACCTTTCCTTGTTGTATTAACACGCAACCCAACCCCGAGTAAAAAGCATCTGAATAGACCACCAAACCCTCGTTTCTTTTGGGTAATGACAAGACATGAGCTTAAGTCAACCTTGTCTTTAACTCTTCAAAAGCCTTCTCTTACTCTTGACCCCAAACAAACTTCACATCCTTAGGGGTCAACATAGTTAATAGGAAGCTATCTTAGAGAAGTCTTGAATGAATCTCCTATGATAGACCACCAACCTTAAGAAACTACAGATCTCGGATGACGTCTTTGGAGACTTCCATTGCATCATCGCTTCTACTTTTGGAGAGTCCACCATAATGCCATCAGGATTCATTACGTGACCCAAAAACTGAACTTTACGTAACCAGAACGCGCACTTGGAGAACTTGGCATACAACTTCTCCCTTCTAAGTCACTTTTCGAATAAATCAGGATATCATCAAAAACACAATCATTGATTTATCAAACATCGGCCGACACACTCGATTCATCAAATCCTCAAAAGCAGCTGGCGCGTTGGTTAAACCAAAAGACATAACGAGAACCTCGTTGTGTCCATAACACGTATGAAAAACTGTTTTAGGAATGTCTTGCTCCTTTACCTTCAATTGATGGTAACCAGATCGGAGATCTATCCTCAAGAACCAACTGACACCTTGGAGCTGATCAAACAAAGTGTCAATTCTGGGTAGGGGATATCAGTTCTTCACCGTCCACTTATTCAACTCACGATAGTCAATGCACATCCTCATACTATCGTCCTTCTTCTTGACAAATAAGACCGGAGCACCCCAAGGACAGATACTCGGTCTAATGAACCCCTTATCAAGTAGCTCTTGTAGTTGAACCATTAGTTCCTTCATCTCTGTTGGAGCCAAATGATACGGTGCCTTGGCAATAGGTTAGGCACCGAGTATCAAGTCAATCTGGAACTCGATCTCACGGTCCGATGGCACACCTGGTAAATCTTCTGGGAATACATCAGGAAAGTCACACGCAACCGGTATATCTGACAATTGGGGTGTTTGCGTATCCAAATCCTTCATGTAGGCTAGGTAGGCACTACATCCACGTCTCATGCACTTTCCTGCCACCGCCATCGAAAACACCTTTAGAAACGTAGTAACTCGATCACCGTAAATCATCATCGAACTCCCGTCAGGCTCTGTCAGCCGGATCATCTTCTTGCGACATACGATATTCGTCTCGTATTACGCTAACCAATCCATTCCTAGGACTAAATCGAACACGCCTAAGGTCATCACAAACAGTCTAGCAAGAAACTTATGACCCTCTAATTCTATGTCACAGCCTTCTATCAGCTCTGAAATCCTGGTAGACTTACCTATGACGGTTACTACATCGAAGGGCTCATTTATATTTCTACTTCTAAAGGGCAATTTAGCATAGAAAGAAACATAAATAAAACTCTTACTAGCACAAGAATCAAATAACACTGAAGCAAGAGTTTGGTTTACTAGAAACGTACCTAACATGACATCGGGGTTCGTTATAGCCTCCTCCTGCGTCATCATGAAGGCTTTGGCGCTCGCCTTCTGCCCTTCAGTCCCGGTCGTCTTCTTCGCTCTGGAACTCTCAGCCCTTGGCCTCTTGTACTCCCTACTCATGTGACCCACTTCACCACAGTTAAAACACTTAGTAACCCTATAATTTCTTGCCATATGTCCCATCTTCCCACACTTGAAACAGATGTTCGACCCCCATCTACACTCCCCAGCATGCTCCTTCCCGCACTTGCCACACATCTTCAACCCCGCATAGGGTGTGACTACACGCTGGTCATCCACCCACGCAGTTTTGTTGTTTAGAGGGACACCACCCCGTCCAAACCGCTTCCTATTCAAGTTCTTGTCACCACCACCACCCTTCCTGTTCACCTCAACCATAACGACCTCTCTCTCATCATATAACCTTCCCGCCAGATCGACCACCGACCTAAAAGTGCTCGGCCAGGCAGCAATCATGTGCCTACGGATATCGGTCGGCAAGCCCTGAATGTATCTCTTAATCTTTCGTGAAAGAGGCATCACCTGATCTGGCACCAGCCTTGCCAATTCATTAAACTTGGTCGTGTATTGCTGGTGTGTCATGGTTCCCGCCTCCAGCTACAAGAACTCCCTCCCAACGTTATCAAGTTCTCTGTGAGGACAGAACTCCTCAATCACCAACTTCTTCAGCTCGCTCCACCTTATCCTTCCAATCGCCCTACTACCCTTGGCCTGGACAATATTGTCCCACCAACACAAAGCCGAGTCCACAAATATATGAGTGGAAAACTTCACCTTCTAGTCCTCCCTGCACTCGTTGATATCAAATAAAGCTTCCATCTCCCTCACCCATCGATGATCAGCAGTAGCAGTGCCATTGCCATCAAAAGTCGGGGGCTTGCATCTCTAGAATGCCCTATAATTGCAGCCTCGTGTTGTCTCCTGCACAGGCTCCTCCTCCTCCTCATCACTGGTTGCTCTCTCTCCCCCGCGAGCTTGTTCCTTTCTTTCCTCTCACCTTCCCTCATAGCTTTAATCACTTCGGTCACCACAAACGACAGGATCGTCTACATGACCTGGTGAACCTCCTCAATAACAGTCTCCTTCCCTAAGGCCCTTAAATTGGCACTCTCATCCCCACCCTCCGGATGAGGGGTCTCGGGCTCTTCATGAGCCATCTCATCAGCCCTAGCCTTGCCTCTCATGACACACGGTCCTGCACCACGTCCAACACGACCTCTACCTCGTGAAGCCTTTGCAGATCTACCTCCAGCCATCCTCAAAACACGTTATAAGATCCAAACACCAACATAGTCATTCAAGGTAATAGCTCAGTTTATGTCAAGTATAGTAAGTCCCTAATTATGGTGGCCAATTATGATTAGCCACTTACTTTACTCTTCATACCCAAAACATTTTCTATACTAAGAGCACATATATCACATAACATGCGCACATAATGCCGGTTAAAATTAAAGAAAATACTTGATGGCACGTAACTACTCGGGCTGGCATCCTTCCATTTTGTCCCATTCTCAGTTTATGTTTTGGTTTTTGAAAATATTTACCCATTTCTCTTAAACTTTGGCTCTGATATCAACTTGTAAGGCCTCGTTTCCGGAACACTTACAGTCGAATAATCATTGCACATCATATCTAAAAATACATAAAAGATTTACTGGTAGTTCATTGAAGTTTGTCTCCTCTCTGATTACTCACATATATTCTCAGTTCACTATCAAGGATTTGGGTACGTTATCCTATTTCTTGGGTATCAGGCGACCTTCACTAATTATTATCTTCATCTTTGCCTGCATCGCTACTTAATTTTCTACAACGCATTGGTGTATCTCAGTGTCTTCTATTATCTACTCCTGTTGCCTTCGGTCGACAACTCTCTCTGCATTCTGGTGTACCTTTAGCTGATCCGACGTTGTATCATAGTACCGTTGGTGCTTTGCAGTATCTTGTCTTGACACGCCCAGAGATTGCTTATGCGGTTGGTAAGGTGTCTCAGTTTCTTCATACTCCTATTGATCGTCACTGGATGGTAGTCAAGTGTATCCTGTGGTATCTATGAGGTTCCAACTTACTTCGCTTGACTATACGTAGATCTACTACCTTTGATATTCATGGGTATTCCGATGTAGATTGGGCAGGTTGTCCTGATGATCGACGTTCTACTACTAGCTATTGTATCTTTCTTAGTCCTAATCTTATCAGTTGAAGCTCCAAGAAACAACATATTGTCACTCGATCCATCGCTGAGCCAGAGTATCGTGCAATTGCTCATAGTTCTGCTAAGATTCGTTGGCTCATCTCTTTAGTTCATGAGTTGCATGTTCCTCAGTTACGACCTCCTACTCTAGTGTGATAACCTTTGTGTTATCTATCTTGCTGTCAATTCGGTGTTTCATCTACGTACGAAACATAATGATATTGACTTGCATTTTATACATGATTTGGTCTTGTCCCGGATGCTTTATGTCCGATACGTGCCTACTACTTCTCAACTTGCCGACGTATTGACCAAGGGCTTATCTTCTTCTCAGTTTGACAATTTGTGATCCAAACTTCACGTGACTACACCCCGTTCAGTTTGAGGGGGCATATTAGAGATATTTTGTATGGTTGTTATGGTAGTTAGAGGTGATTAGAGGTGGTTGTGTTATTTATTATTATTATTATTATTATTATTATTATTATTATTATTATTATTATTATTATTATTATTATTATTATTATTATTATTATTAATTATTCTCTATATATGAATCGAGGGACGAGACGAGCCAACAAGCCGAGCTCGAGCCAAGTTAACCCTGGCTCAAGATCGACTCGTTTATAAACCTACGCCGAACCAGCTCGCTTAAATACGAGCTTTTCTCGAGCCAAACTTTTTCCAAGCTTTTCTTGATCGAACTTCGAGCAAACTTTGAACCACGAACTTTTTGTACAACCATACACCTCATCTCTCGGATAGCTTCCTCGGTTGTAATAGTTTTGTAGATTACTAGACATTTTCACATTCAATGAAAAGCAACAATCGGAGTCTTGATCAACTATATTAAAATGGAGAGATCTAAACCATAACAAATGTGAAACTCTTTTTTACCAAAAAAATAGTTAACGCTTTGTGGTCTAGTGGCGACAGTGAGGAAGAGGTGACTCGAAAAGCCCATTCGGACTAAAAGGAGGTTTTAAAAAAAACTTTTTACACATGGATGCATGGAAGATTGTTTGGTCTTATCAAGGATCGACCTATATTCCTATAATGTGTAGGAAGTCACAAGCGAGAAAAAATAAAAAACAAATAAATTGGTAACTATATCATGTTTTCGGAAGCTTAAATTTCTAACGTCAATCTCAACGATAATGAGAATGTAGAACTCGAAAGACCAACCAGGAAAGCCAAGAGATTGGCCGCTTCATCAATGTCATATGAAGAACTTCTAGCGTAGATCAAGAGCTTCAACGTCTTAAGTCAAACTGAAGAGGAGGATAGATCCCGACTTCAAGATGAGAAGTTTCATCTTATGCAAAAAGAACAACAATTTTTGTTGAGTTCAAGCGACAACAACAACAAGCCTTAAGAGAACAATAACAATAAGCGTTGGAAGAACAACCACAACAAGCGGACTTTGAGTTCACCTTAAAAGACCACTCGGTGTATCCTAGGCCAGTGCTGGAAGTTTTTTTACGACGAAAGTGCGAAAAGACACGAGCTTAAGGATGTCATTTTCCGTACTAGGTGTTGTTGGTCCATGTGAACGAAAAACAGTGCAAATGATGTGATGAATTGCTCAATATCTAACAAACATGCTAAACAATGACAATAGAGAAGATTGAATACAATTCTAAATCATATTTGATAACAAAAGGAACAATGACAATCAATAACATGAAGCACAATGATATATCTGTGTAATAACTGCTTGGAATAGGTAACTTGCAACAATGATCCACGATTAGGGTTTTGCAAGCTTACCTTACAATGAAACTAAACAAAAGTATATATAACAGTCGTAGTTTCGCAGACAGTTTCGCTACCAGCGAAACTGTCATGCCGAAACTACAGTTTCGTCCGGCAGAACATAAGTTCGCCGGGTAAACTAGAACAGCAAACTGTGAGCGAATTTACAGATTCGCTCACAGTTTCGCTGGACTGCTAAAAACACACAAATCTAAGAACATACAAAAGGAAACTAACAAAAGTCCTATTACAAGTAAAGTAAACAATCTATACTAAGGTGAGTCCAACCTATACATGATCTTCAGTACTCCCCCTAGGTTGGATCTCACCGTCTTCACTCTTCTTGATTTGACTTGTCAGCTCCAGTTTCCTCTGCTGCCATTGATATGTCTTCGTCACCTCCTGCAGCTACGTCCTCAGAAGCTTCAGCAAATGATCCTCCATGGTCCTTTCCTGCATCACTAGCTTCTTCGGAATGACCACTAGCCTTTGCAAATTGCCTGGTCAGGTCTTGAACATCCATATTAAAGTCATTCTGAGCCCTTACCCTTTCAGCTAACTTCTTTACTTCAGACCTTACTCCCCTGATCTTGTTGGCAACATTCATAAACAAACTTGCTTCTTTCCTAGTTTCCTCTCCAGCTCCAGCCTTAATGTGATTTTCCATAATATCAGAAGATCTTCATCACAGAAACTAAACAACTCCATCGGATCAAATACTCTAAACTCCTTTCCATGTTTAACCCTGATCACAGCTTCTCCAGTGTTGTTATCATAAAACCATTTCTCAAAGTCCTGTAGTTGTTGGGGAAGAGGATCAGCCAATCTTACCCGATTTACAGTCTTTGGAGGTTTAACTCTTAGTACAATCCCTCCCTTTCCCGTCTCCCAGTCTTTATTCTTCTTTGATCTCTGCTTTCATATACCCGAAAGACTCAAAGTTGTCACTAAGCCCATTATTTATCTCTTTTTCAAGAAATGTGGCTCTTTCACTCAAATGAGCATTAATCAGAGGTAGAGTTGCCAAACGCCTTAAATCCCATTTAGGCAAGGTCTTAAAAGCCTTCCTTTTAAGCATATAACTGATATTGCCTCCCCGTCTCTTGATCATAAACATCTTTAAGCTTGAATTATAACACCAGCTTATGATTTTCTTGTCAGCTTCCTTCCTGCTTAATCCCTCCAAGTGTTGGAAAAGAGGAGTGATTTATTCTACCTCCTTCTCTTTCACCAACCAATCATTTTTATCCATATCAAATACATCTGCATCATCCTCTCCCTTTTTAGCAGCATAGATCAATGGTCGTTCATCAACTTCATAGAACTCAGGTTCTGAATCATAGTCTATGAGCTGTTCATCTTCCTCTTCCTCATCAACCAACCCTTTACCTTTCTCAGGTACTCCTTCAGTAGTAGCTGTTACAATAACTTCTTCACAAACCAGATCCTTTTCAAAGTCAAATTGCATGTTTACAAACCCAGCCTCTATAATCTCCTCCTCATCATTTCTTCCAACATCCTCTCCTGGAGCTTCCCGCTCTCCAGCATCAGTAGATGCTGCACCAGAAGTGCCCTCTCCTACCTTAGATGAAGTACCCACATTCAGAAATGAGTACTTTGATGTATCAGTCAAATCATCTAACTCAGATTGAGTTAGTTGATTAGGTAGGCCGGCTGCAGCCTTCAGCTGTGTAATCTCCTCAAACAACTTCTTCACCAGTCGGTTTTGATCAACTAACATCCTCTGCATACCTTCAATCACTTCATCTTTTTGTTTTTCTCTGATTTCCTGATTTGTGAGTTTAGTCTTGATCATACTCAGCTCATTAGCCAACGAAGTATTCAAATTGCGTATCATATCCTCATCAAGGTTTTCACTAGCCTCTCTTCTAGTTGTAAATCCTTCATGTCTATGCTTGGTTCGTCACTCAGGATCAGCAAAATCAGTTTTCTTCTTAGACCTTCTTTCTTTTTCAACCCTAACTTCCTCAGCTTGTGTAGCAATATCCTCCTCAAAATCATAGTCTTTTTCTTTGGCATATCTATTTCTTTTCTTTGTAGCATCAGCTTGCTGTACTCTTGTTTCTTCAGCTCGTTTATTTTCTGATTCATCCACCCGTCTAATATAGTTCCAGCGTTCTGGAGGATACATGTTTTCCCAAAGATGGGTGATCTTTCCACTGAAGTCGTGGCGAATGGCACAACAGTCAGCAAAGATACGGGGATTCATCTGTACCAGCCTCTTGATCTATCCATGTGTTGGAACATGAGGTATAAGATCATCAAAAATCATCTGAAGAAAACAAGGATACAGCAGCCATTTGTCTTTCTTTAATGCCATCACATTCTTCGCCATGCATGCAAAAATTAGTCTAGCAATATTGGCCTTTTCACCTTTACAACATAACACCATTGCCTTAGCCCAATCAATGTTAAGACCATCGGATCCACCTTTACGGTGATCAAGACACATGATAAAAACATGAGCAATGTATCTCCACTTTTTAGATAAGAATGACTTCTTGATCTCCTTCCGGGAACCAAAGGCTGGTCCCTCATATCCCATACTTCTAAAGGCTTGGAACACCTCAGAATCTGTCATAGTCACTTCATCTCCTGAATCTTCTTCAAGTCTTAGAATCCTCGATACAGTCTCAGCAGTGATCGTCACTTCGTGATCAACGACTTTAGCAGTGATCCGCTGTACATCTCCTCGAGTATCATACTCTGCAGATCGCCAGAAATCTCTAATATGAAGATCATAGATGGTAGGCGAATGAGATATGGCATGAGCTATAGGTGATCTTTGAAGCCATCAGATACAATCTCTAAATCCAGCTGCCTTTGGATGAGTATCATCTAAAATAGCGGTGATATTATTCCGCTCATCAAACTTGAGATTAGCCATGATAACCTGATGAAGAAATCAGATAAGTTGAATGAGAAATTAAGAAAAGAAGAAAATAATACTAAAACAATGAAAACTAACAGTTTCGGCAAGCGAAACAATAGTTTCGCTCATTAAAACATGTTAGTTTCGCTGAACAAAAGACAGTTTCGACTAGGCGAAAATAGGTTAAAATAGATTCGCTATTAGTTTCGGCAAGCAAAAACATAGTTTCGCTGGCAAAAAACATATTAGTTTCGCTGTTCAAAAAGAAAACATGACCAGGCGAAACTGTACAAGCTTAAGTCCAGGAAACTGAAAATATTTTGGCGAAACTGTTAAGTTCGCGCGGACAGCATAACTTTACAGTTTCGCTGAGAAGTAGTGAACTTTCGTTCAGTTTCGCAGAATAAACTGCAGTTTCGCTGGATGAACAGCGAAGACACCGAAGGGTCAAAATCCAAATGTCTTAAAAGGAGTTAATTTTAACCAGATTAAATGATAGAACACGGTTCGAAACTCACATGCGAAGTACAAGAAACAATCAATCAGTCCAAAACACAAACAATACTCAGAATCGCCCTCGAAAGTCACGGAAAGCCCTTAAACACTACACAGGTCGATCTTGCGAAAATGTGAGAAGAATTTCGCAAAAACGACTTAAATAGCAAATAGTTTCGCAGTGAGCGAAACTATAGATTCGCAGGGCGAATTTACAGTTTCGCCCAGAGAAACTGTAATTTCGCTAAAAGATAGCCAGTTGAAAGCTAATTAGTAAACCTAGCGAAATTGCAGTTTCGCTTTGCGAAACAATTAGCGAAAGAATAGTTTCGGCACCTTTTTTTTTTTTTTTATTTTTTTATTTTTATTTTTTATTATTATTATTATTATTATTATTATTATTATTATTATTATTATTATTATTATTATTATTATCATTATTATTATTATTTTGAATAATGAAGAACGTCACATAATGAGATCTAAATTAATCAGAGATCACATCCTCTAGGTATTTATGAACATAAAGATGATAAAAAATCATCGACCGACAATGAGATCATACTGAATACGAGATCTTATCACAATCTACACAGGAACAACTGAAATTAGAACAAATCAATAACGATTGCTGATACAATTGTCCACTTAAACTCATGCCTTATCCTTTTTCGACAAATAGCTTATGATTTGTTAAGGTTCAATTAGATGCTTTAGAATGTTAAGACCCCACAATTATTTGGCAAAAACCCTCACCCAATCTCAGGATTTCTTGAATTTTGAATCAATTTTATACGGAGCAAGGCTTGTGCATTAGTGTCAAATGATTATGAACAGAATATTTCATTCTGAAAAGAACTCATCAATTAGATGATTTGACATAATTATATTAAAATGGTGAGAGCTCCAGATCTATACTCACGTATAACAGAGGAGATGACCATTTAAACATGTGCTGATGAGAGCTCCAGGTCAGTACTATCGTACGGCAGAGGAGATCATCACTCCAGGTCAGTACTTTCGTACAGCAGAGGAGATTAGCACAGACACAAGATACACAAATACAAGAATATACCAGATATGGTCCAGGGAGATGACGTATAAGAGCAGAATGGGTGAAAGATTCATTCTCAATCCAATTTTTGTCAGGACTCAGTTTTTGTGCAAGCCAAAACAATTGAGTAAATCCAGACATTCTTAAACATGATGTTTAATTTAATCATAGAGTTGCTGTCTACTTTATTCGTCAGGCTGAGTCTATCAAGCATATCGTTAAAGAATCTAATCGATTCTTCTTAAAAATTTTATGTGAAACAGAATCCAGTATCAGTTACTATCATTTCTCATTGAAGCACCGGTCATGTATAAAGAACATACTTAGAGGATTATAATCATTTCTCGTCATTTTAAATTCCGATCTCAGGATATGAAATTACTCCCCCAAAATTTTATTTTCAAAGAATAGATAATTTATATAAATTATGAAAAATATATATAATGAATTTATTATAGTTATTTTTATAATAAGGAATAAAATGAAAATTTAAAAGGATATTAACCCGAGCATAGAGATCAATTCATAAAAACGGGGTTTATTAAAAGTTTTTGTGAAAAGATCAGCTTTTTGATGTTTTGTATCGATGGGTATAATATCGATGAAACCCTTTTCTTGAGCATCACGAATCGCATGAATTCGTGTCTCGATATGCTTGGTTCGGGAATGATGAATAGGATTTTTTGCAATCTCAATGGCTGCTTCATTGTCACAAAATAAAGGTGTATGGAGAAAATTAATTCCATAATCAATCATTTGGTGTTGAATCCAGAGAACTTGAGAACAACAGCTTGAGGCAGCAATATATTCGGCTTCCCCCGTAGAAAGAGAAACAATGGTTTGTTTCTTGCTCTGCCAAGACACCAAACAATTTCCCAAATATTGACACCCTCCAGACACAAATTTTCTGTTCAACCTGCAACCATTGGAATCACTATCAGAATAAGCATGTAAATCAAAATTCCCTCCATAAGGATACCATAGCCCTAAACGAGTTGATCCTTTGAGATAACGAAATATTTTTTTGACAGCTTTCTCATGAGATTCTTTTGGAGCCGACTGATACCGAGCACAGTAGCCAACATCAAAAGTGATATCAGGACGGCTTGCAGTAAGATACATGAGAGAGCCAATCATAGATCTAAAAAGATGAGGATCAACTGGTTTGCCGTTTTCATCTGGAGTAAGACAAGTCTGAGCAGTAAATGGAGTCATCTCAGGAGAAGCATCATCCATGTTAAATTTCTTTAAAATATCCTTAATATACTTCTCCGGATGAATAAGAATTCCTTCTTTCTGTTGTTCAACTTGTAATCCAAGGAAGAAACACATTTCTCCCATCATACTCATTTCAAACCTTTGACTCATTACCTCTTCGAACTCTCTACACAATTGAGAATTGGTAGATCCAATAATAATATCATCAACGTAAACTTGGACAAATAACATTTCACCATTCACTTCCCTTTTGAAGAGAGTCATATCAATGGTACCACGAGAGAACCCATTGCTTAGAAGATACTGTGTAAGGGTCTCATACCAGATCCTGGGTGCTTGATGAAGACCATACAGAGATTTGTCAAGCTTAAACACTTTATCAGGAAAATCAGGATCCTCAAAACCTGGTGGTTGACACACATATATCTCCTTATCAATGTCTCCGTAGAGAAAAGCACACTTCACATCCATCTGATAGACTTTAAATTGCTTATGGGCAGCATGAGCGAGAAATATTCTGATTGCTTCAAGACGAGCAACTGGAGCAAAGACTTCTGTATAATCAATCCCTTCTTCTTGAGCAAAGCCTTGCACAACGAGTCTAGACTTGTTACGCACCACTACTCCTTGATCATCCGGTTTGTTCTTAAACACCCGTTTTGTACCGATTGGATATTTGTTAGGAGGTAAGTCAACCAAGGTCCAAACTTTAAGCTTTCTGAACTGTTGAAGTTCCAATTGCATAGACTCCACCCAACAAGGATCCTGTAGAGCAGCATGAACGTTTGTCGGGACTGTTTGAGAAATGAAGCATGAGAAAAGACAAACATTAATTAAACCAGATTGACTTCGCGTTCGAACACCATCAGAGATAGATCCAATCACGTTATCAAGAGGATGATCTTTCAAGGTTTTGTAATCGTTGGCTGAAGGAAAGATGTTTGGAGAAATATCACCCATAGTCGGTGAAAGATTAGATGAAAGTGAATTGATGATAGGTGTTGAATCAGGTAGAGGAGAAGATGTATGAGATAAAGAATCAGATGTTGGTGCCGGATCATTCATTGGAGACGAGGAAATAACATCAGTTGAAACAGCATCATTTACTAATGAGTTGGAAGGAACAGATAATGGAGATGATGAAATAATATTCGTTTGAGCATTTGGAATGGACGTATCATCATCGAAAACTGGCAAATTAAACGAATTGAACACAGTATCGAAGTCAAAGAACCATGCTGGTTCAGATCTAACTTCAAAGGAGTTAGATTCCTACTAATCAACATAGAACGACTCTTGAACGATACGTGTTCTTTTGTTATAAACCCGATATGCCTTTTGAGAAGAAGAATAACCAACAAAGTAACACTCATCAGAAACAGCACCAAACTTTGTCTTTTGAGATTGAGTATTCAGAAGAGTGCAAGAACAACCAAATGGCCGAAAGAAATCAATTAGAGGCTTTCTCTTATGAAAAAGTTCATAAGGAGTCTTCATTTTATCTTTCACAATCAACACCCGGTTTAGAACATATGAAGCACAGTTTACAGCTTCAGCCCAGAAGATATTGGGTAATGAAGATTCTATCAGCATTGTACGAGCAGCTTCAACGAGAGTGCGATTCTTTCGTTCTGCAATACCATTCTGTTGGGGAGTTCTCACAGCACTAAATTGTCTCACAATCCCCTTTTGAGCACAAAATGAATCGAGAATCTGATTTTTTAATTCAGTGCCGTTGTCACTTCTCAGTCCCATAACTTTTCTCTTACTAATTGTTTCGATAGAAAGAATTAATCTCTGTAATTCCTCTGCAACCTCGCCTTTGTGTGCAAGAAACCTCACCCATGAATATCTTGAGAAATCATTTGTAACAAGACAAAATGATTTTTTAGCAATAGATTTAACACTAATTAGGCCAAATAAATCAGTATGTAACAACTCGAGAGGACAAGATATGCTATTTAGAAGTTTGGGCTTATGAGGTTTCTTATGTTGTTTGCCCTTGGCACATGCCATACATTTTTAATTAACAGAAAAATCTTTTGAAGGAAGTCCTCTAACAAGATTGTTCTTTACTAATTTGTTAATTATCTTAAAATTAACATGGCCTAATCGACGATGCCATAAGAGAGACTCAGAAGTTGATGCTTTTGAAAGAAGACAAGTTGCAGTAGCCTTTGATTCGCTTGAGTTCATATCAAGAAGATACGTATCATGCTTTCTTGGAGCACACATGAGAATCAAATCGTCTGAAATTACAATCTCTGATTTTAAAAATAGACATTCATCAGATTTAAATAGAACAGGAATGTCTTTAACGCAGATTTGAGAAACACTCAGAAGATTAAAAGCCAATTCGGGAACATAGTTGACTTTTTCCAAAGTGAGAGAACCATTGGTAACTTATCCTTGTCCAATCATTTTTCCACCTTTTTTGTTACCAGCAAAAGCAACATATCCTCCATCTATAATCCGATAATTGGTCAACAAGTCTTTTAATCCCGTCATATGTTTGGAACACCCGCTATCAACATGCCATAAACTGTTTACAATCTTTGACGAGGACTCCTGAAAAGAATTAACAAATCAATTAGCCAGGAGTAATAGGAACCCAAGATTGAACAACTTTGCTTTTTGAAGAAGCAGATTTTTTACAGAAGAAATTATTAACTAATTTTGTCAATTTATTTCCAAAACAGTTCCTATTAGAGGATCCTTGAATCAAAGAAGGACAATTCTTGACAAGATGATCCTCTTGACCACACCTGAAACAATGAGGTTTGAATCTAGGTCTGTGATGTGATGGGGTAAAAATAGGATCAATAATAATCTCCTCATCACATTCAGACAAACTAGAATCAATTTCACTGAATGTCTCATACAACCCATGAGTTTGATGTTTATTTGAACAAGAATTATTATTTACAAAATTAGAAGAAGATTCATCTGACATATCAGTAAAACTAGTTCCACTGGTACTGGTGTCAGATGAAGAAGAAATACGTTCATTGGATGAGATCATATTTAGTGGAGTGAAAGATGGAATAGGATGAGAAAAGAACTTTTCGAAACAATTAGTTTTAATTTGCTCAGTTGGTTTTGGAGAAAGATCAGATGCATTACAATCATTAAGAGAACAAAAATCATCACTACCATGATCTGAATTACAAGATGAAATAAAACTATCATGAGAACATGAGACATCAGAGTCTGTTACAGTCGAACTAGAAACAAAAACAAAATTTAAACTAGACTTATGAACTAAAACAGAGTGCTGATTATCAGGTGTACTAGTACTAGTGCATCCAAGCCCACTAGTTGGTCCATAGTCGTAGTCTTCACGAATGTACTTAGAGTTAATCCCCTCTAAACCTGCAGACATACAGTCATTTGTTTTGATTAAATCATTAGAAGGATGAGGAACATGCATAGGAGAATAACAGTATGTACTAGGTGGAGGATAAACCTTTACTTTTTCATAACCCAAACCTGTTTTAATTCTAGCTCCCCGTTGAGATTTACAAAGATCATCATGTTTCATTCCTGATATAGTCCATTTATCTAACTTCGACTGAAGTTTGCTTGCTTCAAATTCAGCAAGAGCAACCCTTTCAGTCAAAGTATTAATCTCGACATTTCTTTCCAAAACGATTCGTTTTAAATGATCATATTCTTTTAAAGCCTCATTTAATTTCACAAAATATTTTGATTCATTGATTTTAAGTTCATCATTAATTCGCTTTAAATCCTTTTCATTATCAATTAATAAACGGTTAGCCTTATAAATCCCAAATAATCTAATTTTACAAGCAGGTGAGCACATATCCTGTATTACCTCATATGGAAGTCCCATTACCATCCTTTCAGCAGCTAAGGCTTTGTCACACAGGCATACTGGAGTACTTGACTTCTTTTCCTCAACAGTAGCAGCATCATCATCATTATCCTTTCTTATCCCATCTCTTGATCTTCTTTTCTCACTTAAACCTGCAGTTTCGTCTTCCCCATTTCCATCATCTTTTTCTTCTTTCCCATTTACATATGACACATTTTCTCTTTTGAATTCCTTGAACAGCTCCAATCCATCTTTACCATCTACCTCTTCATTACTTTCCACAAACTCAGCAACTAACGCATGATTGATCTCAGTTCTTGTTTCCTCAACCTCCGCACTCCAGTCAAAGTTCGAAATCAAAGCAGACTCCTTTTTTAGATTCACATCTTCCTTTTCTTTCTCTGCTGTCAGTCTTGGTACTCCAGAATTACTAGGATCTATGACAATTGGTAATGGACATTCACGTTTGAAATGTCCCAATTGTTTATAATTAAAGCATCTCAATTTTGACTTATCAAACCCCAGTTTTGAAGTAGATGATTGACCACCAAAGTTCTTTCGTCCTGTTCTTTCCATAAATCTCGGAGCTCTCAAAGTTAACATCACCATCTGCCATTGAATATCAGTTTCTTCAAGATCATCAGGATCAACCTGGTACATTTCCTCCATAGTCATTCCCTTTCCTTTCAGTTCTCCATCAACAAGTGCTTCATATCTCTGAACAAACATTCCAAAAAGAGCCATTGTTTCTGATGGAATTGGAGTTTCAACATTGGCCTTAGAATTACCCAAATCTCTTCCAACATGACTGTTCCCACTCGAGAAAGTACTTGTATTGCTCCCTCCTTGAATTGGATTTTGTATTTGAGAGTTTGCAGCAGATGACAACAAAGCAACATTTTAAGAAAAACCGGATGTGGGCATCATAGTCTGGTTAAATTCCCGTCTTTTCAAATCCAACTCAAAGGATTTCAACTTATTGATGATATCCATCAGCTTGTAATATGTGAACCCTCTCTCTTGTTTAAGCATTCTCACCTGAAGACTCCAATGGGGTGGAAGAGAATCGAGAAGCCTGTTAACTTGTTCACTGTTGGAGAGCCTTTCATTATATTTCTTTAAGGTGCTTGAAACAGTCAAGAAACGGTTTGTGAGATCTGTCAGACTCTCATTCTTGTATCCCACAAATGAATTGAATTCCTTTTCAGCCTGAATACTCTTATCCTTTACCAAATCTGCATTACCATCATAAAATTCACATAAAGCATCGTAAAGAGATTTAGCATTTTTATGCTCTGCAAAACGGTTGTAGATGTCTGGTGCTAAACAGAGAGTTAGAGCACCAAAAGCCTTTTGATCACGATCAATCAATTTCAAATCTCTTTCAGTATAGGAAGATGGGTCCTTGTTTTGAGAGACAACATCACCAATAGTAACCGTTGGTATGTGAGGACCAGAAGTAATCGATTCCCATTGGTTATGATCAGTGTAGAAGAAGAAAGCTTTGAGACATCTCTTCCAATCTTCAAAATTATCTCCATTAATGAGTCTAGGAGGCCTATTAGGAGCAACACTTTCAAGATCAGCAAGTGTGAGAGTAGTTAACTTCGACATTGTAGTTTCGGCAGAGAAGATGATAATTTCGCTGACAATTTCGCAGAAAAAGATGACTTTGATGACAGTTTCGCAGAAGAATTACTTTTGCTGACAATTTCGCTGAGAAAGCTAATTTCGCTAGCAATTTCAGCAGCACTTTCGCTAGTCCAAAGACACCACTGGCTTAGTTTCGCTGATAACTTCGCACGAAACAAGCTTGAACTTTTGTTCAAAAACAAATTCAGCAGCAATTTCGCTTGTTGATCGTTCACAAACTCTGATGAACTTTCGTTCTCTTAACAAATTCAGCAGCAATTTCGCTTGTTGATCGTTCACAAACTCTGATGAACTTTCGTTCAAGAGATTAGTTTCGCAGAACCACTAGAAAACAACTTCTGATGCAAAATAGCTCATAGTTTCGCTGAAAGATGATGTCAATTTCGCTGGAAGAACAGTAAATTCGCTGATCGATCTCAAAACCCTTTTTCAACTCAAAATCAATCTGAAATCATCCAAAACTCAATGAATTTGAGATCTGATGATTGTAGGATCTTCCTCAAACAAAAACTAGCATATCTCAATCAATTTCCATGTCAAAAACACTGTAAAATTCAATGAAATTGATTGAGACTAGATATTGAACAAAAACCATAAAAACTCAACAAATCAAGAGCACTAAGGCTCTGATACCATATTGTTGGTCCATGTGATCGAAAAAAAGTGCAAATGATGTGATGAATTGCTCAATATCTAACAAACATGCTAAACAATGACAATAGAGAAGAGTGAATACAATTCTAAATCATATTTGATAACAAAAGGAACAATGACAATCAATAACATGAAGCACAATGATATATCTGTGTAATAACTGCTTGGAATAGGTAACTTGCAACAATGATCCACGATTAGGGTTTTGCAAGCTTACCTTACAATGAAACTAAACAAAAGTATATATAGCAGTCGTAGTTTCGCAGACAGTTTCGCTACCAGCGAAACTGTCATGCCGAAACTACAGTTTCGTCTGGCAGAACATAAGTTCGGCGGGTAAACTAGAACAGCAAACTGTGAGCGAATTTACAGATTCGCTCACAGTTTCGCTGGACTGCTAAAAACACACAAATTTAAGAACATACAAAAGGAAACTAACAAAAGTCCTATGACAAGTAAAGTAAACAATCTATACTAAGGTGAGTCCAACCTATACATGATCTTCAGGTGTTATTTTATTTTTATTTAATTATTCTATGATGTATTTTTTTAAAATGAAATTAAGTTTATTTTAATTTTCTATAGTATTTAGTTTAATTATAAGGTATGAAATATAAATACAAATTAAAAATTAATTTGAAAAAAGTGGGGGGAACGATGAAAAAATGGGACGACACTCTGCAAAGCGAGAAGAATTTGATAAATCCGGTGAAAACAAGACGTTTTTGTTCTAGTCTATGTGTAGAGTTTGCGGACTCTAGTCTACATGTTGATTTGATAACAAGGATGAACCAATAATGATTCACTTCAAACACACTTTGTATCATTATAATGATTTACCATGGTTACTAAGATGATCACATCTAAACCGTAAACTAGCAACACACTCTCGTATTAATTAATTAGTATTCGACCTATACATGATTCTACATATATGAATAGAAAAAAAAGAAAAAACTAAGTCCAACTAAGAACAAACCCAATCGAGTTCTAATACTTAGCCCACAAAGTATTTGACCTCAGACCTATAAGTCGAGATCCATTGATACTCAATATCTATGAAAATTTGTTTGATATGTCAGCCTTTTTTTATGTGGTCTCTAAATTACCTACTAGGCTGATGATATCAAAATGTCTTATAAAGTTCATTGCAGCTTAATAGTCACTGCTGCCACAAACATCTTTTTGTTCAATATCTCAGCAACCACTTTAGTGAACACTTTAGCTTTGTCCTTAAAAATGGTTCACTCTGAATCAACATATGCTCTATCTCTTAATGTCTTCCTTTCTAAACATGGTCATATCTAACCGGATCTAGAATTTTATACTCAGACCTTTTACACTTGATTATAGTTTCACTGGTTATTGGATCATAAATCCAAAAATCAAAATCTTTTAGTGAATTAGCGGTGTGTACTAGCACCACCTTGGCTTTCTTAGTTGGCGACCGTATCAAGTTGTATATATTTTTCCGGTGCAAGTATCTTTCACACATTTTGCCTTTTTTTTAGCTTTGATATAGTTGTTTTCATACTAGGAAAGTCTAACATGCACTATTTATTCAAGAATGTATGAAAAGATGTTGCCATGTTAACATTTCCTCTATTTATTCAAGAATGTATGAAAAGATGTTGCCATGTTAACCTCTCTCAACTCCACTTTAGTTAAAGAACTAAACTTGTTTGGATTCTTATAATACTCAATACATCCACTTTTTCTCTTGACCACATACATGTCCTTTTCTTTGACAAACTGCCAAGAGTCAATTCCCATAGTAGGTGCAAATGAGGTATGTTTGATATCTATAGATTGCTCACCATGTTTTGGTTACCACTTACCGTGGATGTTTAACTCATTATTGATATCAACAAGAAGTTGATCAAGTTCAAGATCACAAGTGGTGGCTTCTATACTCTCAAGCGTTGTAGATTTAATGTTTTACTGAGTGCATACATCACTAAACAGGTTTGTTGACTTTGACTTTATGTTGACATTGACTGAAACTATGGACTTTGACCTGACCTGGACTATGATTAAAGACTTAGACTTGTATTAGTGTGTATTGTACATGGGAATGTATATTACAGGTTCTAAAGACGAGATTTAGACCACTAGACATACTAATAGTTGGTAGAATTACCAAAAAGCTTTGGCATAATGGTTTGGCGTCATAAATTGATCAAATACTTGTAAATTGTAAAATCATGAAGAATTATATAAAAATGCAACAAAAGTCATACTATGGTGCATACCGCCTAAAGTTCACTAACACCTAAATAACCTATATTAAAGAAATTACGATCTTAGCATATAATATTAGCTTGAAAAACTCGTAAAATATAAAAAAATCAAAAAGGCAAAATTCGAGACAATTACAAGACAAGACAGGATAAGATTCGACAAAAGCGGCCAATGTCCTCGGGGCCTTCCCCTCTTGCCCATTCCCGTTCGAGAACAAAAGGGGGAGGATCTTTTTGTTTTTCATTCTACACAATCTCTCCACTCTTATTTTCTTTCTAAACCTAAACCTTAGCCTCCAATCATCTCTGTCATCACATTTTTCATCTCCAGCCACCTCTGCGTTGATTTTTGATCAAGAACAAGAAACAAGTTTGGAATTTGACGACTAGGTCATTTACATCTCTGCCAAGTGTTATTCAATTTGTTATGATGATTTAATGACTAACTGTAACCCCCTGTTTTGTGGACGAGATAAATTAATATTTAATTAAATCTATGTTTCAAATATTACCATCGTAAGTTTTGGGTCAAATGATGTTAATACATGTATCATTTAATCAAATTATAAATATGACCCAATATTGTATGACAATAATAAATAATAATAATATAATAAAATTAATAGTCATTACAATTATCATAATTAAATGATAATAATAATATATAAAATAAAGGGGCAATTGTATCTTTCTCCCTATAAACTTGTGAAATTATATATTTTCCCAAAGCATGCTTGAAAACCATTGTATTTTATACATTGAAAATTTTGTTATGGGAAAATATGTAATTTTTTTGGTGGAGAAAGGAATATATACAATTCTTCCTAAAATAAAGTAGTGCATGCATGTGGATGTAAAGGTGCATATGGTTCACCTTATCTTCATTTGAATTGAAGATTTCTACAAAGATAAATTAAACCAACATTTGATAAGTTGGTTAAACAACTCTATTTACAAGCAAACCATTTTAAGATTGTGCTCATAACAATTTAACCTTTATTTTAACCAAAAACAGGTTCGCGTTTAGGTATACTCTCTAGCTCTTAAATTTAAACATATATGATTTGCGCTAGGGTTCAGGTGAAAAACCCAAGTGAACTGGTTAAATACCCATAGGACATACATGTTGGTTACCTTGGAGTTACGGGTTGGTTACTCGTAGGGTTTGGGTGAGTCACCCTTAGGAGCTAAGGGTTGGACACTTGATAAATGACGACAGGTCAAGTTCTCAGCAGTGGAGTAGAGTGGAAACTCCATAGGGATGGTGGGTTTAAGACCTACAACTAACTTATTTTAGTTTTTACCCGACTTATGTAAATAACATGATATAATAGGATACATGATCTTATAATAAAATCAAAAGGATAGTTCAAGTATACGGGTGTAATGGTAGTGAGTGTTACATGCCCCTGAAAGTGTATGAATTTTATCTACTTTTTACAAGAATGTTATATGATTGTAAATCACCTGGATATGGGGTGATTATGAATGTTGTGTAAAAACCGTTCATATAAAATAAAACTTCAAATGATTTTTATTAATATACTCAATACAAAAGGTAATTCGTGTTATGTGTATAATTTTAGGAAAGATGTGTAATATCTTGTAACCATTGTGTGAAGGTCCTTATGGCCAATCATAGGAAATATTATACTAAACATCAAATGTAACATTAAACGACCAATCTTACGTGAAAAGACACGAACAAGAATGAAACTTGGACTTAAAAATGAATTAGAACGCAACCAACGCAATATACATCGTTTAATGGAATCGTATTGACTTTGAAGTTATATATTGGTTTAATTCAGTAACTTGGTCAATATAAACATAAAATAATGCTATGGAATTAGTCTCGGGTCAAAGATGTTTAATAATTATTAATTTTGGGTGAACTAGATACATGTAATGATTTGGGCAGAAAGTTAACCAAAATTTGGGTCAATTAGATCAATTTATACAGGCCATAACTTGATATAAAATGTTAAAATAAGCCGAATTTTAAATTTCTAGATGTAATTTCAGAGAATCCTTTTTCCAACCTAAGAGGTCTCACCTTAATCCGACAACGTTTCGTCCTCCAAACAATCAAAAACAAATTCAAAGGTCTAATCTGTCTGGTAGAATTTTTAGTCTGTTTCACAAGGTTATAAGTTTCATTTACTTTATCTATTAAAGTTGAGTCTAAGAACTAGTAATAGGTTTTAGCTTTCCAGCAATACTTAATTCACATCATTTCATTTACCATTTCGACCTTCAAAAAAACTATGCAAGAGCAGTGCCCACACAACTCTACAAGCTAAAATGTTACACTAAAAATATGAACTTCAAGAGTAACATGAAAATTACAATAAGAAGTTAATAAATATGAACAATGATCGACCAGAAGAAGTTTAATGACAAGAAACTCTAAGTTAAATAATCTTTGAGGCTTATGCTAAGATGTGTATGCTAACAAACATGAACTATCACAAGAATACGAATTGAAAAACAAACATAACAATTCAACATTATGAATACTAATGGCGAGACATTAAACTTGATCATACAATGAACTACGTACCTTAATAATTAAGTTCATAGTTGGATATTACGGACTTGACTATGTGGTTTACAATCAATGCATCACATTAGTGTGATCCATTAGCAATATAACCTTTGTTCTTATAATTTAGTTAACCTATGACTTTTGGGTTTTTTCGATTTACATAGCATACTGCTATGAGGTAAGTTTCACAACACCTTTTATAATATGTTTTACGTGGGAGAAAAGCGTGCTTAATTGTTTTAGATTGTGTCGTGCTTTTTAGTTATTTTGAACTGACGTGTGTAGTTTGAGTCGTAAGATTGAGTCTAGAGGCCTTTCATGAGGTGTACTTGTTCTGAAGTCCCCTTGTTGTATTTCATGACTATTTAACTCCGGTTTGGGAGTTGTGGAGAGGTATTGTTAGTACTAATTAATGTGTTGACACCTCGCCATTTCTTTCAGTATGCTAGTTAAGACTTACTTGACTATAATGAGCCCTTAGGTAATTACTTATCAATATAGACTAGCTATCTATTTCAATGCACTTCTTATGTTTTAGAACTGTTATGGATTATGTTTAATGCAAAATCTTGAACTCACCAACCATTGTGTTGAGTCTTTTAGTATGCTATTATCAGGTCGTTAACTTTGATTGCCAGTAGAAGCACATCACGGTCCAACATGCATTACAAGGCTTCGTATCATGTCATGACAGTTAGTTTTCTATTTATAAGATTTTAAACAATGGTTTGGCGTGTGTTTTGCCAATGTTTCATTTTAAATACTTTGGGTTTGATTTACTTACAAATGCTTCCGCACAGCTTTAAAGTTTCAAACTCTGGTTTGTTTTTAAATGTTGCATATAGTGTCGTTCTGAGTAACTAATGGCTGGGATCCTGGTTTGTTCACTCGCCTCTCAGTAAAACCCCGCACGTGGATTTTGAGGGTGTGACACTTACGCCGTGCTAGCCATTTGCCGCTCTTCTTCAAGGTTTTTTGTTGAGTTTTGGCCAACAAGAATAAATTGAAGATTTCCAAGTCAACAAGAAGATGAAGAATTAAAGCTTGAAGTCAACAAATCAAGAAGAGTCAACATTATTAGTCTAGGGTTTATTTTGTAATTATTATAAATGCTAGATTAGTATAAATAGTAATACTTATCATCATTTATAGATGGATGGTTCACCACCAAGTGTGGAAATCACATTCCATCACCAACATCATATCATCATTCTTTATGGATGATGAATTTATCATCAAATCAATAAACAACAAGCATTAAACACTTTTGTGTTCATCATTATTAGATTTTAGCATCTTATCATCACATTTTGTTCTTATCAATTTGAATCCTAAGATCCAAGCTCAACAATTCCGTTCAAATTGGAGCCCTTGTTAGCAGCCCACATCCTCAAACAAACCACTTTCATCAATATAAATCAGCAGCCAACTCAAATCTAGCAACCTCTAACCATAGCCGGTTTGTGCAGCCTTAAATCTACCCTCACAATCAACCCATACCTCATCCCAGCAATCTAAAATAGCATCTCAAAAAAAAAAAAAAAAAACTTCAAAAAGTCCACGCTTTTCCTTAAACGGCTTATAACCATCATTCTAGCAGCTCATAAACACCATCTCAAACCTACAAAGAACCAAAACTTGCTGCACAAATCATAAACCAATATCCCATATCAAACTTGCAGCCTCTAGGTTGATTCAAGCAGCCTCTTTACCTGCATTAGTGTTAGGACCTGGTATTTGAACGAAATACCTAGTGATTAGCGTGTAAACCGGATCAAATAGTGCGGAATCCTATTTGATTGGCGATCCAATCAGTGAGAACACACGAAGAATCAATCAAGAATTGAATCTAACGTTAGAAGTCGATTGGGAATCGATCTAATGTGTTCTGTGAACTTGGAGAACGATTTGGGAGGCTTCTGGACGGCTAGGGTACGTCTGGAGTCGTAATGGTATGAATGCTTACGTTTTTCCACGAATTGGGTCTATTTATAGGTTAGTATTGTTCAACCGTGCGACTGGACCATAAGTATGGTTCAGTCGTGCGATTGAACCATGCGGTTGATTCATCCGCACGACTGAGTGTTCAGTCGTGCGACTGAGCCAATCTTATGTGTCAATCATACGACTGATCCAGTCTCCTGGTTCAGTCGTGCGACTGAGTCAATCGTATGAAGTTATTCATGCGTATGGTCCATTCGCATGGGCCATTCGCATGAGAACTTCATTAAGTTAAGTTTGAATGTTTTAATTAATATAACTTGATGTGTAACCATTCAAACAATCATAAACCCTATTAATCAACTCAATAACGACTCATTAATGAAATATTAGACATTACAAATCACAAACAATCCATATCATTTCATTAATCAATTCATATTACATCATAGTCAGACAAACAAGATCTATTACATTACAAATCATGATCTAGGGACATACATGCATCAACAAACTCCCCCTTGGACCTAGATCTCTCTAATCTCTTGTCTTCTGCTTAACCTCCTTGTACTTCTTGTACTTCTCCTCTTTTGTGACTCCTGCGTGAATTTCAAACGCGAAGCAGAGTCGTATAACGTTTTGGAACTGGAGGGCTTGTACAATATCTTGCGTGTCATAGAACAGTGGCCACTTGTATAATGTATAGACATCATTAGCTGACAAGTTAGTAAGCCACATCGGGTCGAATACCCTGATCGTATTCATTTGTCCCTCTTTGCTTAGGACTATGACCGCTTCAGCTGTTCTCCAATCATAGTACCACCACTTAAAGTATGGAGTGAAGTCCTATGGCATTTCTCTGAGTGGGATTCTCGACATTGTGCGCGGAGGACTCCACTTCAACACTATCTTGGGCTTGCCAGTAATGGCATCAACCTCAAACCTTCTTATGTACCTAGTCGGCTGTTGGGGTCTGAAGTTAACCCATCTGGTGTGGTACTCCTTCTTAAGGGCAGCCTCGAACCAGCCTGACATCTTCCTCAGGTCAGCATACAAAAGCTTTAGCTTAGCCAGCTGGTTGAGCTCAAAACCTGGTAGAGTCTTCAGATCATGTGGGAATCTGAAGTACTCTATGCCCTGTTCTCTCTTAACTGCATAAGCATTAAGATCATCAAAATAAGCCCATACTATAATCCTGCCAGACACCTTGTGGTGTTTCTTGACTCTGTAGAGCTTGGTGTAGGCATCTTTCTTCGGTGCAGCACGTTGGGCTCTAACTTCTTCAAAACATGCAGCCCACTCAGCCTTTCGAATGTCAACATCATCATTTGAGGCTTAGGCTGTTCCTTCTGCTTTCTCAGTTTCCTGCTCCATCTTGTTTAACACCTCAAAAGTATCACTGACGAGGGACTCACCCAGATTGGGGACCACATTACCCTCATTGTCAGCGTACTGAGGGTACTCCTCTGCGGTGATATCTTCGACCTCGACTTCATCAACATCGTTGAGCTCTTCATCACTAGTCAAATCACATGTTGGAGCATCTTTAACTATTTCATCCGGATTGAGCTTGAAAATCTCTGCGAGTGGCTCGTTAGATAGGTCATGAATTATTTCCCCTTCTTCAGGGGTATAACTCACAGACCTTTTTACGATCCCTTGCAGATCAAGAATCATGGTTAGTTGAGTCTTGACCTGTTGAAGGGGAGCAACATCAAACTCGTCTCTTTGATAATTTGGATCTGTTTGATTTAAACATTCAACACATACATCATTAGTAAGTAATCAAACAGAAATACATTAACTTAATATATAAACATTCAATACATTGTTTTTTCAATACAGAATTCAAACACAAAAGTAAATAAATACATAGAACATCTAGTCTTTACTTTTATCTTGAATCAAAGTCTCATCACTCGGAGGAGCAGAGGAGGTAGCTGACTGGTCCTGTCTGTTTTTCGACCTCCTCTCTTGACCTGAAGCAGAGGCCGATGCAGCCGCATCCCCTCCTTCTGCTTCATCATCATCTTCCTTCCCCTCTGTCCTCTCTCCGTCTGTTTCCTCCTCATCCTCAGTATCATCCTCTTCATCATCATCATCATCTTCATCATCATCATCACCATCATCTCCATCATCTCCATCCCCTTCCTTGATCTTTAAGGGCTCATCCTTTGATCCCTTAAGCCGCAGCATGATGGTCTTGTTGGTGGTCTCCAACTCCTCTATCCTTTTGGTTGATTGGGCATGCTGCTCCTGGAGTTGGGACATCTCTACACGCTGTGCATCCATCAGCTGAGCCTGCTGCTCTATAACACGAGCCTGCTCTGCCACCTGTTGAGATTGGGCAGCAGTCAGGTCGGTAAGCTGGCGTATATGAGCAGCTTTCTCCTCGTCTGCAGCTAGTAAGCGCATCACCATCCGGTTGAGCGCTGACAGCTGTTCCTCTACCCTGATTGGAGGTAGAGGTGATCCATAAGAATGTGAGGTATGGGCTGACGGTCCTGCTTGGTGTGAGGTGGTGGTGGTGGTGGCTGTAGTGAAGATGGGTCGGTAAAATGGTGGAGGTGATGTGGGTGTAAATGGTATGGTGGTGGATGGGATATGTACTGTAGTGGTAGGTATGGTGGTGGCTGTGGTAGCTGTGGTGGATGTGGTGGCTGTGGTAGCTGTGGTAGCTGTGGTGGTGGATGGTATAGCTGTGGAGGTGGTAGTGGGGCTGTGGTGGTGGATGTAGAGGCTACGGTAGTAACGAAGGTCAACCGACGCTTCTTCTTCTTCAGACCATGGGGCTGAGCCATCCTCTTCCTCCTCGTCCCTGTGGAGGTGGATGCTCCCCCTACAACCCTGCCTGCTGAACCCGGAGCATAACTCGGGTCAGTCTCAGTCTCTCTGGAGTCTCTCGGGTGTTCACCAACCACCCGTAGCCCGTGTTCTGTGGGAACAACTTTGCTTCCCACAGTTCGCGTGAGGGGCTCCTCATCAGACTCCTCCTCCTCCTCAGCACCATGTACAAACTCCTGATGAAATCCGGCTGTCTCAGCAACATCTCCAGCTGGGGTAGACACTGGGGGTATAACATCTGACACAGTGCCTCTCGGTGGAGCAGGCATATCGTCCCCAGCATCTCCACTATCATCATCATCCGAGTCCAGAGTTGGTAGAGCAATCTGCTCTACATCAGAATCACTATCATCATGGCGCCACTTTCTCTTGGCTGGCGCCACGTAGTCTTCCCGGGCCAGATGCCCAAACAACCTCCTGACAGGGGGTTTCATTTGCTTCCCCCTGTACACCTTCATCCTTCCCAGAGTAGTGTCATCCATAACCTCGAGGACTACTGCATCCTCCTTCTCCTTCGGCAGGGAGGGAAGCTTCTGATCTATAATCATCTGCATAAACCTCGGATACATGCAGAAGCCCTCCTTCCCTTTCCCCTCAATGTTCTCCACCAGATAGGTGAAGATCATTTTGGAGAAGCTGAACAGGTGGTTCAGCACCAACGCAGCATATGCGTTCTGTATCTGATCAGATAGCTCATCAAAGCCTCCGTTCCTGGACGCTATGCACTTGAGTAGAACATGCACAAGATACTTGAACTGGGGACAGAGGTTACTCTTGTTGAGTACCCCAGCATTGATGTCCCCAGAGTACTTGGATCTCAGAAAACATCCTCTGACTGTGAGGGGGTGTAAACGAGTAGGACAATCAGCGTCATCCCCTAACTGTAAAACGATCCTTAGATCCTCCTCTGAGATGGTAATAGCCTCGCCAAAGATGGTACTCCTGATGCAGTGAGGCTCAGAGGATCTATCAACTGTAGCGCCTTCCCAGAAGGCCTGATGAACTGACCTATAAGGAGTACAAGGAGTAGTAATAGCATGTGCAATCCTCGATCTCAGCAGAAATGTGATGATGCCTGAGAAATCAGCAGCGTTTCTGGATGTCAAATCCAGATGAGCACATATGTTATGCTTCGTGCTCATAGTCCATCGACTCGCCATTTGTAACACAAATCAAAATAAACATTAGTACCTTTGGCTAAGAACATCATGAAACACTTAAACTTGAAGAAAATCTTTCTGTCATGCGATTGAGGTTGTGCGACTGAGATCAGTCGTGCGACTGAACTGTGCGATTGAGATTCAGACGTGCGAATGATCTCATGCGTACGACTGAGTGTGCGACTGGACTCATGCGCATGTAACCTCATGCGGTTATACCAGTCGTGCGACTGAACTTCATACGCATGGTTCAGTCGTGCGGTTAGGCAATCGCACCCTTCAGTCGTGCGACTGAAGTTCATCAGCCTGTCCATTCGCATGATGTACTGACTGTTCAATTCAAATTCACTTTTTCACCATTTTTGAGTTTTAGACATCGTTATCTGGTTCATTTGACTCGCAATTCGTTCTTATAACACCTAACATCTTTAATTTCATCTGTTTGAGTCGTTAAGTTAGGTTATTAAGCCACTTAAGTCTTGGTTTGTTTTCGGGTCTGATTTTACAGATCTGGAGTCAAATTGAACGTTATTTTGGTTTCTCTTCACCGCAAATTACCTGTAAAGTCGATGGAAATGATCAGTAATCAAGAAACGGGGGGTTTTAGAAATCAAATGAAATTTTGGCAGAGTGGAGTTAAGTCGTGCGATTTAGGGTTACTTTGAGGGTGGTGAGTCTCTGCGACCGACTCCCCCTCTATTTATACTAACCCTAGATTCAATCGTGCGACTGAGCTCATACGCACCTTTCAGTCGTGCGAGTGGGACTCAGTCGTGCGATTGGGTCAGTCGCCCTTCTTCAGTCGTCCGACTGAGTCTCAGTCGTGCGACTGACTCACTCGTTCGCCCTTAAGCCTCCGACTGGGCCAATCGTATGGGCCATTCGGTTGGATGGTCCATACTCATGGTCCATTCGTACGAGTGGGAGCCATTCGCATGGTTGGTCCATTCTCATGGTCCAATCGTGCGAATGGGTCACACTTAGTTAATTTTCTGCCATTTTTACCAATTTACATTTAAAACCCTTTTAACTTTTGAAATTAACGTTATGAGCTTTTGATCATCTCAGACATGATCATTTTAACTTGAAAACTTTTTGATCACCTCAGACGTGATCCTTTTAAACAATTTAGTCACCTCAGACGTGACTTTTTTTAAACACTTTGTCACCTCAGACGTGACTGTTTTAAACTTTTAAAACACATGTGGTCATCTCAGACATGACCCTTTTAGTGAGTTGATTCCTTACTGATTTTCCTGATGTAGTCCGACAAACTAACAAACTAAAACGACTAACTAACTTAGAAAATTTAAACTAAATACTCAAAACAAGACTTGTTTTTGGCTTTTTGTGAGAGATAAATCCTAAGATGGACATCTATGGGATTTGGTTCCTGAATAGACAGCTTCAACTTGGATTGACCACCCCTGGACCAATTCAATTTTGGAATCATACAGGCAAGTCAAATCATTTGGGACTTGTTATCAAAATCTTTTGATGCTCCATTCTTGGTGTTCATCCAGAGTCATTAGCAACTTTAGGAAATCATACTGGAACTCTTAGATTTTCACATTGATTTGAACTTTCGAGAATTGCAGCCACAATGATTGTCAATATATTTGTCCACTTAAATCCATACACAGACTTTTGACACAGACTGGTGATTGATTTAGGTTTAATTATTTCAACTAACATTTGTGGATCCCACACTTATATGGTAATCAACATTCCTCAGGAGCTTTTGAGCGGTCTACGGGTATTATTACAAGAAGAGACTATTCTTAGAGCTTTCAAAGAGAAGCCAGTCCTCAGGTCAGTGCCATCGCACAGCAGAGAGGCGGCAAACAACAATGAATTCTAGAATATCTAGGTTATGCTTATCCTCAGGTCAGTGCCATCGCACAGCAGAGAGGCACACAACCTATCTCCTTGTTAGAGCAGCTTATTTTATTTTGCACAAAATGCACCAACAACATAAGTCATTAGCTTTATAGCATTTGTCTTTCATTTTTTCTTGCTTTGCTCTAATTATGGTCATCCGCACACATTTGTGGCGTTTACATGCTCATTACCCCTTATTGGAATATTGTTGATTGTGTTAACCAGTGATAAGATGGAAGCCCACAGTCAGTTGAACAACTTAGTTTGATCTTGAGATCACCAGTCAGGTCTAATCATCTATTGTGTTGAATCTACCGACATATCATTTGTGTCTAGCAACCTCTAGGTCTACTTTCTTTGTGTTACCTTAGGAGTTACCAGTTTTCTATCATCTTCTCTTTTATATTGCTTAGACTACACAGACTTATACTTTGAATTTTTGCATCTTTTCTAAACTTAAATTTTAAAGTCCCTCTTGATTTGTTCCTGTGTACTATCATTTTCCAAAGGTTTTGAATCGGTATCACAGATACGATCTACCTTATATCAGCTATCCACTCCTTCTCCCTTGTTTTTTTTAATGTTAACTTGCTGACATATTCTTCCCCTAAAATACTAAAATCATTACTAGTTTAATTATTTTAGGATTTTAATAAACAGCAAAATAACATGAGTTTAAATTAAACAGACGAAAATAAACAAATAAAATAAACTGAAAAGAAAAACTTTAACTAAACTACATCGGACTACACATTATAATCATCAGGAATAACCTCACTTTTCTTTTTAACGTCGTTGACCTCTAGCAAATATTGAAAACGTGGTTTATCAAAGGCTTTAGTATAGAGGTCAGCGCGTTGAAAATCAGTATTAATTTTTTACCACATCAATTAAGTTCTTTTCAAAACAGTCTCTTATGAAATGGTATTTAATACCGATATGTTTGGTCTTAGGATGTTGGACCGGATTTTTAGTTACTGCAATTGCAGTAGAGTTATCAACAAAAATAGGAGTAGAAGAGAACTTTAAACCGTAATCCCGCATTTGCTGTTGAATCCAGATGATTTGTGAACAGCAACTTGCAGCAGCAACATATTCGGCTTCACAGGTTGACAATGCAACCGATGTCTGCTTCTTACACTGCCAGGTAACTAATCTTCTCCCAAAGAATTGACACCCTGCTGATGTAGACTTGTAGTTCATCTTGCAGCCCCCGTAATCCGAGTCACTATACGCGGTAAGCTCAAAGTCATCATCATGAGGATACCACAACCCAAGTGTGGGTGTACCCTTCAGATAACGAAAAATCCTCTTGACCCCAATCAGATGGTTGACCTTAGGTTTAGCCTGATATCTAGAACATAAACATGTAGCATACATGATATCAGGTCTTGAGGCAGTGAGATACATGAGGGATCCAATCATTCCTCGGTACATCGTGGCATCTACAAGATCTCCATTTTCATCAGGTGCTATGTCGTGATTCGTAGCAAGTGGAGTCCCAGCAGCAGAAGCATTCTCCATGTCAAAACGACTGAGAATGTCTCCTACATACTTGGTCTGATGTAGAAAGATCCCATTTGGAGTCTGATCCACCTGTAACCCGAGAAAGAACTTCATCTCCCCCATAGCACTCATCTCAAACTCTTTCTTCATAACTGCTTCAAACTCTTTGCATAACTCTTCGTTCTTTGAACCGAAGATTATGTCATCAACATAGATCTGTACGAGCAGTAGGTCGCCATCTTTTTCTTTAATAAACAGCGTGCAGTCAATGACTCCCCTGCGAAAGCCGTGTTTCACAAGATGAGTCGAGAGTTTCTCATACCAAGCTCTTGGAGCTTGATGAAGCCCGTATAAAGCCTTGTCGAGCTTGTAAACTCTATCCCGATGATAAGGATCTTCAAATCCCTCGGGTTGACTGACATAGACTGTTCTCTGATTTCCCCATGAAGGAATGCACTCTTCACATCTAATTGGTAGACTTTAATCTTCATGTACGATGCATAGGCAAGGAAGATACGAATGGCTTCCATCCTTGCCACGGGTGCAAACACCTCATTGTAGTCAATCCCCTCGACTTGGCGAAAACCCTGAACCACCAATCGAGCTTTGTTCCTGATAATGACCCCTTGGTCATCCTTCTTGCATTTCAGGACCCATTTGGTGCCAATGACTTTAGCACCTTTAGGTCTATCAACCAGAGTCCATACACCTAACTTCTTGAACTGCAGAAGTTCTTCTTGCATGGCACTCACCCACGCCTCATCATTTAGTGCATCACTGACATATTTTGGCTCAAACTGCGAGACAAAACACCGATAAGCACCATCATGAATAACCTTTCTCCATAACCAAGGCGTAATCAGCTGAGTATAGCTGATTTGGGTTTGTACTCCTGATCTGACATCCCCAATGACATTGTCAAGGGGATGATAGACGTTTAGTCGTGATCCTGGAGTAGTAGGAACAGCTACCTCAGACCCAAGATTATGAACATTTGGTTCTGCATCTGAGGTAGATGGAGTTTGAGGTTCCGAAGTCGAAGGTGCATCACTGGTAGATGCTGTGGACTTTCAGGAACTGGAACCTGTTCCTCCTGACTGTTCTGGTCATCTGTTTCAGCTTCATCTTCAGAGGAGGAGTCACTGTCATTGACTACTCCCCCTGACTGAGTAGATGATTCTCCCTGTGAGCTAGATGGTGTATTCAAAATATCATACATCATCCTAGTAGCTAACTCATCATCCGAGGGAGAGAGAGGGATGTTGAAGGACTTGAAGAATCCATCATAGTCGAAGAAGTAGGCGGGTCCTTTGCCAGTAGGTGGTGTGGTATATCGCTGAACGTCAACATTACACCACACTTCTACAAGACCCGTTGAGTTGTTGTAAACTCGCTTGTTCGGTATGTTGTATCCTAGAAAGATTCCTTCATCCGCCTTCTCGCTGAATTTGCCTTCTTGTGTCTTCTTCAGAAGTGTGCACGGCGCGCCAAAAGGTTCAAGATACTCCAAATTCGGTTTGCGTCTTTGTAGTAGCTCGTAACATGTCTTTCCGTGGCGCTTGACTATCAGGACTCGATTCAGTGTATAACATGCATTTGCCACTGCCTCATTCCAGAATTGGATAGGCAGTTTCGAGTCTGCCAGCATAGTCCGTGCTGTCTCTATCAAGCTTCTGTTCTTTCTCTCAGCAACGCCATTCATCTGAGGTGTGTAGGCGGAAGTGAATTGATGCACAATTCCCTTTTCCTTGCAGTATGCCTCCATCCATTGGTTCTTGAATTCTGTCACGCTGTCTGAGCATACTTGTCTAACCTTCAGCTTGTAGAGAGATTCCAGTGTGGTTACTAACTCCTTGAATGACTCAAATGTTTCTGATTTGGATTTCAGAAACATTACCCAAGTGAACCTTGAGTAGTCATCAGTGACCACAAAACAGTACACATCGCCTGCAATGCTTTTTGTACTGACTGGACCAAACAGATCCATGTGAAGAAGTTCAAGAGGAAGTTCTATGGAATGAACTTTCTTTTCCTTATGAGACTTCTTCGTCTGTTTGCCTTTCTTGCAAGCTACACAAAAGTCAGGAAGCTGGAAGTTCTTGACATTAACTCCTCTCACCAAATCCTTCTGAATCAAATGATTCATCTTCCTTTGACTAATGTGTCCCATTCTCCTATGCCAGGAGATGGAATCCTTCTCAGTAGCTTTAGATAGAAAGCACTGAACCTCATGATCCGTTGTAGCAGCTGTTGACAGATCCAAGACATAAAGGTCTTTATATCGTGAAGCAGTCATCAGAACTTGGTCCTCTGGGATCACGTAGTCTTTCTTCAGCACGTAACACTTCTTGTTGTCGAAGATGACCTTAAATCCTTTATCATAGATTTGGGAAACAGAAAGTAAGTTATTTTGAAGTTGTTGAACATAGTTCACCTTATCAAACTTAACTTTCTGATTTCCCACTTCTCCCTGAGCTGTGATATAGCCTCCCTTGTTTCCAGCAAAGGAAACATGCCCTCCTTTTATTTGCTTGACGTTTGATAAAAAGGCCCTATTTCCTGTCATGTGCCTGGATGCTCCACTGTCTACAATCCACGTGTTAGTTTACTCACTGTATCGAACACCCTGCACATACAAAGTAAAGAATTAGTTTAGGTTAGGAACCCAAGCCTTTACTGGCTTGGGTTTCCCCGAGGCATCACACATCATAAACTCCACCCATTGACCCTTAGAGGGTGAGGGTAGCTCAGGTTCCTTCTTGTCATCAATGTCAGACACGTAGGATGACTTCTCTTTCCATAAGCCAGACTTGTGCAAAGCCTGTTTGTGGTAAACAGTTGACTGGCTTACAGGTTGAACTTTAGGTTTACTAGTTCTTCTAGGTGGAGTCAGAGAGCTCCTCTTAGAAGACCTAGGCTTAGAGTCCTGAATTTCAATCTTCTTCCTAGGTGTCTGATAGAAAGGACAATAGGAAGCAATGTGTCCACATTCTCCACAGTTGTAGCATGACCGGCTATCAACTTTATGAGTAAACTTTCTTTGTGGAGAAGTGTGTGACACTCTAGTAACATCAATCACTTTAGGTTTTGACTCTGGTTCTTTTGATGTTTTCTCTGGTTTAACAAAGTTAACTGTTTTAACCTGTTTAACATCTTTCTCTTTTTGGTTAACTGGTTTTTGACTTGAAGCATTTGAAAAATTAACATTAGAGGTCTTTTTAGGTTCTGATTTGACTCTGTTTGACCCTGACTTTAAGTTAACTTTTTCAAATTCCTTTTCCAGATTAACACAAGGTAATTTACCCTTTGCCTTTGAAGTGGCCTCCTTTTGTTTGTGTCCAGATTCAATAGATGAACATGAGGTATCTGGATCACTAACAAGAGGAGTAGGCACCACGTGATCCTTGATGGGGTTATTATTTACTGGTTTAGTCTTAGTGTTCATCAAGGTCTCAGGTGGTGGTGGAACCACTTTGTAACCCAATCCCTCCCCGTTATTCCTTTCTCTCACTGTGTGAAGAGCTAGTCCAACTATGCAGTTTCTGTTTTAATGAGTTTACTTCTACTTCTAGAACTGCCTTTTGCTTCTTAGTGTCTTCTAGGGAGTTTAGATAGTACCTAATGTCATTAGCTTGGTTAAAGGCAACTACTTCGGTTTCCCTAAGCTGTTTAGTCAATAGGTCTATCTTTTCTTTATAACTATGCTCATTTTGTTTTAATACTTTATTAGCCTCAGTGCACAGTTGCAAGTCTTTTACTAAGTTATCATTATGATCTAATAACCTAGCAAATTTTTCATCTATGCTATTCCTAAAAGTATCACAATCAGAACAAGCATGATTATTAAACATTTGGTCAGTAGTACTTACCTGAGTTGGTTCAGAAGAGTTAGCCATCAACGCAGCATCAGATGTCTCTGGTTCTGGTGATTCTGTCTTTTCTGTCTCTGACGTGGAAGTCTCCTCTTTAGGCTTGTAACTGACCTCGGCTGTAGTTGCTTCTTCACTATGTGACATCGCTATCTCAACTGCTAGATCACCTTCACTCGCAGAATCATCATCAATATCCTCTACACTTGTAATGTTTGATTCCCCTGGTGAGACAAACCTAAAGCTCCAATCCTGTCCTTCATCATCATGAGCAGTCAAGGCTTTTGGATCCTTGCTTGATGAAGTAAAACTAGAAGCTTGCTTGTCTTGGCGAGTAAAGGACGAGAATGGGTTCCCGTTACCCGTCTTCTTTGGCTTGACACATTCTCTCTTGAAGTGCCCCTTCTCTCCACAGTTGAAGCAGGTCACTTTGCTCTTGTCAAAGCCAAATGTGGTATCCTTAGTAGCTACCAAGTTCTGTCCGGTCATTTTCACAAACTTCTTCGCCCTCCGGACAGCACTAGCTAAGGCCCACATTATATCCATCCTCTCAAGCTCCATTTCGTCCACCTGCTCGTAGTCCTCGTCTGCCAGATGGCAGTTACCAATCTTCCCGGCAACAAGTCCATCATATGAATGAACCACTGCAGCTAAAAGATCCATATGCTCTCGAGCTACTTCCACAGTCACATTACCGAGGTTCTCGGTCTTCAGTTTAGTAGCACTTGCTTCAGATCCAATATAATGGGTACAAGAAGACCCTGACGTGTCTGATCCTGAAGGAGAAACATGTGAAGGACCCGACGAGCTAGACACAAATGCAGTCTGGAGAGGTGCTCCAGATGTCTTAGCTTGAGGCGTGGCGTTGTACAAAGATGGATTTTGAGTGTACGAAGACTTCTGAGCTCTGTACTTCATCCGAAGTTCTTCTCGCAGCTTAAGAATGAAGTCGTTTATATCCAGCTTTGCAAGAATTCCATTATGTCTCAGGTTAGACACGAATGAACCCCACTTATCAGGCAATCCGTCTGCAAAGTTACTAACTTTCTCTTCCATGGTCGTTTCCACCCCATGTGTATGCAGTTCGCTCATCAAATGGTAGAATCGATCGATGACGTCGTCTAAACTCTCGTTACCAATCGATGAGAAGTTATCGAATTCCTTCTTTAACTCCTTGGCCTTGATTGCCTTCAATGAAGCATTCCCATCATACCTCTTCTCTAGCTCATCCCGCAGTTTCTTGGACTGCTTATTCTCTGAGTACTGGTGGAATATGTCTTTGGGGATAGACTGTGTAATCAATGCATAAACCCTTTTCTCTGCATTGTACTTAACTTTCTGCGCGTCTGTCATCCCTCCTAACGTTAGCTTAACTCCATCAGCTCCCACCGGTGTACTATATCCGATCTCGATGGCTTCCCACAGATTCGGATCCACTCCATTGAGGTAGATCTCAAAACGTTGTTTCCAGTGGGGAAACTCATCTAACGTCAAGAGCTTTGGTGGTTTATTATGATTACCCACCTCACTCTCAAGCAATAGCAGGTTCTGTACCCTAGAGTCCTTCCCAGCAGTAAAGGCTGACATCTGATCTTCCATGGCGAATAACTTTAAGTCTAATCAAACAAACTTTCACTAATGCGACTGAAGGATGCGAATGGTCTAGTCGTGCGTATGAACTCTGCGACTGGTTCAATCGTGCGGCTGAACTGGGCGATTGGTTCAGTCGTGCGAATGAATCTGGTGCGTATGAGCTATGCGAACGAACGGTTCAGTCGGCCGAATGAAGGTGCGACTAGGTCCAATCGTGCGAATGGGCAATGCGAATGGAGTCCAGTCGTGCGAATGGGCAATGCGAATGGAGTCCAGTCGTGCGAATGGGTCACTCGTGCGACTGAAGCTGCTGTTTTGCGAAACTTTCTAGGTTTGACATGTTTCAGCCGTAAAAATTCGAAACTTCACAAGTTCTAATCGCCTAAGTCCGTAGAAACCAAACTTTGATGAGCAGGGAACGTCCAAGATCACTTTTGACACCAAAGATTGCGTTTTTAAGTGCAAAAACACAAACTTTTATGCAATCTTGATTGAATCACACGTAATCAAGAGCCAAAGCTCTGATACCACTTGTTAGGACCTGGTATTTGAACGAAATACCTAGTGATTAGCGTGTAAACCGGATCAAATAGTGCGGAATCCTATTTGATTGGCGATCCAATCAGTGAGAACACACGAAGAATCAATCAAGAATTGAATCTAACGTTAGAATTCGATTGGGAATCGATCTAATATGTTCTGTGAACTTGGAGAACGATTTGGGAGGCTTCTGGACGGCTAGGGTACATCTGGAGTCGTAATGGTATGAATGCTTACGTTTTTCCACGAATTGGGTCTATTTATAGGTTAGTATTGTTCAACCGTGCGATTGAACCATGCGGTTGATTCATCCGCACGACTGAGTGTTCAGTCGTGCGACTGAGCCAATCTTATGTGTCAATCATACGACTGATCCAGTCTCCTGGTTCAGTCGTGCGACTGAGTCAATCGTATGAAGTTATTCATGCGTATGGTCCATTCGCATGGGCCATTCGCATGAGAACTTCATTAAGTTAAGTTTGAATGTTTTAATTAATATAACTTGATGTGTAACCATTCAAACAATCATAAACCCAATTAATCAACTCAATAACGACTCATTAATGAAATATTAGACATTACAAATCACAAACAATCCATATCATTTCATTAATCAATTCATATTACATCATAGTCAGACAAATAAGATCTATTACATTACAAATCATGATTTAGGGACATACATGCATCAACAATTAGCAGCAGCTCGAAACCACATACCAATCCACATTTGTAGCCCACAAATCGCAGCCCTTCGTCACCGGTATCATTCACTAAACAACAGCAAGTCTGTGCAGCCTCTGCAGCGTCAAAATTCAATTTCAAACAGCCTAAAGCAGCAAACCAAATTACCTATCTGTTGAATCATCCTCTTCATCCATAGATGATATGCGGAAGTGAAGAGCAAATCGACTGTCTAATTGTTCATCAGTTGATCAGCTACAGACATGAAAAGTCCATCTGCGGAGATGTTAAATCAACATGTTTGGACTGAAATTGAACAAATGTGAACAAAAAGGTTACCTTAGTCCATCTTCAACACCACATCTTCTGATCCAAAATTGAACACCTATGGATTCCAGCGGATATGGAAATTTCAACTGCAGTGGACATGTAAACCGGTTCTACGGATGAACAAAAAAAAAATCGAACACAAAGATCTGATTTCAGATCGAAGAATTAACAACAAAATTAAATTTGATTATTGTTAATCGATTTCATAAAGAATGATTGAGGCAGCAGCTGATATGATTGTGAGCTTGGATTGTTTAATGCGAAAATAGATACCAAAACTGGTTTAAGACTTGATCACTGGTGACGTACTTGTGGTTAGATTATCAGGCTATAAAGTTGTGTATGAGTTTGGTTGTCAAGAAAGAGTTAATGGGCTAGGGATTTGTGAATTGGGCTGCTCTCAACAATCAAATTTGTGACCTGGGCTGTCAACAGTAAACAAAAACAAACATGATCGGATTGTAGGTTTGGAAATGTGGCCCCGGGTTTGTGTATATAAGTCGAGTCACAATACAAAAACATAATAGTTTTTTCTAAAGTCTTGAAGACCTCGCTTCCACAATAACAACAAAACTCTAAGATTTGGCAACTATTCAACAAGAAACAAAAATAAAGTCAAGCTTCATTTTCAAATAAGAAATCTACAATTTAGGGGGAGTATTGTTGGGTTTTGGCCAACAAGAATAAATTGAAGATTTCCAAGTCAACAAGAAGATGAAGAATTGAAGCTTGAAGTCAACAAGTCAACAAGAGACAACATTATTAGTCTAGGGTTTATTTTATAATTATTATAAATGCTAGATTAGTATAAATAACAATACTTATCATCATTTGTAGATGTATGGTTCACCACCAAGTATGGGAATCACATTCCATCACCAACATCATATCATCATCCTTCATGGATGATGAATTTATCATCAAATCAATAAACAACAAGCATCAAACACTTTTGTGTTCATCATTATTAAATTTTAGCATCTTATCATCACATTTTGTTCTTATCAATTTGAATCCTAAGATCCAAGCAACAATCCCGTTCAAATCGGGAACACACATTTTTAGGTTCTTTGAACTCTCTCCTTCTATCCTATAACTATAGTAGATCAATACAAGATCCGCCCAGGTTTTTATGCCTGTACTGACTTTCATAAAAAAATTATGGACATAGTAGAAGACTCTTTCTCATCAACTGACTTGGCAGGGGATTCAAGTCAGTCCCTAACTATCTGCTTCTACTAAATACACAGTAACGCTCACTCATATTCAGAACATAGGGTCAATCACGGACCTCGGCACGAAAGTTAAAAGTGAAAATTTGTAAGGGTTAAATTGTAAGAGATGTAAAAGCATTGTGTCTAAAATCAAAGATTCAAATAACAAAAACTAAAGATATGTACAACCTGTGGTGCATATGATACAACAACCAAGACAAACTTAAGTTGCTAATTAGTATATATTCAACTAATTAACAGAACTTTAGGCAACTTGTTATGGGGCGCGACCTATGTGGCTACCCACCCTGAACGCGAAACCGCTACAGGGTGGCATGAGCCGGGGCGCTATTAAGGTCGCATGAGGGGCATTTTGGCTAGATATAAACGTTGGGTTTGTGGGTTTCCGAAAAAATAGCTGTTAAAGATGTAATTTTTTTTACCTATATATACATATCTTCATATTTTATGCATGCCATCCTTTTTTACTCACTTCCTCCCTATATTTTATAAAAGAAAAATACTATGTCTCAAACATGGAATGACTATTTACAAATGTCCAATAAAATTGCATGTGATTCACTTGAATATTTTTGTCAAGTATATAAATATTTCCTTAATTTATATAATTTTTAAAATTGCACGTGATTCACTTAAAATCTTTGGTATGAATCGTGTCTCGGAGATATTTGCGTAGACCCACCATGTATGAACGCATATAGGAAGTTTATGGATATGGTTTACCTGGAATGCTTGGAAGCCGTAATTGTACGCTTGTTGGGTGGGTTATGTGTCATACTGCATGGAGAGGTCAGTTTCATGGTGGTGATTACTCTGGCCCTACTATCATGCTTAAAATGATGGCCTCGTGTGATCTTTGGTTGTGGCATGTGTTTTTTGGTGTTGTTGGGTCAAATAACGGCCTTAATGTTATCAAACAATCTCTTTTATTCGACAACCTAATCGATCAAATCGGAACCCTCTTAATCTTTTTATGCAAAAGGATAATATTTTAAATATGGGTATTACCTTGTTAAATCCAGTCCAACCGATCCAACCAATGAACCTTTAATTCACCGATTCTTAAATCCATACTAATTGTTCATTAAAAAGGTGGGTTGGTTATGAGTACTCGTTTTTGGCTAGTGGTGTTGGGTTAAGACCGAATTGGCATTTAAAATTTCCACCGGTCCAAAACTCACTATTAAAGTTTTTTAACATATTCAAACGTATCCATAATCAACGTACATCAAAACATATTTTCATAATCAACAAGTATTTTGTTCCCAACCATGATGTCAACTATATTTCCATGGTATACCAAAACATTAAATTTCAAACATTTTTATATATATTCATAATCACAATTAGCATATGAAGTTTCATGATAACTGTAGCTACCATCTTACTAAGTAAGAGTGTTTATCGAATAAAATTCAAGTTAATCAAACCGAATCGAATAAGTGGAATTCTAAAATTTTTAAGCTAGATTTAAGTTCTATTCGAATTTGAAAAGCACTTTTTGAATTAGAATCGAATTTGAAATTTTTAAAAAATATTCGAATTCGATTTGAATTCAAAAAATATATAAATTTGAAAAAGGTTTTGAATTCGAATCAAATTCGAATTTATTTGATTTGAATGTATTACATAACTAACATAATATATGTTTCTAATAAATTATTATATATATATATATAAATTAAATTACTTATAAATTATAGCACATATAATATATAAAATGTTTAAATTTATATAAAATATATTTTTAATACACATACATATATAATCGAAAATATCTATATTTCTAATCGAATTTCGAATTAAATCGAAAATCACAAATTCAAAATTCAAACCGCTAATTTTCTAAATCAAATCAAATCTAACTTTCAGTTTTTCGAATCCAATTTGAATAGTGTATACCCCTACCTAGCAAGCATTCTCTTCTAACTGTCAATAACGATGTAATAGAGTAATTATTAGCTTACAAAAGAAGAAACAAACCATCACAATACCTTTGAGGTAATGATAAGAAGAGTTATTATGGTGTACATGATTTAAAGCTAATTTGGTACATTGCTTTGTGTATGGATTATGTCATCAATCAAAATGTTTAACGAGTGTTTATGAGATTAAATGATGCATAATTAGGAACTAGAACATGTCAGCCACTCAGATTATGTATCATGATTGATGACATGCCATACACGAAGCAAAATACCTATTGCTTGATGTTTAAAACCATTGAGGACCCTATGATTTGCGCTCACATCTTCATATCACTCTCAAATTTCACGATTTACAATTGCAACTTTACATAATTTATGTTTTTCTTGATTTGGAATACCAAGTTGATTTGGGAGTGGGCCGTGAGAGAGGGGAGAGGGCATAAGTGTGATGTATAGTAATGTGATATGTCAATTAAGTAGATAGAATTTATAGTGGGATATGGTTCTTATACAACGGATAGATGTGTATACGAACTTTATCTTCAAGCACACAAATATAATATATTTTATTGTTAAATGAAGTTAAGAAAATAAATAAGTTATCAATTAAATCGTTAAATCTATGAATATGTTTGATTTTTGGTCTAGAGTCAAGACCTACGCAACCAAAAACTCATTTGGCCATTTCTTATGAAACCTACTCATTTATATTATCAAGCCATTTAAATAGTACTACTTACCAACTTAAGGATGCATTAATGTTGTACCAAGTGCATAAAACATTGTACATATCTTTTTTTCCTTTTAACCGTTTGTTTTAAATCCAATACTTACATGCTTCAAAATTTAACCCCTAAAATTTTTCACTTTCAACTTTAGTTCCCAAATGTTTTCATCTTTTACAAAACTTTTGATTTACGGTCTAAATTTTGAGAGTTAACACGTCAAAACGTGCACATGCGATTCAACGTTGATACGTTTATTTTTTATCTTTAACATCTCCATCATAACGTCGGGGTCCTGGAACGACTTATTGTGTTTAATATTTTACATGTCACGTGTATGGTTCAACGTTTTTACGTCTACTTTCCGTTTTGTTTTATGTCTTTTGTTTTATTTTTTTTAATATGAATTTTTCCGGGGTTGATGATCGCTAATAGTGGTATGACATTGGTGAGACTTGGTATGGTTTTACGCCCCCACCACAACGTGGCGAGCTTAATACTAGTTTTAAATAATAACTCAATCCATTTCTACCCTAAAATTCTTTTGTAGTTCCAAGTTGTATGAGCAATTACGAAAATTGTATGTGCAATTATTAGTATAGTGTGCTTCCATTGTAGTTCAAAGTTTTTTTAGCAATAATTTACAAATATGAAAATCAAGCATACGTGACAATCTTATAATAAATTTCCAATGAAAATCAAGCATGGCTACCTTTTAAATATAATATTTTGGAATCAAATGAACTATGTTAGTAAATGGAAGGACAATTTATTTTGGTAAACGATGCACATGATGATGATTCTGTGACGTGCAGAAGCAATAACTAATATAATAGTTCAATCATGCTAGCTACAGAAACTACGAAGTACCTTGGGATGTTATACTCGAGGTATAATTATGAAACCCTCATAGCAAAATCACCATAATGAGAAATTGATTACATACGCATGTCTTCCTATTGCTCATGCATTTTCCATGCAGCCCACTTCATAATACCTGTGGAATAGTAAACCTCCATGGAAAAATCCTCCTGGCATTTATTATCTTTTACTTTTTTACCCGTTCATAAGATTAAAAGAATTCTAACATTATGTTCATTAATTCCTTTTGTGAAGTTTCAAAAGAATATATGTTAACTCCTCTAAAATGTTAAAGTCTAGTAAGTATGTGGATATAAAGAAATACAAACAAAAATCTTGACCCATTTGGTTGCTTAATCAATTTTTCAAATGAAATAACAATTCATCAAGCAACTATAATGCATATACAACATAGCAAACATACAAACAATCATGAACTCAATAAAGGCCTCAATCTAAAGTAATTTTATATGAATCAAAATTTTATAATTTGCACTTTCAAGAAGTCGTTAGATGCCTAACATTTTTTAGTTTTGTTTAAAGAGGAGATGAAGTCTCACAAGCTATCTACCATTGAACTCAAATCGTTTTGAATACCCTTGATGAAATAATATGACCTCAAAATACCATCTTGTGATGACAAAGAATAATTGACACTCTTTTTTATCACCTTAATATAGACATAATGATTATATCACACCTTTCAAACACTTTTGTAACGTCATAATACTAATTAGAACTTGGATAATCTTTAGTTAGATAGTAATTTATCGATAGATATAAGGTGAAACACTTACCTTATGTTCATGTTTTTATAATCCATTCTTCAATGCAAATCTATATACAAATGATAAGGTTTACTATTAGTTATGATTAAAACCTTTAATATAGAAGTGAAATAAATATGCCTAAATTATTTACATTGGTTGCATTCCATAGGGGGGCAACAACACGGCCTTAAAGTAAAAAAATAATCAAATATTTAAAAAAATTTAGGATTTCACAACATAGTGAAAGACAATAAAGTAAATGCAACATGCAATGTAGCAAAAATTAGAAAGGTGAAAACAGATAGTATGATGAAATCAAGGGTAGAAATTAAAATCATATGTAATTTGGTTCCATCACTATGGATCTTCCATCCTTGAGGAACAATAGCTTCTTCTAGCTGCCTTAATGCAAGAGATAATCCTTCTTTCTTACTAATAAACACCAATGAAATGTGTAAAAAAAGCAGAAGATTACGAACTACAATATTACACCAAAACAAATAAAAATTTCACGAGAACCAATTTCACAAAATGGGAAATTGAACATGCAGCCAAAAAGTGCTTAAAAATGTAATCGAGAATAATATGAAGTTTTGAAGGTCTTGTTGTAAGGCCTCATTTCTGGAACGCTTACAGTTGGTCATTCATAGCGGAAAACATTTAAAACATGACATTTTGCAGCGGAATTTAAACTTTCATATATAATTGTAAATACATGACAAAACATTGTTCTTATAGTTGTATCATAAAAACTTGACAATTACGATCATTGTCTCAAAATATAGAATGCCAGACTCGGATCGTTCCAGTAGTTATCTCATCCATGCCTGCACTTCTCAGCTGTATCATTATCTGCCAACTATTATGCATAAAAGTCAGCTTTGCTGAGTGACTTCTAGTTTTCGTTAATATAAGAAAATATAAACTTTATCCTTCTTATAATGACCATGCATACATAATACTTTACTTAGTACACATATATCATTCAAGTAAAGCTTTCATAAAAATCTTTTTCATCGTGAGAGAAAGTAGTTTAAGGCATCATAATAGATCGTAAACCTCATAAAGCATCATAAGTAGGCACATTCGTATCATAATAGATCGTAAACCTCATCGAGCACTAGCTTAACTATTCATCCTACTTCTCGTACAGTAATCATACTTCTTACGACTAACATCTCCAAAGTCATATAGTTAAGCATTTAACATAACGAAGGTATGCATAATAGCCCCAAAAACCATTGGAAACTTGTAAAAGAGGGGATCTAGAACTCACTTAGTCTCCGAAAATAACTACACCTATGTATGCTCACGATACACAGTCTGCATATGAGTTAACACACAAACAGGTCATTTTCTACACAGTTTCTCTACTAGTTTCACTGCTAGTTTTGTTGCTAATTTCTCTGCTAGTCTCGTGGCTAGTTTCGCGTGGCATTTTTGCCCAACTTTTGTTGGAATGCATGGCTGCGAAACAATAGTTTTGCTGGATGAATCCACAGTTTCGCAGGAAGAACGGATAGTTTCTCTGGACGAACTGACAGCTTCTCTGGACGAACTCACCATTTCTCTGGACGCATAAAATGACGATCCAGCCCGTTTGTAACCCAAAACTTCAACTTTTTAAATCCAAATCCTTAGTTTTTTATCCATGAACTTATATCTAAGCTTTTTACATGATTTCATGCATAAAAACATGACTTTTGTGTTGATTCTTTACCACTTTTTAGGACCCAAAAACCCTAGAATCTGGGTATGATTAAAAGGGACGTTTGGATGATGATTCTTACATAGATTCTTGCTATTTTCTTGTTGTTTAATGCCCAAAAACACAGATCCTCAATCCTTTGATCCATAAAGCCCCAAATCTTCACTTTTCTCCACTTTCTCTCTCTACACTCTCTCTAGAAGATTGGTTGTTTGAGTTGCAAATGAGAAAGAATATGGGTGATTTGTATTTATATAGAAGGTGTTCACGGGACCTTAAACTCGTCTAACACATAACCCGTAAGGTTAATTTGGTCCATAACCCATTTCTCTCTTTTTTTATATTAAATAACCCCCAACTAAGCTCATTATTATTAATTGGCTTGTTTCGAATTTTCGGGGCGTTACAAGTCTCCTCCACTTATTTAGGTTTCGTCCTCGAAACCTGTCATTCATTAAACAATTGAGGATAATGCTGCCTCATCTCCTCCTTGGTCTCCCACGTATTCTGATCCCTTTATGTGCTTTCACTATACTCGCACAAGTGGAACCACTTTATTCCTTAGTCTTTTCTCTTTTCTGTCAATGATGGCCACTGTTTGCTCCACATAATCGAGTCGTTAATCCACCTCGATATCCTCAAGTGAAACCACCAGATCCTCATCGGCTAAACACTTCCTCAAATAAGTTACATGGAATGTTGGATGAATCCCACTTAGCTCATCGGGCCACTCTAATTGATAGGCAACTTCCCCTACCCGAGCAATGATTCGGAAGGGTCCTATATACCTTGGTTTTAACTTTCCCCGCTTCTTGAACCTGATGATCCCTTTCCAAGGCGAAACTTTCAACATCACTTTATCACCCACCTTGAATTCGATCAATCTACGTCTCTTGTCGGCGTAGGACTTTTGTCCATCCTTTGCTGCCTTCATAAAGGCCTTGATCTTCTCCAACTTTTCGGTCGTAGCCTCAATAACCTCAATGCTTCCCAACTCCTTCTGCCCGATATCGCCCCAACACACGGGCTTCCTACACCTTCTACCATATAGCATCTCATAAGAGGGTATACCAATGTTGGCATGATAACTGTTGTTATATGAGAACTCGACTAACGGTAATTGTTCGTCCCAACTTCCACCAAAATCAATGACGCATGCCCGAAGCATATCTTCTTGCGTCAAAATGGTTTCCTCCGACTGACCATCTGTCTAAGGATGGTAAGCCGTATTGATATGTAACCTCATCCCCATCGCATCATGAAATCTCTTCCAAAACATGGATGTAAACAAAGTGTCACGGTCAGACACGATAGACACCGATACACCATGACGAGTTATAATCTCTTTAATAAATATATCCGTTAATCTCTCAGATAAAAATGTCTCACGGATCGACAGGTGTGAGCACTCTTCGTTAGACGATTAACTATCACCCATATGGCATCGTATCCCTTTGCCGTACGCGGTAACTTTGTAATGAAGTCCATGGTGATGTGCTCCCATTTCCACTCGTTTATTTCCAAGGGTTGGATCTTCCCGTATGGTTTTGATGTTCTGCTTTCACTTGCAAACAAGTCAGGCACTTCCTCACGTACTTAGCCACGTCACGCTTCATTATCAGCTACCAGTAATCTTTCTTGAAATCCTGATACATTTTCGTGGCACCAGAATGAATGGAATATCGAGTCTTGTGAGCCTCATCCATGATCTTCCCCGTAGATCCCCATAACGAGGAATCCGCATCCGCCCCGATCGGGTCCTGACACCAAGAGTGTTCTCCCCCAACTCGACGACTAGACCTTTCATCCTTTCGGAGTTAATCTGATCTTCTTTCAGTGCTTCGTCTTGGAATTATTTGACATGCTTCATCACATCGGAGGTTATAATCAAGTGGGCTTAGGTCTCTCCTTTCGGCTAAGGGCATCTGCCACCATGTTGGTCTTGCCCGGATGGTAATGAATTTCGCAATCATAATCCTTGATTAATTCCAACCACCTCCTCTGCCTCATGTTGAGTTCCTTTTGTTGAAAGAAATACTTCAAACTTTTATGATCAGTGAAGATGGTGCACTTCACCCCATACAGGTAGTGCCTCCAAATCTTCAATGCAAACACCACCGCCGCCAACTCCAAATCATGGGTAGGATAATTGGCCTCGTGGACCTTTAATTGTCTAGAAGCATATGCTATCACCTTCCCTCGTTGCATCAACACGCAACCCAATCCTACATACGAGGCATCCGAGTAGACTACCAGATCCTTGTTCCCTTCAGGTAACGTCAAGACAGGGGCTTGTGTTAACCTCATCTTCAGTTCTAGGAAGGCATTATCCTTATCAGTACCCCATTCATACTTTACGTCCTTCCGGGTCAGCTTAGTCAAAGGAGAAGCTATCTTGGAGAAATCTTGGATAAACCTCCTCTAGTAACCTGCCAGGCCTAAGAAACTGCGAATTTCGGATGGCGTCTTTGGAGGTTCCCATTGCATCACCGCTTCAACCTTCATAGGGTCCACCCTGATTCCCTCAGGATTAACCACATGACCTAGAAATTGAACTTCTCAGCCAAAATGCGCATTTAGAGAACTTAGGTTATAACTTCTCACTTCTGAGCGTCTCCAATACTTCTCGAATATCATGGGCATGTTCCTCTTCACTTTTTGAATAAATCAAAATGTCATCGATGAACTTTATCACCGATTTTTCCAACATCAGCCGACATACCCGATTCATAAGATCCATAAAAGTAGCTGGCACGTTGGTTAAACCAAAGGACATGATGAGAAATTCGTAGTGTCCATAACACGTATGGAACGCTGTCTTAGGAATGTCTTGTTCTTTCACATTCAATTGATGGTAACCAGACTGCAGGTCAATCGTCAAAAACCAGCAGGCACCCTGGAACTGATCGAATAGGTTGTTGATCCTCGGTAACAAATACCGATTCTTTACAGTCAGCTGATTCAACTCACAGTAGTCAATGCACATCCTCATACTACCGACCTTCTTTACAGATGAGACTGGAGCACCCCATGGAGAGAAACTCGGTCGAATGAACCTCTTATCTAGCAACTCTTACAGTTGAGTCATCAATTCCTTCATCTTAGAGGGAGCTAGACGATACGGCGCCTTAGCAACAGGTTGGGCACCACGTACCACATCAATCTGGTACTCAATCTCACAGTCAAGTGGCACACTCGGTAGATCATCCGGGAACACGTCCGGGAAATCACACACGATCGGTACGTCCGACAATCGTGGTACTGTCGCATCTACATCCTCCACATAGGCCGGATAGGCACCACATCCACGTCTCATGAACTTCTCCGCCACCAATATCGAAATTTACTTCCGGTACCGTGCAAACTCTATGGCCATAAATCGTCACCAAACTCCCATCGGGCGTGATCAATCGAATCATCTTCTTGCAATACACGATATTTTCCTCATAGGCTGCTAACCAATCCATCTCTAGGACTATATCAAATCCTCCTAAGGCCATCACAAACAGTCTAGCAGAAACCTATGGCCTTCCAATTCTATCACCAGCCATCTCTAACCCTATAAGACTCAAATACCAACACGGTCATTCAAGGTAATAGCTCAGATTATGTCAAGTATAGTAAGTCCCTAATTACAGTCGCCAGTTATGATTAGCCAGTTACTTTACTCTTCATTCCCCAAGCATTTCCTATCCTGACTACATTAGTATCCAAATCTACTAAAGGCACATAATTCACATAACACGCGCACATAATTCTGTTTTCCATTAATTTACATAAAAGGTTTACATAAAACATTTACCTACAAGCATGTAGCTACTAGGACTGGCATACCTTTTTTTTCGTCCCATTCTCAGTTTAAGTCTTGGTTTTAAAATAATTTTATACAGTTCTCTTAAACTTTGGCTCTGATACCAACTTGTATGACCCCGTTTCCGGAACGCTTACAGTTGGTCATTCATAGCGTAAAACATTTAAAGCATGACATTTTGCAGCGGAATATAATTGTAAATACATGACAAAACATTGTTCTTATAGTTGTGTCATAAAAACTTGACAATTACAATCATCGTCTCAAAATATAGAATGCCAGACTCGGATCGTTCCAGTAGTTATCTCATCCATGCCTGCATTCCTCAGCTGTATCATTACCTGCCAACTATTATGCATAAAAGTCAGCTTTGGTGAGTGAGTTCTAGTTTTCGTCAATATAAGAAAATATAAACTTTATCCTTCTTATGATGACCATGCATACATCATAATACATAACATTTCTTGCGTTTTAATAATCATGTTCATATCTTTCATTCTTTCGTTATCTTTCACTTCATCATAAACAAGATTGCACAAAGCAACAACTCCCTATTGATCGACAACGAATTTCAATCCCTGTCGGTACACATCATCATGGTAGCTAACCCCTGACAGTTGATCCACACTACAAGGCACATAGCCCGCTCATGAATACGGAGCCATCATCATACATCAGACTCACATAAGTGAAGTCTATCATAGTGCTTGCAAGACTTTTTATTATCAAACGGGCCCGGGGTAGCATTCGTTAAGTTCCACTTCTCATTAATATTATCTTTACCCTCTCTTTAAATAATACTTTACTTAGTACACATATATCATTCAAGTAAAGCTTTCATAAAAACCTTTTTCATCGTGAGAGAAAGTAGTTTAAGGCATCATAATAGATCGTAAACCTCATAAAGCATCATAAGTAGGCACATTCGTATCACTTAGCCTATTGAGCACTAGCTTAACTATTCATCATACTTCTCGTACAGTAATCATACATCTTACGGCTAACATCTCCAAAGTCATATAGTTAAGCATTTAACATCACGAAGGTATGCATAATAGCCCCAAAAACCATTGAAAACTTGTAAAAAAGGGGATCTAGAACTCACTTGGTCTCCGCAAATAACTTCACCTAAGTATGCGCACGATACACAGTCTGCATATGAGTTAACACACAAACAGGTCATTTTCTACACAGTTTCTCTGCTAGTTTCGTTGCTAGTTTCTCTGCTAGTTTCGTGGCTAGTTTCGCATGGCATTTTCGCCCAACTTTCGTTGGAATGCATGGCTGCGAAACTATAGTTTTGCCGGATGAATCCACAGTTTCGCAGGAAGAACTGATAGTTTCTCTGGACGAACTGACAGCTTCTCTGGACGAACTCACCGTTTCTCTAGACGTATAAAAATGACGATCCAGCTTGTTTTTAACCCAAAACTTCAAATTTTTAAATCCAAATCCTTAGTTTTTTATCCATGAACTTATATCTAAGCTTTTTACATGATTTCATGCATAAAAACGTGACTTTTGTGTTGATTCTTTACCACTTTTCAGAACCCAAAAACCCTAGAAATTGGGTATGATTAAAAGGGACGTTTGGATGATGATTCTTACGTGGATTCTTGCTATTTTCTTGTTGTTTAATGCCCAAAAATGTAGATCTTCAATCCTTTGATCCATAAAGCCCCAAATCTTCACTTTTCTACACTTTCTCTCTCTACACTCTCTCTCTAGAAGATTGGTTGTTTGAGTTGCAAATGAGAAAGAATATGGGTGATTTGTATTTATATAGCAGGTGTTCACGGGACCTTAAACTCGTCTAACACATAACCCGTAAGGTTAATTTGGTCCATAACCCATTTCTCTCTTTTTTTTATATTAAATAACCCCCAACTAAGCTCATTTTTATTAATTGTCTTGTTTCGAATTTTCAGGGCGTTACACTTGTAGACTAAACTTTAAAATAGATCCCAAACCCTAAAACAATGACATCAATAATCATATTTGGGAGCGAGTTGTATAGATTAGAACCTCTCTCACCTCCACCGCTCCCTCAATAGAAGCCACCACACCCTTAACCTCGTGTTTGATGGTGGCAATTCTAGAATCGATTAGGGTTTTGAAAGTAGCACAACTTGAGGAAAATCTAATGCCTCTTAATTCATATCTCGTTCTTTTCCATTCTCTCTCTCAACTGTCTCTTTCCTCTATACGAACGAATGCCTCAAAGTAAATTTAACCAAGATGTGGTAGAGCATAAACCAAACAACACAACCAACACAACGTCAAATTTCCACCGTAGATAATGAAATGAATGTCCCAGATTTTAACATTTACTATTCATTCTCTTCTCTTTTAATATAAAGAGTAACTATTATTAAGCCCCCCACGTTGCGGCGAGAGCAAAAAATAGTGTCTAAGTAACACCAATGTCATATCACCTTCAGCGACCGCTGCCACAAAAAAAAACTCGTATGAAAAATGTTAAAATATAAAAAGACCAAACGAAAATTAGATGTAAAAATGTTGTATCACACGCGTGAAATGTAAGAACATTAAAAGCAATAACTAAGACAATCTATAACCCGCACGTTGCGATAAGGCCATTAAACCGGAAAAAATAAGGGTAACAACGTTAAACAAAACCCACACGTTACGACGTGTCTCTAAAAATTTAGATTGATATGTAAAGCAAAAAATTTGTAAAAGACAAACACTGTATGATGAAGTTTGTAAGCTGTCTTCGGGGGGAGTTATTGTCTACCATTGGCCTTTCTGGTAGAATCAATCGGCAACCCAGAGAGACTCGTTAATAAAGATCTGTTTTCTCAAGAACCAGACCTGCATGCACAAAGAAGAACATATCTCTTGGGTCATATTCTTGTGGAAGTTCTTTCTATGGTTCTTCAGCCCCGCTAGCCATTTGCCGCTCTTCTTTGAGGTTTTAGTTTCTATGAACTATATCCTTCTATCATATAGCTATAGTAGATTAATACAAAATCCGCCCTGGTTTTTATGTTTGTACCGGCTCTCCTAAAAAAGTTATGGACACAGCAGCAGACTCTTTCTCATCAACTGACTTGGCGGGGGATTTAAGTTAGGCCCTAACTATGTGCTTCCACTAAATACGCGGTAACGCTCACTCATATGTTGAACACAAGGTCAGTCACGGACCTCGAGACAAAAGTTACAAGTGAAAATTTGTAAGGGTTAAGTTGTAAGAGATGTAAAAGTATTGGGTCTAAAATCAAAGATTCAAAAATCAAAAACAGAAGATATCTACAACCTGTGGTGCAGATGATACAACAACCAAGGCAAAGTTAAGTTGCTAATTAGTATGTATTCAGCTAGTTAATATAACTTTAGGCTACTTGTTATGGGGCGTGACCCATGTGGCTACCCACCTTGAACGTGAAACCGTAACAGAGTGGCATGAGCCGGGGCGCTATTAAGGTCACGTGAGGGGTATTTTATCTAGAAATATCTGTTGGGTTTGTGGGTTTCCGAAAAAATGGTTGTTCAAAACGTAAGTTTTTTTACCTATACATACATATCTTCATATTTTATACATGCCATTATATTTCACTCACTTCCTCTCTATATTTTATAAAAGAAAAATACTATGTCTCAAACATTGAATGAAGTTCCTCCACATCCGAATCTTCCGAATAATTATCGTACGGTGTTACTGTGGACGCGTTGGATGACTATTTAAAAAAAATAAAGTTGCACGTGATTCACTTGAATATTTTTGTCAAGTATACAATATTTCCTTACATTATATAAATTTTAAAATTGCACGTGATTCACTTGAAATCTTTGGTATGAATCGTGTCTCGAAGATATTTGCGTAGACCCACCATGTATGAACGCATATACGAAGTTTATGGACATGGTTTACTTGGAATGCTCGGAAGCCGTGATTGTACGGATATTGGGTGGGCTAGGTCTCGTACTACATGGACAGGTCAGTTTCATGGTGGTGATCACTCTGGCCCTACTCTCATGGTTAAAGTGACGGCCACGTGTGATCTTTGGTTCTGGCATGTGTTTTTTGGTGTTGCTGGGTCAAATAACGACCTTAATGTAATCGATCAATCTCTTTTATTTGACAACCTAATTGACGGAATCGAACCCTCTTAATCTTTTTATGCAAATGGTGAATATTTTAAATACAGGTATTACCTTGTTGATAGAATTTACAAGGAATGGACAACACTAGTTTAAAACTTTTACGTCCCCTCTTGAAGACAAACAAAAGTATTTCATGCAAAAGCAAGAATCCGCAAGAAAAGACATTGAAAGGGCACTTGAAGTTCTAATAAAACGCTTTCATTTGATCGCAAACCTGATACGGTTTTGGACAAGGGAGAAGATAATGAACGTAGTCTATACTTGTCTTATTTTACTTAACATGATTTTAGAAGAAGAGGGTAAGATTATTTGTCAAAACAAACTAGGAGACATTCTCCCAATACAATAGAAACTCATTAATCAACAAAGACTCGAAAAATATAGAATCACTCAAGAACCGTCACATACATGGAAGCCTTCATCATGAATTGGTCGAGCATTTGTGTGCTAGACGACCCGATGATCTCGTATTAGACTAGTATTTGTATTGTTTTTTAAAAAATTAAGAAATGTGTTTTTTTACTTCTATTATCTTTTAATGAATTTTATTTGATTATAAGGTTTAATTTTATATTAATGTTTTGCACTTCAAAAATAAATTAAATAAATTAAGAAATTTGATAGAGCTTGAATCACCTCATCCATAACACCGTCAGTTTATTTGATTAGTGGCTCTATCCAGTATCCATGAGCATCCGGTTAGCATCTGGTTAACGTCGCATGTCGTAATTTTACAGAATAACCCTAGTTAGGGCTCTACCTCACAACACATAGTCTTATATGGATTTCATGATATAATTGCATCCTAAACATATAAATACTTGACATATGCATCTATAAGTGTATTATTTTTGTTTTCATATTTTTAATAATTAAATTATATTCTAATTCACCGATTCTTATATCTAGTCCGATCGAACCGACCGACCCAACCAATGAACCTTTAATTCACCGATTCTTAAATCCATACCAATTGTTCATTACAAAGGTGGGTTGGTCTTGAGTACTCGTCTTTGGCTGGTGGTGTTGGGTTAAGACCGAATTGGCATTTAAAATTTCCACCAGTCCAAAACCATTATTAAATTTTTTAACATATTCAAACGTATCCATAGTCAACGTACATCAAAACATATTTTCATAATCAACAAGTATTTTGTTCCCAACCATGATGTCAACTATATTTCCATGGTATACCAAAACATTAAATGTCAAACATTTTTACATATATTCATAATCACAATTAGCATATGAAGTTTCATGATAACTATAGCTACCATCTTACTAAGTAAGAGTGTTCATCGAATAAAATTCAAGTTAATCAAACCGAATCGAATAAGTGGAATTTTAAAATTTTCAAGCTAGATTTAAAAACTATTTAAACTTGAAAGTTTTGAAAAATATTCGAATTCAATTTGAATTCAAAAATTTTTTGTTTCTATTTGAATTCGAAAAAGATTTTGAATTCGAATCAAATTCGAATTTATTTGATTTGAAGTTTCTAATAAATTATATATATATATATATATTTATATATTAAATTACTTATAAATTACAGTACATAGAATATATATAAAATGTATAAATTTATATAAAATATAATTTTAATACACATACATATATAATAGAAAATATCTATATTTCTAATCGAATTTCGAATTAAATCGAAAATGAAAAATTCAAAATTCAAACCGCTAATTTTCTAAATCAAATCAAATCTAACTTTCAGTTTTTCGAATCCAATTTGAATAGCGTATACCCCTACCTAGCAAGAATTCTCTTCTAACTGTCAATAACGATGTAATAGAGTAGTTATTAGATTTCAAAAGAAGAAACAAACCATTGCAATACCTTTGAGGTCATGATAAGAAGAATTATTATGGTGTACATGATTTAAAGCTAATTTGGTACATTGCTTTGTGTATGGATTATGTCATCAATCATAATGTTTAACGAGTGTTTATGAGATTAAATGATGCATAATTGGGAACTAGAACATGTCAGCCACTCAGATTGTGTATCATGATGGATGACATGCCATACACGAAGCAAAGTACCTATTGCTTGATGTTTAAAACCATTGAGGACCCTATGATTTGCGCTCACATCTTCATATCACTCTCGAATTTCACGATTTACAATTGCAACTTTTCATAATTTATGTTGTTCTTGATTTGGAATACAAAGTTGATTTGAGCGGGCCGTGAGAGAGGGGAGAGGGCATAAGTGTGATGTATAGTAATGTGCTATGTCAATTAAGTAGAGAGAATTTATAATGGCATATAGTTCTTATGCAAGGGATAGATGTGTATACGAACTTTATCTTCAAGTACCCAAATATAATATATTTAAAATATTACTACTCATTTTATATTATCAAGCCATTTAAATTATCAATCCATTTAAATATTACTACTTACCAACTTAAGGATGCATTAATGTTGTACCAAGTGCATAAAACATTGTAAATATCATTTTTTTCCTTTTAACCGTTTGTCTTAAATCCAATACTTTTACATGTTTCAAAATTCAACCCCTAAAATTTTTAACTTTCAACTTTAGTTCCCTATAATCTTCATCTTTTACAAAACTTTTGATTTACGGTCTAAATTTTGAGAGTTGTTGATACATCATGTTCCTAGTTTATATTCTTAATTGTAAAAGTCTTTCATTTCTTACACATATGTAATGTGAATTCTTAATGAAATATGATATGCTTCTTCATGTTTATTTGTCGTTAAATATTACATATTATTATTGTATTTAGTATAATTCATATGTATGAACATCATATATAGGTTTGAGGTTGTTGTACATAGTTCTAAGTCAATAATGATTGAGAAATGTGTTCAACTTAGTCGGGTGATTATTCATGCTAATGGACCATACTTATGAACCATACGCACGAATGAATCATACTTATGGATCAGTCGCACGACTAAACTAGGAGACTGAATCAGTCGTATGACTGAGACATAAGATTGATTCAGTCGCATGACTGAACCTTCAGTCGTGCGTATGAATCAATCGCATGAGTCAGTCGCACGACTGAACCATGCTAATGGTTCAGTCGTATGAATGAAAACTAAAAACCTATAAATACCACATAATTCGTGAAAAAAGGGAGACTTCGAAGATTTACAAACCCTAGCCGTCGAGAGCGTCCTAAACAGCCTATCCAACTTCATAGTTCGTTCCTGATCGATTTCAATAAGTTCTTAACGTTTGTTTCATCGTTAGATCGACCAGGTTATCGTTCTCACTGATTGGATCGCCAATCAAATCGGATTCCGCACTATTTGATCTGATCTCACACAGAATCCGTTAGTACTCCGTACGAAAATGGTCCTAACAAGTGGTATCAGAGCCTTGGCTTGTGATTTTACGTGGATTCAATTGGTTTTGGTGTTAAAACAAACGTTTTCAATTAAAAGAGTCACCTTTTTGCTTCAAAAAGTGTTTTTGACGATTGCATGTGTTAAAGTTTCGATTGTTCATCAAACGGGAGATTAGGGTTTCTGGAAAAATTCGTATTTTGTGTCAAAGTGTTCAAATATTCGATTTTTCAAACACAGCAGCCTTCAGTCGCACGATTGGACTATTCGTACGACTGAACCCATTTGTATACTCTCATTCGTATGACTGAACTCAGTCGTATCTCTCATTCGCACGGTTAAGCAACTCCAGTCGGTTGATTACAATCGCCCTGCTCATTCGCACGACTGAATCCAATCGCCCTATTGAATTCATTCGTATCTTTCATTCGCACGAGTGGCCCATTCGCATAGCTCATTCGCACGAGTGAATCTGTCCTATTCTAACTTTAACAAGTTTAAAGCAATGGAAGACCAGTTTGCTGCATTCACTGTTGGAAAGGACTTGCGTATCCAGCGCCTGCTACTTCTTGAGAATGAGATTGGAAACCACAACAAACCGCCAAAGTTGTTAACTTTGAATGAATACCCACAGTGGAAACAACGGTTTAAAATCTACTTGAATGGAGTTATCCCAAACCTTTGGACATCCATTGAGACTGGTTACACGGTACCAGTCAGTGCAAATGGAGTTAAATTGACTTTGGAAGGAATGAGTGAATCCCAGAAGACTCTGCATAATGCTGAAAAGAAAGCATATGCCTTGTTAACTCAGTCTATACCTAAGGACATATTTCATTAGTTCTTTGAGAACAAGCAGTCTAAGAAATTATGGGATGCCTTGGAAAAGAGATACGAAGGAAATACAGCTCTGAAAGCACTGAAGGCAAAAACTCTTAAGAAAGAATTTGACAATTTCTCTTCGATTGGGAATGAAAGCTTGGATGACATCATTGATCGATTCTATCATCTGATGAGTGAGTTGCACACTCATGGCGTGACCACACCCATGGAAGATAAAGTCTCTAGTTTTGCTGATGGTCTGCCAGACAAATGGGATCCATTTGTGTCTAATCTGACAAAACGACACTCTTGCTACTTTAGACATAAATTATTTCATTTTGAAGTTACGGGAGGAAGAACTACGTATGAAATACAAGTCAAAGAAAGGATCCTATGTTCAGAATCCTGCACTATACAATTCAGTTCCAACTCTAGCTGCTTCAGGTGCACCACTACAAACGGCGTTTGTGTCTAGCTCTTCTGCTCCTTCCCAAAGCAGTGCATCAGGAACCGTAATGTCAGGGTCATCTGGAACCCAATACCTAGTTCCTGAGGCAAATACTACAAAGTTGAAGACCGAGAATCTCGAAAATGTCACCGTGGAAGTTGCTAAAGAGCACATGGACCTTCTAGCTGCTGTTGTTCAATCTTATGATGGATTAGTTGCTGGTAAGATTGGAAGCTGTCATGTTGCTGATGAGGACTACAAGCAAGTTGATGAAACTGAGCTAGAACGCATGGATATTATGTGGGCCTTGGCTAGTGCTGTTAGAAGAGCCAAGATTATAAAAAATAACTAAGATTAATAATAATGATAATAATATTATTATTATTATTAAAAACAATTTATAAAAATTATAAAACCTAAAAAGGTTTGAAACTTAAAGTTATAGGGTTAGTTTTGTGAATTTATAAACGTTAAAAGAAGGTTTAAAGCATAAAATGTTGACTGCTTAATACCTCAGGGACTAAATGTGTAAACTTTAAAAACCCCAATTCCCCCCAAACCTCGTTTTTCCGGCGGCCCTCCGGCGGAGCTCCGGCGAGCACCAAAAATCCACAAAGAACACTCGTTTTTGTACCCAAATCGTTCCAAATCCTCTCGTGCACACGTTTCGAACCTTAATGGACACTTTATACTCATTTAAACATCGCTAATAAACCCAAATGAATGCAAAAACCGAAGCTTTAATTCGTTTAACCGTTGGAGCATTTACACCCGATAATAGGCCAATTAGATCAACCTAAACGAATCTCTATCAATCGTTAATCGAGTACAACGCTTAATTCCATCTGAAGTGAACCCAATACCAAGATTTATCATCATCATCATCTGCGACCTGCAACTTAATCGTGAAGCATGATCGAGGCTATTTTATGCAAAATTGTTTGAGGGTTTCTACTTAGAATCACGATCCAAAACTTCCTGCAAAGTTAATTTGATTACGAACCTCGTTTGCACCTTGAATCAACCATCACTTCGTTGCGACTCGTTCTTGAACTTGAGATCATCAAATCGAATCAAATCATGTAAGTTTTATATATCATTGTGTTCGGTTTTACATGGGGATCAAAAGCCCCATGATAATCGACATTAACAACAATGGATTGTGTTCAATTTGGAACAATTCGATTCTAGGGTTCTTTAGAAAATGGGGTTTCCTTTAATTATTGTTTTTATTAATTAGTTTCCAAATCTAAACAGATTCTGGGCTTTAGCCCAACCGGTTACCATCTCACATCACTATGCAAGAGGTCACGGGTTCGAACCCGGCCTCCTACATTTATTTTTTAAGGGGTTTTTAGTCTTAAATCAATTTTAGAAAAATTCCTAATAAATATAAAAAAAATGTTTTTATAACTTTTAAATATTTTTAAGGCATCAAATAAATTTCAGTAATATTTCTAAAATTTTAAATAACTAAAAACCTTTGTAATAAAATATTTTAAAGATTAATCATGGGTTATTTATATGAATTTTAAAAATAAAATAATAAAATATTAGTGACCCGAACTTTCCCTTTAATTATTTATCTTTTAAATCACGTTATTTTAAATGGAGATTTCATAAAACATTATAAATTAATATGATAAATGATTAATTATGTAAATAGACATTTAAATATCATTTAAATAATTAGTTTTTGATCATGCTAAATGACTTTAAATAATTTTATATTATTTTGCAAGTCATATAATTAAATACATTATAAACATTGGTCAAAATGTACTTTTTAAAACTTAAATATCCTATCATGTGTATTTAAGTTTATATATTTAAATGATTTCCTTTTAAAATAATAACTATTTATAGGCTTATGGACTTGATACAATAATTTAAAAGAATCATTTAAAATAATAATGGACCTAGTATTATCTTTATTAATCTCTAAAATTTGGGAAATTATATACTATTCTTAGAAAAATTATTAAGATTTAATTACATCATTATTATCTAAGTTCATTTCTAAAATACTTAATCATATAAACCTATATAATTCCTGCTAATGGAATGAAAATGTAAATGACTACATTATAAATTTATTGCTTAGCAAAAACCTTAAAAATATTAACACCCTAATTCTTGTGAACGTTAATCGTATTGTTAACCTTGATCTTTATCTTGTAAAATATATATTTAGGTGATTGTAATGGATACTTTGGATTTATCTTTTGGATCTTACTTTAATCTTTTACATCATCTTGTAATGCCTATATCCATGTGAGTATTTCCACACTCCTTTTCTTATTTTCACACTTTGGGGTGAAACATGTTAACTTATACTATTGCACTTGTAAACTTATTTGAGACTTGTAAACCTATGGCAATTCATCTTGTAAAGTTGTAGTTAGTTGAACTTTTGTGGTTACCATGTTATGGCGTTATATATACAATCATTAACTATTGCTAGCCCAGCGAAGTCATAGATCTATGGATAAGACAAGCCTGCTTTGGTTGATCCAAGCACACTTAGCTGATCGTATATACTTTTAAACGTTTGAGACTTGTAAAACATTGTCGAGGTTTGATTGTTGCATTGTTCATAACATCCCTAATCACTTTATTCACTAACTTATGACTTGAATTGCCATCTTTTATATACTTATGTATTGAAAACTATGGAATGCTCACCAACATTTTTATGTTGACCTTTTATTTTTAACATGTTTCAGGAATACCTCAAGTTTAAAGTGATCTTTTGAAGCATGCAATAATCTAGGACTTGGACCTAGTTAATGAAATAGAAGTTTACATTATGTTATATTATGTTTGAACTTATTATTTTTTTTTGAGACTTATGATTGTATTTCATTTTAAGACTTATGATAATAATATTTATAATATAATATAGCGTTATGTGGCTGTGAACAATCTTAACCCTCACATCTCGACGTTTCCGCCGTCAAGGTTGGGGTGTGACAGATTGGTATCAGAGCCCATAACTATAGGGATTTAGGTTATTAGAAATGGTGACCTAGACTATAGTTGCATGAACATCATAGAAAGATCCTTATACCTTTGTGCTTACATGTTGTTTGCATGCTACATAATGTTATGCCTTTTGTGCAACTTGATGCCTTAGCATAGGATTGCCTTATGTATGCTTAAACTTAGCTACTTGTCTCCCTAAACTTAACTTTAACTCTTTGACCCTCCCCGACAAAATGAACTTCCTAAACTTATTCTTAACGACATGTGGAATCTACACTTATCGTCGTGGGTTCAATTCCTTAGACTCTATGTCTAATCTATGAAAATCTCATCAAGGTTTTGATTTCATAAACCAAAGAAAATTTTTGTGACACATAGACACCTGTATCCTGGATTTCCTGGCAAAAAGCCTTCGGGCTAAGGCAAGCATATTGTATAAATCTCATTGTGAGACCAGTTATGCTTACCTGGGGATTTCTAGGATGAGTGATAAACTATGGTTAACATACACGAGTCTCTATGGAAAATGGGTCAATTTAGCTTGACGTGTCAACGATTCGAAATGGTAATGCGTTACCAAATGGAACCATCCTCTTTGTGTCTTAAAAATCCTGATTCTTTGATCTGGTTTATCACCAAAGTTTTAATATCTTCTCGTTCTTATCATACATAATGTTCCTGTTAATATTGAACCCATCCTACATTTCAACTCTTACGTTTAAACACCGTTATACGTTGAGCGCTTCATGTAACTATTTCTATATCTTGACCAACATGAACATGGATCTTAATATACCCAAAGATATTGGGAATCTAAACCGAATGGTCATCAAAAAAAAAAAAAACTTTAAACCGTTACTTATGGTTCTCAAGTCTTCTTAAGGATGTGTCCCATAACTAAGAACATGCAATGCTATAGGTGGAATTCTTACATCTCGGGATACTTTGTCTAGGCAAAGTGTAAATGGTGATTGACTCGATCATTGAATCCATTTACATGACTCGAAACCCTTGAGATGGGTGATCACTTATAAGTACGCGTGCCTTCAATAAGGCTATGGTTGACCGCATATCTTGAGAAGTCCATGTATTCCTTTCGATTGTGAATCGAATGTTCACATCTCATTGTGGTGTTGAATAATTTCCTGTCCTTGATTTCGTCTTCCCGATTGAAACCATTCAAGATTTGAACACCACAACAACTTCTGTTATCTTGAACTTTGATCTTAAGCTTGTAAGCATGATTTTTCCTTTTGTTACATTGATGTAACTTGCAATTTTCCGAATTTCTAATTGATATTATTTTCCTTTCGTCGTTAAGTCAAACTCCGTACCGTCTGCACCGTGAGAGATGCAAGTGTTTGCAAGTCAACCTATGACTAAGAACACCCGTATCTCCTAAATGATTCTAACTCATCAAAACAGGGGTGATTCCCTTACTTTGATGATTCTCTATTCGTTTCGATAAATGGTTTCCAATTGTGATTTTTAAAATTTCATCCTCTGGATCGGGGTGATTTCCTTATCCCGAGGATTGACTTCAGTTATTTTCTTTGGAATGGCATTTCACAAATGACATGATCTCACCAAAATAGGATTGAAACCCGTACTTTGGTGACAAATGTCAATCTTCGATTGTTTTCTTGCTATTATGAAATTCAATCATCAAGATAGGCGTGAATTCCATACCTTGATGATAATATCATCTTTATGAATTGAATTTGTTCAAATGAGACGACTTCATCAAAGTAGGAGTGAATTCTGGATTTTGATGAAGAAGTTCATCTTGTTATATATTGTTTTTGTAAAACTTCACCGTTAAGATAGGAGTGATTTCCCTTACCTTAATGGTGAGTTACCTCGTCTTATTTTTGTGGATCCTCAACAAGGAGTTGGGATCGAACTTTTGATTGGTAAGTTAGTGGTCATACCATGGGAATACACCATCAAGTTAGGAGTGAAAACCACACCTTGATGACTATTCTCATATCTTGATCTCCAACTTACCAAGGTTTTAATCAATTGACAAGAAACATGTAGTAACTTGAAGGGTGAACCAATGTTAGTGTTTGGACCTATCAAGCCAAAGCATGATTTCTGAACTTGTAAGGAGACCCGATCGCTCTAGGTTGATTTTGATTCCGAGCTTGGAGCATTTAAATTCTTAAATTGATTTCTTTCCCTTTATTCTTATGTTTTGATTTAATCTAGCTATATCGAACCATTTATTCCCTACATATCAACTTTCATTTTGAGATATCATCAACACATGATTGTGTGATGGTAGTTTTCTTAAACAATCTTTCTACTAAATAAAGACATTATCAACTTGTGGTTATGTCTTTCTCGACTGTACTTATGGGTTTGATGAATTACGTATGCAATCTATATTTGGAAATTTGTTACCTTGCAAAACATGGTTACAAATGTATGTCTTATTGTTTGCGTTACTTCTTGAATCACTTTTGAACCCTTAACCTTGGGAATCTTTAAAACTCTATCTTGGTTTCGACTAACGAGACTCGTTATTACTTACGTTGTGACGCGGATATAAAGGTTCATAAACCTTCGTAACTTGTAGTCATGGGTTTGGCATAAAAGAAAAGACATAACTTGGTATGTGTTCAAGTGTCTTACCTTCATATATGACAAAGCCTAACATTCGTGTTCCTATGAATCCCATGTTTAACTTTTCATCACTAAGTGCCTCTTATCTTAGATGCCATGATGACAAATGGTGCATTATAGACCGATTAACTAATTTCATATTGACTCATGTGGGTTAACGGGTCGAGAAATTGGCTCGTATCTATCTCAAATAGTCGTATACCGTGGTATGTCGTTAAACATCGATCATTAATTTGGATGATCAATTCATTTTCTACTTTTAATAATGTTCCTAACCATCGTCGTGAACTTATTCCAAAATCTTTGCATACCGTATTATTCTTAGACCGATGATTTGTCAAAGGAGAGATACATATTCACAAGATATGCGTTAAGATCGTTTCATATAGTGACGTTTGGGATTCTTAAATCCTGACGGTTAACCTTTCTTATCATTGTTGGTCCTTATTGATTTCTAGACATCAAATTACTACGGAATTATATTCTAGAAGTTGTGACTTATGAATCTAAGGTACCATGGTAACTCGTCATCGTTTTTCAATGTATCATCTCAAAACGTCTCGCGTTATTATGTTAAGAATCTTGTAAGGTTCCATAAAGTGAAGCGTTCCACATATAATCAAACGTCAAACACTGTTCGTTGAACACTCACCTTTAATTACAATTTCTTTGTTCATTTAAGTTCATTTTTAATTTCGGGACGAAATTCTTTTAAGTTGGGGAGACAGTGACATCTCATATTTTCGTTAAATTAAAAGTAAACCTTGTTAAGTTTTAAAAGGATTGTTTATGTCAATTTTGAAACTTTGAGGACTTATTATGCTTCATAATTAATTTGGTGGTTAACAAATTAATTTAATAAATAATAATAACATTATAAGTGTTACAATGTTTACTTAATATTATAAAACTTAACTTAAAGTAATAAAAATCTTAAAAAAAAATAATAATTGTGATTAAAATAATAATAACAATGTTATTGTTATTATTACTATTAATGATATTAATAATAATAATATTAATAATAGCAAAATTATAAAAATAACTAAGATTAATAATAATGATAATAATAATATTATTATTATTATTAAAAACAATTTATAAAAATTATAAAACCTAAAAAGGTTTGAAACTTAAAGTTATAGGGTTAGTTTTGTGAATTTATAAACTTTAAAAGAAGGTTTAAAGCATAAAATGTTGACTGCTTAAAACCTCAGGGACTAAATGTGTAAACTTTAAAAACCCCAAACCAATTCCCCCCAAACCCCGTTTTTCCGGCGGCCCTCCGGCGGAGCTCCGGCGAGCACCAAAAATCCACAAAGAACACTCGTTTTTGTACCCAAATCGTTCCAAATCCTCTCGTGCACACGTTTCGAACCTTAATGGACACTTTATACTCATTTAAACATCGATAATAAACCCCAAATGAATGCAAAAACCGAAGCTTTAATTCGTTTAACCGTTGGAGCATTTACACCAGATAATAGGCCAATTAGATCAACCTAAACGAATCTCTATCAATCGTTAATCGAGTACAACGCTTAATTCCATCTGAAGTGAACCCAAATACCAAGATTTATCATCATCATCATCTGCGACCTGCAACTTAATCGTGAAGCATGATCGAGGCTATTTTATACAAAATTGGTTGAGGGTTTCTACTTAGAATCACGATCCAAAACTTCCTGCAAAGTTAATTTGATTTCGCATCTCGTTTGCACCTTGAATCAACCATCACTTCGTTGCGACTCGTTCTTGAACTTGAGATCATCAAATCGAATCAAATCATGTAAGTTTTATATATCATTGTGTTCGGTTTTACATGGGGATCAAAAGCCCCATGATAATCGACATTAACAACAATGGATTGTGTTCAATTTGGAACAATTCGATTCTAGGGTTCTTTAGAAAATGGGGTTTCCTTTAATTATTGTTTTTATTAATTAGTTTCCAAATCTAAACAGATTCTGGGCTTTAGCCCAACCGGTTACCATCTCACATCACTATGCAAGAGGTCACGGGTTCGAACCCGGCCTCCTGCATTTATTTTTTTAAGGGGTTTTTAGTCTTAAATCAATTTTAGAAAAATTCCTAATAAATATAAAAAAATGTTTTTATAACTTTTAAATATTTTTAAGGCATCAAATACATTTCAGTAATATTTCTAAAATTTTAAATAACTAAAAACCTTTGTAATAAAATATTTTAAAGATTAATCATGGGCTATTTATATGAATTTTAAAAATAAAATAATAAAATATTAGTGACCCCGAACTTTCCCTTTAATTATTTATCTTATAAATCACGTTATTTTAAATGGAGATTTCATAAAACATTATAAATTAATATGATAAATGATTAATTATGTAAATAGACATTTAAATATCATTTAAATAATTAGTTTTTGATCATGCCAAATGACTTTAAATAATTTTATATTATTTTGCAAGTCATATAATTAAATACATTATAAACATTGGTCAAAATGTACTTTTTAAAACTTAAATATCCTATCATGTGTATTTAAGTTTATATATTTAAATGATTTCCTTTTAAAATAATATAGGCTTATGGACTTGATACAATAATTTAAAAGAATCATTTAAAATAATAATGGACCTAGTATTATCTTTATTAATCTCTAAAATTTGGGAAATTATATACTATTCTTTGAATTATTTTTGGAAAGATATCAATTCTTAGAAAAATTATTAAGATTTAATTACATCATTATTTTCTATGTTCATTTCTAAAATACTTAATCATATAAACCTATATAATTCCTGCTAATGGAATGAAAATGTAAATGACTACATTATAAATTTATTGCTTAGCAAAAACCTTAAAAATATTAACACCCTAATTCTTGTGAACGTTAATCGTATTGTTAACCTTGATCTTTATCTTGTAAAATATATATTTAGGTGCTTGTAATGGATACTTTGGATTTATCTTTTGGATCTTACTTTAATCTTTTACATCATCTTGTAATGCCTATATCCATGTGAGTATTTCCATACCCCTTTTCTTATTTTCACACTTTGGGGTGAAACATGTTAACTTATACTATTGCACTTGTAAACTTATTTGAGACTTGTAAACCTATGGCAATTCATCTTGTAAAGTTGTAGTTAGTTGAACTTTTGTGGTTACCATGTTATGGCGTTATATGTACAATCATTAACTATTGCTAGAGTCATAGATCTATGGGTAAGACAAGCCTGCTTTGGTTGATCCAAGCACACTTAGCTGATCGTATATACTTTTAAACGTTTGAGACTTGTAAAACATTGTCGAGGTTTGATTGTTGCATTGTTCATAACATCCCTAATCACTTTATTCACTAACTTATGACTTGTTTTGCCATCTTTTATATACTTATGTATTGAAAACTATGGATTGCTCACCAACATTTTTATGTTGACCTTTTATTTTTAACATGTTTCAGGAATACCTCAAGTTTAAAGTGATCTTTTGAAGCATGCAATAATCTAGGACTTGGACCTAGTTAATTAAATAAAAGTTTACATTATGTTATATTATGTTTGATCTTATTATTTTTTTTCAGACTTATGATTGTATTTCATTTTAAGACTTATGATAATAATATTTATAATATAATATAGCGTTATGTGGCTGTGAACAATCTTAACCCTCACATCTCGACGTTTCCGCCGTCAAGGTTGGGGTGTGACATTGGAGCTTCATCTTCAAGTCAAGAGTCTAAGGCTTTGGTTGCTCAAGGTGATGAAGGACAAGACTGGTCCTTCTGATTCGTTTCTCAGGGTGAATCAAACATTGCTTTAGTTGATACATTGGACGATGGATCTGCATGTGAAGGAGACATCATAGCTAAGCATTTACTTTTAGATATCGAAGAAGCTATGAATGTCGTTGATCATTTGGTTGAAGAAGAGCTAAGTGCTACAAACTCATAATCTCCTGTCACCAAAGAGTCTGACACTACTTTGATGGCTGATTCGTCTAGTTCTACACAGGGGTGTTCTAAAGACAAATTATTTGAAAAACATGCATGTACTGAATGTGATAAATTTAGGGAAAGCATTGATTTAAAATTTGCTAGGTTATTAGAACATAATGAATCTAGTAAATGATTTACAACTCTGCACTGAAGCAAATCGTGTTTTATAACAAAATGAGTGCAGCTTCAAAGAAAAGATAGAACTGTTGGGGAAACAACTAAGGGAAACCGAGGTTGTTGCCTTAAATCAATCAAATGACATCAAGCTCTATTTAAATTCTTTGGAGGAAACTAAGAAGGAAAAATCAGTTTTGCAAGTCGAAGTTGATTCATTAAAACAAAAACTACACAGTTTGGCAAGTTCTTCTCACATTGTTCAGAACCTAGTGAAAGAACGGAATGCGGGGGAAGGTCTGGGTTATAAGGTAGTACCTCCACCACATGAAATCCTTTTGAACACTAAATGTAGACCAATTAATAATAACCCAGTAAAGGATCATGTGGTGTCTACTCCTCTGGTCAGTGATCCAGATTCTATGGGTAAACCTGTTAAATCTGTCACTAAACAGAAGGATTTTACTTTGGGATTGAAAGATAAGATACCTGTTAAGGATTTGGGTAATAAAATTGAAAAGGTTAAATTAGAGTCAGGTTCACAAACGTCTATTTCAGAACCTAAAAGGTCTAATCAAATGAACCTTAAACGTGTTAATCATCAACATCCTAATAAAATGAAAGTGAAAGATGTTCAAAATGTCAAAACCATTAAATTTGTTGAAGAAGGTGAAACTTCTAGAAAGGAAGAGAAACAACCCAACCGGACATATCTCAAACCCCGACCAAACTCAACCCCACATCACAACTTTCTTCAAACTGCTGAAGGAAGATCCTGCTATAGTTGTGAAAAATGAGGACATATCTCTCCAAATTGTCCTTATTATCAGTCACCTAAAAAGAAAATTGAACTTTTTGATAAAAAACCAAGATTTTCTGAAATTAGATCTAATGTGTCACCTAAGGTTACACCTAAGATTATTAGTGAAACTAAAGTTCAAACCATAAGCCATTCGTCTGTTTACCACAAACAGGCCTTACACAAAACTGGTTTATGGAAGATCAAAATAAGTAATGTGTCTGATAGTGAGAATAAGAAGAAGAAAGATGTGCCCTCATCCTCTAAAGGACAGTGGGTTGAGTTCATGATGTGTGATACCTCTGGGACACCCAAGCCAGTTAAGGCTTGGGTCCCAAACCTGAACTAATCAATTCCTTTGTATGTGCAGGGTGTCCGCTACATCGCTATCACTAATACCTGGATTATTGATAGTGGGGCTTCCAAGCCATGACCGGGAATTCATCTCCCCTTTTCAACATCAAGCAAATTAAAGGGGGACACATATCGTTCGCTGGGAATAAAGGAGGTTACATCACCGCTCAAGGCGAAGTGGGAAATGAGAAGTGAAGTTTGACAAGGTCAACTACGTTCAACAACTGCAAAACAATTTGCTTTCTGTCTCCCAAATCTGTGATAAGGGATTCAAAGTTGTGTTTGACAACAAGAAGTGCTACATGTTGAAGAAGGAGTATGTTGTCGAGGAGGATAAAATTCTAATGTCACCTTCAAGATATAACGATCTGTATGTCTTGGATCTATCAAAAGCCTCCATAACTGAGTCAACTGCCCAGTGAGAATGGGACACATTAATCCCAGGAAGATGAAACATCTGTGTAGCATGTAAGAAAGGGAAACAGACCAAGAAATCTCACAAAGAAAAGAAAGTCAAGTCTATCGACATTCCTCTATAGCTTCTACACATGGATCTGTTTGGCCCAGTCAGTACAAAGAGCATTGCTGGTGATTGGTACTGCTTTGTAGTAACTGATGATTACTCAAGATTCTCTTGGGTGATGTTTCTAAAAGCAAAGTCAGAGATATTTGAATCATTCAAGCATCTAGTCACTACATTGGAATCACTCTACAAGCTAAAAGTAAAAAAAATTCGATCAGACAACGGAACAGAGTTCAAGAATCAGTGGATGGAGGCATTCTGGTCGAGATAAAGGTATTGTTCATCAATTTACTTCTGCTTACACTCCACAGATGAATGGGGTTGCTGAAAGAAAGAATCAGAGCTTGATAGAGACAACAAGGACAATGTTAGCCGAGTCTAAGCTACCCATTCAATTCTGGAACGAGGTAGTGGCTAATGCATGCTACACTCTCAATCGAGTCTTAGTGGTCAAACGTCATGGAAAAACGTGTTATGAATTTCTCCAGTGACGTAAACCCAAATTGGAGTATCTAGAACCATTTGGAGCATCGTGCATGCTGTTAAAGAAAACTCAAATTGGGAAGTTTTGTGAGAAGGCAGAAGAAGGTATCTTTCTTGGATATAGTATACCAGACAAGAGAGTTTATAACAACTCAACGGGTCAGGTAGAAGTGTGGTGTAATGTTGATGTCCAAAGATACACCACCCCCTGCTGGCAAAGGACCTTCCTTCTTCTTTGACTATGATGGATTCTTCAAGTCCTTCAATCTACCTCCTTCTCATCCTGATGATGAGTTACCTGCTCGAATGATGTACGATGTTTTAAATACTCCTCCACTAGACCCGACATCATCGGTACCATTAGACGATACTTCTAGCCTTTCAGGGGGAGAGCTTGAAGTAAGTGAGTCTTCCTCTGATGATGAAGCAGTTGAGACTGCAAATGTGGACCAGGAGGAACAGGTTCCCACTACCGAAAGTACACAAGCATCTGATCTTGATGCCTCTAGAACTTCTGAACCCCATACTCCAACAGCCACAGAAACTGAACCTGGGATTCAAAATTTGGATAATGAGGTAGTTGTTCCCACCACTCCTGGAACTCGAGTTAATGTGCATCATCCCCTGGACAATATCATCGGGGATATTCTATCGGGAGTTCAGACACGAAATCAGTTATAGTCAGCTGATTATGCCGCAGTCATGGAAAAAGGATATCTACACGATGTAGCTTATCGATGTTTTGTGTCTCAATTTGAGCCAAAATATGTAAGTGAAGCTTTAAATGATGAGGCATGGGTTAGTGATATGCAAGAAGAACTCCTTCAGTTCACGAAGTTAGGAGTATGGACTCTTGTGGACAGACCAAAAGGGGCAAAGGTGATTGGCACTAAATGGGTTCTTAAGTGTAAGAAAGATGACCAAGGGGTTATAATCAGAAATAAGGCTTGGCTTGTTGTTCAAGGATTTAGACAAGTCGAAGGCATTGACTACAATGAAGTGTTTGCACCTGTGGCAAGGATGGAAGCAATTCGTATCTTCTTAGCCTATGCATCCCACATGAAGATCAAAGTTTATCAATTGGATGTGAAAAGTGCATTCTTTCATGGTGAAATCCATGAAACGGTGTACGTCAGTCAACCCGAAGGATTTGAGGATCCTTATCATCAGGATAGAGTTTATAAACTAGACAAGGCTCTTTATGGGCTTCATCAAGCCCCTCGCGCCTGGTATGAGAAACTCTCTACTCATCTGTTGAAACATGGTTTTTGCAGAGGGGTTATTGACTGTATGTTGTTCATCAAAGAGAAATATGACGATTTACTACTGGTATATGTGGATTACCTAATCTTCGGTTCCAAAAATAAAGTATTTTGTAAAGAATTCGAATCAGTGATGAAAGCTGAGTTTGAGATGAGTGCCATGGGAGAGATGAAGTTCTTTCTTGGGTTACATGTGGATCAGACACCAAATGGAATTTTCCTGCATCAGTCCAAATATATAGGAGATATTCTTAGTCGGTTCGACATGGAGAATGCAACGGTTGCTGGGACTCCACTTGCCACGAACCACGATGTAGCACCCGACGAAAATGGTGATCTGGTATATGCCACTATGTACCGAGGAATGATCGGATCTCTGATGTACCTCACAGCCTCTCGTCCTGATATTATGTACGCCACGTGTCTTTGTTCTGGATATCAGGCTAAACCAAAAGTGTATCATCTAATTGGGGTAAAACGGATCTTTCGTTATCTGAAGGGTACTTCAACTACTCGGGTTGTGGTATCCTCATGATGATGACTTTGATCTTACAGAGTGACTCGGACTATGGTGGTTGCAAGATGAATTACAAGTCAACATCAGCGGAATGTTAGTTCTTTGGAAGGCGCTTAGTCACCTGGCAGTGTAAGAAGCAGACATCTGTTGCTCTGTTAACATGTGAAGCTGAATATGTTGCTGCTGCAAGTTGCTGTTCACAAATCATTTGGATTCAACAGCAAATGCGAGACTACGGTTTGAAATTTTTTAACACCCCTATCTTTGTTGATAATTCTGCTGTAATAGCTGTCACCAAAAATCCGGTCCAACACCCAAAAACTAAATATATCGGTATTAAATATAACTTTATACGTGACTGTTTTCAAAAGCAATTAATCGATGTTGTTAAAATTAATACGGATTTTCAACGCGCCGACCTCTACACAAAAGCTTTTGACAAACCTCGGTTTTTCTATCTTTTGGAGGTCAATGGCGTGAAAAAGCATAGTGATGTGATTCCAGAAGAATCGAGTTCTTAGTCCAACAAATTTTCTCGAGTTCTTAGTCCAACAAATTTTCTTACTTTTTATTTTTTATTTTTTATTTTCTTTTTTTAATTTTCTTTTCCAGTCTTTTAAAATTCAAAAACACAAAACCTTTTTCGGTTTTAGAATTTTAGGGGGAGAATAGTTTAGTTTCAGTACTCAATTACTTAAAAAGGGGGGGGTGGGCAGAATAGCTGAAAGCAAAGAAATCAAATCTGTGATATTGATTCAAAAATTATGGAAAATGATAGTACACAGTGAACTAATTGTTTGGGACATCAAAAGGATTTAAAAGAACAAAATGCTATATTCATATTACAAGTCCGAGAAGTCTAAGCAAAATAAAGAAAAAAATGATAGTAAACTAGTCTGCTACTGAGGTAACATAGAGAAAGTAGGCCCAGGGGTTGCTAGTTCATTATATGATGTGTCAGTAGATTCAACACAGTAGACGAGTAGACTTCATTGGTGAATCAAATTAAAACTAATTTGTTCAACTTGCTGTGGGTTTTCATCTTATCCCTGGTCAACACAATCAACGCATTTCCAATAAGGGGTGACAAGCAAAATAAACGCCACAAATATGTGCAATGACCATAAAAATGAGCAAAGCACATGGAAAAATGTTAAGCGCAATCAAGCTAATGACTAATGTTGTTGGTGCGTTATGTGCAAAAAGAAAAAAAAGTGCTCTAACAAGAAGATAGGTTGTGTGCCTCTCTGCTGTGCGATGACACTGACCTGAGGATAAGCATAACCTAAATATTCTAGAATTCGTTGTTGTTTGCGCCTCTCTGATGTGCGATGCCACTGACCTGAGGCTTGGCATCTCTTTAAAAGCTCTTAGAATAGTTTCTTCTTGTCAAATACCCGGAGACCGCTCAAAAATCTTCTGAGGAATGTTGATTACCATATAAGTGTGGGATCCACAAATGCTTGTTGAAATAATAAAACTTAACTCATCACCAATGTGAGTCAAAAATCTATATATGGATTTAAGTGGACAAATATACTGACAATCATCGTGGCTGCAACTCTCGACAATCAAAATCATTGTGTGCACCTTATAGCTCTAGTATGATTTCCTGCAAGTGCTATTAACTCTCAAACAAATAAGAATCTAGTATTCAAGTACATATAAAAGGGTCCCAAATGATTATGATATACCTGTATGATTCCATATGAATCTTTCCAGATATGAAAAAATTAAATTGAAGTTGTTCTGCTCAGGAGGCAAAATCGGTTAAATGTTTTTTAAAAGGTTTCAATCCACCTCAAACCAAAACACAAAAATATGTCTTGTTTTGTTTTAATCCAAGTTGTTTTCTGTTTTCGTTATCTTTTTTGCGTCGATGTCAGACTATATAACTAGATGAACTCTGTGAATCACAAATTAAAAAGGGTCACTTCTGAGGTGACCAATTGGCTCTAAATTAAAAAGGGTCACGTCTGAGGTGACCAATCGGGTCTTAATTAAAAGGATCACGTGTGAGGTGATCAAATGATTTCTGTTAAAAAGGTCATGTCTGAGATGATCATTGGGCATAATGTTATAAATAAAAAGTTAAAGTTTGAGTGTATGGAAATGTATGAAGTCAAACTCATAAGTATGAGCCAACCGTACGATTGAATCATAAGTATGAGCCAATCGCACGATTGAACCATAAGTATCAGCCAATCACACGATTGGACCATAATTATTATCCAATCACACGATTGGACCATGAGTATGGGTCAACTATGCGATTGGATCACAAGAATGGACCAATCGTACGACTGGATGAAGGAGTCTGAGTCAGTCGCACGACTGGACCCCAGTCGCACGAATGAATCACGTGTATGGGTCCAGTCGCACGACTAAAACTTAAAACAGTATAAAAAGGGGGCGTTAGTCGGTCGTATTCCCTACCACCCTTCAAAACTCTCAAAAACCGCCTAATACCAGACACTCTGCCCAAAATTTTTGATTATTGTGATTTTTCTCCGATTGTGATACTAACCGATTTCAATTCATCTGCAGGTACTTTGAAACTGAAATTTGATCAAAAGAATGGATTAATCGAACCCACAATGACCGAAAATGTTTAAAATCAAGAACCGGGACAATACTCTAAAATAGACCACTTAAATGGACATAAACGTTGATTTAAATGACACTAAGTGCTATATCGAGTCCCTGCGAACCTAATGAATCTAAACAAGAAGTGTAATGTAACATTTTGACAAAGATTCAAATTTATGGTGTCGAACAAGCAAGATGCGAATAGACACGCCATATGAACCTCAGTCGCACAATTGAGCCAGACGCATGATTCAATCGCACGAGTGAATCAAATCGGTGACTCAGTCGCACGACTGACTCAACTACATGGCATAGCATACGACTAAGTTCAGTCGCTGGCTCAATTGTACGATTGAACTCAGTCGTATGGTTCAATCGCATGATTGAACCAGTAGATCAAAATCAACTAAAATTCATCTGTTATCTCTTATGAACAAATCTAATGTATATGTTTCTTGTGTTGCAGCAATATGGCTGAGAGATGGACTATGAGCACTAAGCACAACATCTGTGCTCATCTAGATGCTACATCTCAAAACGCTTTTGAGCTCACCGGGATTATTGCCTTCTTACGTAGATCGAGGATCTACAAGGCCATTTCTACTCCATGCACACCATACCGGTCTATTCAGTAGGCTTTCTGGGAAAGTGCCATAGTGGACAGGTCTGTTGAGCCCCACTGTATCCGGAGCTCTATAATCAGATAAGAGATTGAGATCCGTGAAGACGACCTGAGGAGAGTATTAGATTTGGGTGAAGACGGAGCCCATCCAACCAAGCTGCATCCCCTAACGGTTTGAGGATGTTTTCTAAGGATCAAGTACGCCAGAGACATCAATGCCGGCGTACTGAACAAGAGTAACATGTGCCCCCAGTTCAAGTATCTGGCACATGTGATCCTCAAGTGCATAGCCTCTAGACGTGGAGGATTCGATTAGATGTCCGACCAAATCCAGAATGCATATGTTGCACTGGTACTGAACCACCCATTCAGTTTCTCACGCATGCTCTTCTCGTACTTGATAGAGAACATCGAGGCCAAAGGCAAGGAAGGCTTCTGCATGTATCCAAGGTTCTTGCAGATGATCATAGATGAGAAGCTTCCTCTGCTGCCTAAGGAGAAGGACGATGTTGTGATTTTAGAGGTGATGGATGACACCACTCTGGGAAGGATGAAGGTGTACTGGGGGAAGCAGGTGAAGCCCCCGGTCAGGAGACTGTTTGGCCATCTGGCCTACGAGGATTACGTGGCGCCCTCTCTTAAGAAGTGGCATCATGATGACAGTGACTCAGACGTTGAGACCATAGTGATACCTACCGATGAAGATGACGACGATGATGATGACCATGATGATGGTCAAGGAGGTGGAGATGCTGGCCCCAATCAATCACGGGCCACCGACACGTCTACAATATCTCCACCACCTCCACATAGTACTTCAGCTGCTCCTAGTGGATCTAAGCAGGCTGCTTCCCACCAGGACTTCTTGGTAGATGAAAGTGATGAGTCTGATGATGAGCCTCTCACCAGGAGAGTCGGTAACCGGGTTGTGGCTACCGGAAGGGGAAAGAGGCGGTTGGTGGACGCCAAGCTGGTACTAAGGGTGGTGACACTGATTTCACGGATCCAACGTACACACCCGACCAGCCTATTAGCTCAAGGGGAGCCCCGATAGCCAAGGGTTCCAAGAGGAAGAGGATGCCCAACTCCATGGCAATAAGGGTAAGAGGCAGAGGTTTACCTTGATCAGTTCTTCCACCACCACAGCCACTGCCACTACCACAGCCACTACCACCACCACTGTTCCTCACACCACCACCACCACTGTTACCCACACTGCCACCTCTACTACCACTAACACTCCCACCACCACTCATACATTTACACCTACCTCACCCACCATACCCAAATCAGTTCCACCATAAACCACTTCCATTCCTACTCCCATCTACACCACATCCACCACTACAACCACTACTTCCCAAGCTGGCACATCCACCCAATTCCCACCTACACAGGGATCTACTCTACCCACTGTTGGGCTAGAGGAACAGTTGGCGAGCCTAAACAGACTGGTGCTCAAGCTGCTAACGACAGATGATCTAAGAGCCAACAAGATGAATCAGCTGATGGCGGTTAATACCGCACAAGGCAAGCAGATTGCTCAGCTTACTGAGAAGAACGTTGCTCATGAGAGAGCGTTAGTTCGAGCTCACCATGCCCTGAATGCTCAAAATGAGCTTGTCAATGCATCTGTCAAGCAGATAGAGGGGTTGGAGAAGAAGAACAAAAAGCTGATGTTAAGGTTGAAGGGAACCAAGGGTGAGCCCCTGAAGATTAAAGATGATGGAGATGATGGTGGAGATGATGATGATGAGTTGATAGATGATGAATCAGAAGAAGATGATGATGACGAGGAAGCTGGAGGAAGTGGAAAGGGAAAAGGAGATGACAATGATGAGAAGGTGATGCATCTGCATCAACATAAAATCAAGCAGAGGAGAGGCGCTCCAAAAGAGCCGCGTCCTCCGCAGCTCTAGCTGAAGAAACACATGATCAGGGCAAAAGCAATGCTCCACAAGCTGAGGATTATGATGTCGTTCCCCTTGAGCAAGTGAAGACTCAACTAACTATGATTCTTGATTTGCAAGGGATTGTGAGAAGGTCTGTGAGCTACACTCTAGAGGAAGGAGAAATCATTCACGATCTGACCGATGAGCAGCTCGCTGATATGTTTAGACTAAATCTAGATGAGCTTGTCAAAGATGCTCCGGAAGTAGAAGTTTTGAGTGACGAGGAGCTACAAGGGGTGGATGAGATTGAGATTGAGGATGTCACGTCTGACTACTATCCACAGTACACTAACCCTGAGGGCAACGTTATCCCAGACTTGGGTGAAACTTTTGGCAGTGATACTTTTGTTAAGCTTGATGAGATAGAGAAAGAGAAAGCAAAGGATGAAAGAAAAGCCCAAGCTACAGATGCTAATGTTGATATAAAGAAGGCTGAATGGGCAGCTTGTTTATCAGAAATGAAGGCCCAACTTGCACCTCCAAAGCTGAATGCCTACACCAAACTTTACCGAGTCAAGAAACATCAGAAAGTGTCAGGCAAGTTCATCAATTGGGCATACTTTGAAGATTTGGATGTATATGCTATTAAAAGGGAGAAGGGGATTGAGTACTTTAGATATCCACATGATCTGAAAACTCTTCCTGGTTTTGAGCTAAACAGATTGGCATGTTTGGAACTTTTGTATGCCAACACGAGGAAGATGTCGGGATGGTTTGAGAAATCGTTGAAGAAAGAATACCACACCAGATGGGTCAACTTAGGACCTCAACAACCTAAGCGGTTCATCCATAAGACTGAAGTTGATTCTATATCTGGAAGGCCTAAGGTGGTATTGAAGTGGAGTCCCCCACACACAATGTCTAAGATTCCTTTACGGGAGATGCCTCAGGACTTCACTCCACACTTCAAATGGTGGTATTATGACTGGAGGACAAGGAAGGGAAGATCGAGACTATCAGGGTATTTGACCCAATGTGGCTTACAAACTTGTCTGCTGAAGCTGTTTACACTCTATACAAGTGGCCATTGTTCTATGACACGCAAGATATTGTACAAGCTCTACAATTCCAACATGTTATACGGCTCTGCTTTGCATTTGAGATACACGCGGGAGTCACTAAAGAAGAGAAGTACAAGAAATTCCAAGAGCATGTGAATAATGTTAGAAAATAGGATAAACTAGGTCCAAGGGGGAGTTTGTTGATACATCATGTTCCTAGTTTATATTCTTAATTGTAAAAATCTTTCATTTCTTACACATATGTAATGTGAATTCTTAATGAAATATGATATGCTTCTTGATGTTTATTTGTCTTTAAATATTTCATATTATTATTGTATTTAGTATAATTCATATGTATGAACATCATATATAGGTTTGAGGTTGTTGTACACTGTTCTAAGTCAATAATGATTGAGAAATATGTTCAACTTAGTCGGGTGGTTATTCAGGCTAATGGACCATACTTATGGACCATACGCACGAATGAATCATACTTATGGATCAGTCGCACGACTAAACCAGGAGACTGTTTCAGTCGTATGACTGAGACATAAGATTGATTCAGTCGCATGAAAACTAATTCGTGAAAGAAAGGGAGACTTCGAAGATTTACAAACCCTAGCCGTCCAGAGCGTCCTAAACAGCCTATCCAACTTCATAGTTCGTTCCTGATCGATTTCGAATCAGTTCTTAACATTGTAAATATCATTTTTTTCCTTTTAACCGTTTGTTTTAAATCCAATACTTTTACATGTTTCAAAATTTTACCCCTAAAATTTTTAACTTTCAACTTTAGTTCCCTATAATTTTCATCTTTTACAAAACTTTTGATTTACGGTCTAAATTTTGAGAGTTGTTGATACATCATGTTCCTAGTTTATATTCTTAATTATAAAAGTCTTTCATTTCTTACACATATGTAATGTGAATTCTTAATGAAATATGATATGCTTCTTGATGTTTATTTGTCTTTAAATATTACATATTATTATTGTATTTACTATAATTCATATGTATGAACATCATATATAGGTTTGAGGTTATTGTACATAGTTCTAAGTCAATAATGATTGAGAAATGTGTTCAACTTAGTCGGGTGGTTATTCATGCTAACGGACCATACTTATGGACCATACGCACGAATGAATCATACTTATGGATCAGTCGCACGACTAAACCAGGAGACTGGATCAGTCGTATGACTGAGACATAAGATTGATTCAGTCGCACGACTGAACCTTCAGTCGTGCGTATGAATCAATCGCATGAGTCAGTCGCATGACTAAACCATGCTAATGGTTCAGTCGTATGAATGAAAACTAAAAACCTATAAATACCATGAAAGAAATTCGAAGATTTACAAACCCTAGCCATCCAGAGCGTCCTAAACAGCCTATCCAACTTCATAGTTCGTTCCTGATCGATTTCTAATAAGTTCTTAACGTTTGTTTCATCGTTAGATCGATCAGGTTGTCGTTCTCACTGATTGGATCGCCAATCAAATAGGATTCCGCACTATTTGATCTAGTCTCACGCAGAATCCGTTAGTACTCCGTACGAAAACGATCCTAAAAAGAGTTAACACGTCAAAAAGTGCACGTGTGATTCAACGTCGATACGTTTATTTTTTCTCTTTAACATCTCCATCATAACGTCGGGGTCCTGGAATGACTTATTGTTTTTAATATTTTACATGTCACGTGCATGGTTCAACGTTTTTACGTCTACTTTCCGTTTTGTTTTATCTTTTGTTTTATTTTTTTTAATATGAGTTTTTCCGGGGTTGATGGTCGCTAATAGTGGTATGACATTGGTGTGACTTGGTATGGTCTTACGCCCCCACCACAACGCGACGAGCTTAATACTTAACTAATAACTCAATCCATTTCTACCCTTAAATTCTTTTGTAGTTCCAAGTTGTATGAACTATTACAAAAATTGTATGTGCAATTATTTGTACAGTGTGCTTTCATTGTAGTTCAAAGTTGTATGAGCAATAATTTACAAATATGAAAATCAAGCATATGTGACAATCTTATAATAAATTTCCAATGAAAATCAAGCATGGCTAACTTTTAAATATAATATTTTGGAATCAAATGAACTATGTTAGTAAATGGAAGGAAAATTTATTTTGGGAAAAGATGCACAGGATGATGATTCTGTGACGTGCAGAAGCAATAACTAATTTATTCGTTCAATCATGCTAGCTACAGAAACTACGAAGTACCTTGGGATGTTATACTCGAAGTATAATTCTGCAACCCTCATAGCAAAATCAGCATAATGAGAAATTAATTCCACACGCATGTCTTCTTATTGCTAATGCATTTTCCATGCAACCCACTTCATAATACCTGTGGAATAGCAAACCTCCATGGATAAATCCTCCAGGCATTTATTATCTTTTACTTTTTTACCCGTTCATAAGATTAAAAGAATTCTAACATTATGTTCATTAATTCCTTCTGTGAAGTTTCAAAAGAATATATGTTAACACCTCTAAAATGTTAAAGTCTAGTAAGTCTGTGGATATCAAGAAATACAAACAAAAATCTTGACCCATTTGGTTGCTTAATCAATTTTTCAAATGAAATAACAATTCATCAAGCAACTATAATGCATATACAACATAGCAAACATACAAACAATCATGAACTCAATAAAGCCCTTAATCTAAAGTAATTTTATATGAATCAAAATTTTAATTTGCACTTTCAAGAAGTTGTTAGATGCCTAACATTTTTTAGTTTTGTTTAAAGAGGAGATGAAGTCTCACAAGCTATCTACCATTGAACTCAAATCGTTTTGAATACCTTTGATGAAATAATATGATCTCAAAATACCATCTTGTGATGACAAAGAATAATTGACACTCTTTTTTATCACCTACATAGACATAATGATTATATCACACCTTTCAAACACTTTTGTAACGTCATAATACTAATCACAACTTCGATAATCTTTAGTTAGATAGTAATTTATCAATAGATATAAGGTGAAAACACTTACTTTATGTTCAATTTTTTATATAATCTATTCTTCAATGCAGTACTATATACAAATAATAAGGTTTACTATTAGTTATGATTAAAACCTTTAATATAAAAGTGAAACAAATATCCCTGAAATATGTACAAATGTTGCATTCCATAGGGGCAACAACACGGCCTTAAAGTAAACAAATAATCAAGTATTATAAAAAAATTAGGATTTCACAACATAGTGCAAGGCAATAAAGTGAATGCAACATGCAATGTAGCAAAAATTAGAAAGGTGAAAACAGATAGTATTATGAAATCAAGGGTAGAAAGATATGTAATTTGGTTCCATAACTATGGATCTTCCATCGTTGAGGAACAATAGCTTCTTCTAGCTCCCTGAATGCAAACGACCATCCTTCTTGCCTACTAATAAACACCAATGAAATGTGTAAAAAAAGCACAAGATTACGAACTACAATATTACACCAAAACAAAAATAAATTTCACGAGAACCAACTTCACAAAATGGGAAATTGACCATGCAGCCAAAAAGTGCTTAAAACGTAATCGAGAATAATATGAAGTTTTGAAGGTCTTGTAGACTAAACTTTTAAATAGAACCCAAACCCTAAAATAATGACATCAATAATCATATTTGGGAGCGAGTTGTATAGATTAGAACCCCACTACCACTACCGCTCCCTCAATAGAACCCATCGCACCCTAAACCTCGTGTTTGATGGCGGTAATTCTAGAATTGATTAGGGTTTTGAAAGTATCACAATTTGAGGAAAATCTAATGCCTATCGATTCATATCTCTTTCTTTTTCCATTCTTTCTCTCCATCTGTCTCTTTCCTCTATACGAACAAATGCCACAAAGTACATTTAACCAACACGTGGTAGAGCATAAACCAAACAACACAACCAACACAACGTCAACTTTCCACTGTAGATAATGAAATGAATGTCAAAGATTTTAACATTTACTATTCATTCTCTTTTCTTTTAATACAGAGAATAACTATTATTAAGCCCCCTCGTGTTGCGCCGGGAGCGAACAACTGTGCTAAGTAACACCAACGTCATATCACCGTCGGCGACCGCTACCACCAAAAAAGCTCGTATTAAAAAAGTTAACATATAAAAAAACCAAACGAAAATTAGATGTAAAAATGTTGAATCACACGCTTGAAAAGTAAGAACATTAAAAGCAATAACTAAGACAATCTATGACCCGCACGTTACGATAAAGCCATAAAACCGGAAAAAATAGGGGTAACAACATGGAACCACACCCGCACATTACGGCGTGTCTCTCAAAATTTAGATTGATATGTAATGCACAAAATTTGTAAAAGACGAGCATAGTACGATGAAAGTTGTAAGCTGTGTTCGGGGGGAGTTATTGTCTACCATTGGCCTTTATGGTAGAATCAGTCAGTGGACATGAAAGAGTCGCTAATAGATATCTATTTTCTCAAGAGCGAGACCTGCATGCACGATGAAGAACATATCTCTTCGGTCATATATTTTTGTGGAACTTCTGTCATCCTGTTCCCTATGGTTCTTCAGCCCTGCTAGCCATTTGCCGCTCTTTTTCGAGCTTTTTAGGTTTTTTGAACTATATCCTTCTATCCTATAGCTATAGTAGATTAATACAAGATCCGCCCTCGTTTTTATGCCTATACTAACTCTCCTAAAAAAATTGTGGACACAACAGCAGACTCTTTCTCATCAACTGACTTTGCGGGGGATTCAAGTCAGTCCCTAACTATCTGCTTCCACTATATACGCGATAACGCTCACTCATATGCTGAACACAGGGTCGGTCACGGACTTCAGGATGAAAGTTAAAAGTGAAATTTTTAAGGGTTAAATTGTAAGAGATGTAAAAGCATTGGGTCTAAAATCAAAGATTCAAAAAACAAAAATAGAAGATACGTATAACCTGTGGTGCCCATGATACAAAAACCAATAAAAAGTTAAGTTTCTAATTAGTATGTATTCAACTAGTTAATATAACTTTAGGCTACTTGTTGTGGGGCGCGACCCATGTGGCTACCCACCCTGAACGTGATACCGCAATAGGGTGGCATGAGCCGGGGCGCTATTAACGTGAGGGGCATTTTGTCTAGAAATAGCCGTTGGGTTTGTGGGTTTTCGAAAAAATGGTTGTTAAAGACGTAAGTTTTTTACCTATATATACATATCTTCATATTTTATACATGCCACTATATTTCACTCACTTCCTCTTTATGATTTTGTAAAAGAAAAATAATATGTCTCAAATATGGAATGAAGTTCCTCCACATCTGAATCTTCCGAAGAATTATCGTACGGTTTTACTTTGGACGCGTTGGATGACTATTTACAAATGTCCAATAAAATTGCACGTGATTCACCTGAATATTTTGGTCAAGTATATAATATTTCCTTACTTTATATGATTTTTAAAATTGCACGTGATTCACTTGAAATCTTTGGTATGAATCGTGTCTCGAAGATATTTGCGTAGACCCACCATGTATGAACGCATATACAAAGATTATGGACATGGTTTACCTGGAATGCTCAGAAGCCGTGATTGTATGCATATTGGGTGGGCTATGTCTCGTACTACATGGACATGTCAGTTTCATGGTGGTGATCACTCCGGCCCTACTCTCATGGTTAAAGTGGCGGCCTCATGTGATCTTTAGTTCTAGCATGTGTTTTTTGGTGTTGCTGGGTCAAATAACGACCTTAATGTAATCGATCAATCTCTTTTATTCGAGAACCTAATCGACGGCATCGAACCCTCTTAATATTATTATTAAAATGGTGAATATTTTAAATATGGGTATTACCATGCTGATAGAATTTACAACGAATGAGCGACACTAGTTTAAAACTTTTACATCCTGTAAGGATTCCTATAAGTCTGATGCAGCCAAAACATCCAAGTCTCTCTGTATGCATGCACTGAAGAACAAAAGTAGAAATGCTTCGGAAGTTTTACACCATGCACTAGAAATATTCTAAGTGTAAAATCTTCCGAAGCCAAGACCAACATCTTCCGAAGCCAAAAGTAAAGTCTTCCGAAGCTTCAAAGACAAAGTCTTCCGAAGCCAAAGAGTGAAGACAGATTTCTTCCGAAGACTTTTAGAGATATGCCTTTATCTGATGTACTTTACCATAAAGCTGGACCACCTTTCCGCTGCAACTTTGTAAAGTCACCAACTTACATGAGTTGGTGAAAAGGTCCATGCTTCTGGTAACTGTACATTGAGGTCTTGAGTCCATGCTTTCTACTTTATGTACTTCTATCCTTTTTGTAATATATTAGAATGTGAGCTATGGCATGTCATAGTCACTAGTCAAAAGTACCTTTTGACTCTACATTTGATTTTGTAGTTGTCTAGTCAATTGTATCCAGCTGGCCTTCAAAGTACGGCCGACTGTAGGATGTAGTATAAATTATCTCAAGTACTTGTAACTTAAAAAGTATGCTTTGTAACATTTGTAATAGAACTTGAGAAGCAATATACAGCATTCTTGAAAACCAATTACTTGTGTTGTCTGCCATCTTGTTCTGTCTCATATTTACTTGTGTTCTTAGCATCTTTCATTAACAAGTTAACAAGTTCCCTATTTGATCTATTAAGTGTTCTAAGCAACTCTCCTCATTGTTTTGTTGTGTTGTAAGTGCATACCCTTCACCGGTCCTGCATTTGGTATCAGAGCATTTCAGGCTCTTGATATAAGATCTCACCATCTTAAGATCCCTCTCACACACAAAATACTTAACAACTCAAATGGCAGCTATTACCAAAGCTGATATGGAAACTAGAACTATGACTAAGTCTCCACTAATCACTCCTGAAGACTTTAATACTTGGTGTTAAAGAATGGAAGGCTTCATCAAGTCTCAAGACTCCAGGATGTGGGACTCTGTTGTTGAAGGACCGTACATACCAAGCACCACTTCTGCTACTCTGAAGCAGATAGGAAGAGAATAGAGATTGATCAGAAAGCCATGACAACCCTTCAAACTGCTCTTCCAAACTCCATCTAAAGAGGCTTCAAGAAGTGCAAAACTGCCAAGCAACTATGGGAAGCACTAAAGCTGATGTACGAGGGGTCTACTGAAGCAAAGTAGAACAAGAAGGATCTCCTGAAGCAGCAGTTTGAAAACTTCACCTTCAAGGTAGGTGAAACCATGACTCAACAATACTTCAGGTATGTTGAGATTGTGGATACTCTAATGGATGTTGGAGTAACTCTTGAGAACAGGGACATTGTAAGGAAGTTTATGTCTTCTCTTCCTAGACAATGGACACACTACTGTGTTATTATCAAGAGGACTGAGAACCTTAAGACTCTTACTCTTACAGTGTTGTATGGTATTCTTAGTGGCTACCAGATGGAGATGAACATGCAAAACTCATCTGGTAACTTCAGCAATCAACTGAGTTCAGCCCTCCATGTGGTTGAAAGGGAAAGCATTGAACCACATCATCATCTTATATGTTTCCCTGACAACTCATAAAAGGGCCCTTTCATCACCTTCCTAGAGACTCCAAGGAAAAGCTACACTCAAGGAAGTCCTTTCCAAGAGACAAGTTCTTCTCATGCCTTTCTCTCTACTGATGAAACCTCAGGCAACTTTCTCTTCACTCTTGAAGATTTGGACTGTATCCATCTAGATGATCTAGAGTTTATGGAGATAGTCCAGCAAATGGCTCTTCTCACTCACAGAGCCAGGAAGTTCTACAAGAGGACAGGGAGAAAGTTTCCAAGCAATGCAGCCAGTGGAAAGTTTTGGCTGGATCAAAGTAAAGTGTTACAACTGTAACCAGATGGGACACTTTGCAAGAGAGTGTAAGGCACCAAGGACAAATGGTGGCCAAGCACAAACCAGACCAAACTACACCGAGAAAGCCCCCTAGAATGAGAAGCCAAAGCAGCAAGCTACAGTTTCTATTGAAGAAGGAGGCTTTGACTGGAGCTTTCAGGTGGAAGATGCATCTCCAAACCAAGCACTCATGGCAGACCACAATGAAGCCAAGGAATTCGAACATCTTTGTACTCCTGAATGCATTGCTAAGTCAATAGATACAGGTCCTGTAATTTAGAAATGAGATCTGACCTTGAGTCCTTAAATATCTTAAAAGCTGATTTTAAAAGAGCTGAAAATGATTATAAACTAAAGATAGATGACTTAGAGAAAACCATTTCAACTCTTAAACATGAGCATACAAACTACAGGACTCAGATCAAAGACCTCATTACTAAATTAACTAAATGCCAGGTTGAGCTTGTGATCAACAAAGCCAAGGCAGAAAAGTGTGTTCTTGAAGAAGAGACCTTTGAGAACATAATATACTCATCCTTGCATGCAAAAGTTTGTTATCAGAATAAGCAGGGACTAGTATCTTGTGAGATAGCTCTCCCACAGACAATCTTGTCTGTAAGATCTCCTAGGTGTGGAACTTGTGAAGATGAGCTTCCCCTCATAGATCCTTTGAGTGAAGAGGATGAAGAGGACATGGTGGAGAATGGCTCTGAGAAGAGTGAAGAAGAGCATTCTAAGAAGGGTCACCATCCCTCTGAGGAGAGCAAAGCTGTTGGGATGACCAAGTCAAGAAGAAAGAACTTGATCAGGAAGGCCAAAAGAAATTCCAAAAAGGCTCAAGAGATCATGGCCACCTTCAATTCTGCACAGAATAAAGTCTTCATCTCTGCAGGATCTGAAGTGGTAAAGGCTGAAGACACCAACTTGAACTCCATCAACAAGAGTTCTGGTTCATGTCCAAATCATCCCATCATCAAGAAGAAGGCTGATCAGTTGTGCATCACTGCTGTACAACCTGAACCATCCAGCTCCAAAGGTAGTTCTGTCCCCACAAGAACTGCAACAACATCTACAAAGATGAAGATGCAGAATGAAAGTGATCAAGTTCAGCCTTGTTCATAAAGGAAAACTCCTAGAAGGAAGAAAATGGAATGTGTTATGTGTGGAAGTACTTCTCATCTTGCTAAGGATTGTGTTTACAATCCCAAGAGTACTCTCCACATGACTAAGAAAGAAACTTCTAAGAGTTTGGAAAAGAAGAAGCAAACTTCGAAAGGAAAATCTGTTTCCTTCAGAAGCTCCAAAATGAAGAAGAAGACAAGTGGAAACTTTACTTCGGAAGAAAATTTGGTCTCGGAAGAAAGGAATACTTTCAAAGCACTGAAGCCTGCTGTAGTGAAAGCAAGATCTTCCAAAGGTCCAGTCATCAAAACTTCCGAAGTCATCAAAACTTCCGAAGTCATCAAAACTTCCGAAGTATTGAAGGTCAAGTCTAAGCTTCCAAAGGTGGTGTGGAAGTCAAAGAAAGACCAAGTGGCTGAAAGTTCTTCATCAACATCAGCAAATGATCCCTCTAGCATGACTATAGTATCAATTACTGTTGCATTGTCTTCAACTTCTTTTGATGAGCCCAAGACCAGTGAGGCTTGGGTTTCCACATGTAACTAATCATCTCTTTTGTGCAGGAACAACTCAAGACAAACAGAAAATGTATGGATCATTGATAGTGGCTGTTCCAGGCACATGACAGGCAATAGGTCACTACTCCAAAAGTTTGAAAGAACTGATGGAGGACCAGTTGCTTTTGGAGGAGATGTAGGAGGTTACATTACAGGAAGGGGCAAGGTCACAAATGGTAAGCTCAGCATTGAGAAGGTAAACTTTGTCAATGAGCTTGGATACAATCTTCTAAGTGTATCTCAATTTTGTGATCAGAGTTATAACATGCTCTTCACTGAGCATGAGTGCATTGTTCTCAGGCCTGGGGTGGTCATTCCTCATGAGCACATCTTGCTCAGAGCCCCCAGGAAAGGGAACATGTACAAGATGGACTTGCATGAAACATCTCCCTCAAGAGAAGTTTCATGCTTTCTGTCTAAAGCAAATAATGATGAATCTTTCCTCTGGCATAAAAAAATATGCCATGTAAACTTTAAAAACATGAATAAATTAATTAAGAATGATTTGATAACTGGAATACCAATTATAGAGTTTACAAGTGATGACCATTGTGTTGCATACCTGAAGGGGAAGCAACACAAGGTATCTCATAAGCCAAAGGAAAGAAATTCCATCATTAATCCCCTACACTTACTACATATTGATCTCTTTGGCCCCACCAGTGTAATGAGTCTAGGAAGGACCTCTTACTGTTTGGTGATCACATATGACTTTACAAGATTCACTTGGGTCTTCTTTCTTAGAACTAAGGATGAGACTCCTGAGATTCTAAAGAATTTCATCTTAAAGATTGAGAATCAATGTGATCACAAGGTCAAAACCATAAGATGTGATCAAGGAACTGAATTCAAGAATCAAATCCTTGATACATTTTGTGATGAAAAGGGTATTACAAGACAATATAGTGCTCCCAGGACTCCTCAGCAAAATGTTATTACTGAGAGGAGAAACAGGACACTAATTGAAGCTGCAAGAACAATGTTGTCTGACTCTAAACTGCCTATCACCTTCTGGGAAGAGGCAGTGAACACTGCTTGCTATGTGCAAAACAGAGTTTTAGTGGTTAAGACACATGGTAAGACTCCTTATGAACTTTGGCACAAGAGAAAACCTTTCATTGGTTTTCTCATGTCATTTGGATTTCCTTGCATCATCTTGAATACCAAAGATCAAATTGCCAAGTTTGCTAAGAAATCAGATGATGGAAACTTTATTGGATACTCTTCTCAAGCTAAAGCTTATAGAGTATACAATCTTAGAACTAGAGTAGTTGAGGAGTCAGCCAATGTGACTTTCAATGAGCACACTCCCAGTATGAAAGGTTCTGGTCCGGATTGGCTATTTGATCTTGATTTAGTTACCAACTGTTTTAACAAATCTTGTGAGAATGTTTCAGGATCTACAGACATACTACCTACAGGTGATCCTGATCCAAGATTTGAGCTAAGAAGACCTTCTAGTTAGTGGTAACTATTCCTGCAAATGAAGCTTCTACCAGCACATCAATGACAAATCCTGCTAATGCTTCTGGGGTGCCTTCAAATTCCAGCTTAGAGGCACAAAACTCAGAGGAAGGAGCTTCAAATGTTGGAGTAAATGGTGGTGGTGAAAGTGATCAGGAATTTCTTGATGCTGATAACCACTCCATTGAAGACAACATCAATGATGTCACACACTCATTGGATCAAGTCAATCTTGATAAGTGTGCTGATGTGGAGGGTGAATCTTCTTTGCCAGATTAGAATTTTTCAAATTTAGATCTGTCTAAACAACTTGCTATGATCCCTCAGCTAAGGATCCACAAGTCTCATCCTACCACAAACATCATTGAAGATGTTAATTCAAGGGTGAGAACAAGATGACAAACCCATGAAGCAAATGTTTGTCTTCACTCTTGTTTCTTGTCCTAGATAGAGCCAAAGAAAATTGATGAGGCTCTAAAGGATGGAAGTTGGGTTGAAGCTATGCAAGAGGAGTTGCTTCAATTCAAAAGGCAAAAGGTGTGGAACCTATGTCATCTTCCTCAAGGGAAGACTACCATAGGAACCAAATGGGTTTTCAGGAACAAGAAGGATGATAGAGGACTTGTCATCAAGAACAAGGCAAGACTAGTTGTTCAAGGGTATACTCAAGAAGAAGGAATTGACTACATAGATGTTTTTGCTCCTGTAGCAAGACTTGAAGCTGTTAGAATATTCCTAGCTTTTGCTGCATCCAAGAACTTCAAGATCTACCAACTTGATGTTAAGTGTGCTTTTCTTTATGGGGTGATTGATGAAGAAGTGCATGTCAGACAACCACCTGGGTTTGCAGATCCTGATCATCCTGATTATGTCTGCAAGCTTGATAAAGCTCTTTATGGGCTGCACCAAACATCAAGGAAGTGGTATGAGACTCTATCTCAGTATCTCTGTCAACATGGCTACAAAAGGGGTACTATAGATGGAACTCTCTTCATCAAAGGAACATGAAATGACATAATGCTAGTGCAAGTATATGTAGATGACATTATCTTTGGGTCAACTAATCCAAAGCTCTGCAAAGACTTTGAAAAGCTGATGAAAGACAGGTTTGAAATGAGTGTCATGGGGGAACTCAATTTCTTTATAGGAATTTAAGTGAAGCAAGTTGACAAGACATACTTAAAAGGTTCAACATGACTGATTGCAAGGTTGATAAGACACCCATAGCCAGAAATCACTCCCTTGGACCTGATCTTGAGGGGGAGTGTGTTGATGAGCATCTTTATAAGGCAATGATTGGGTCTCTTATGTACCTAGCAACTAGCAGACCAGATATCATGTTTGCTACATGCATTTGTGCAAGATATCAAGCCAACCCCAAGATGTCATACCTGGTCACTGTCAAAAGAATCTTAAGATATCTCAAAGGTGCTCCATCACTTGGCCTTTGGTATCCAAAGAATTCTGACTTTAATCTGTATGCTTATACAGATAGTGACTATGGTGGTTGAAACATGACTGCAAAGTCTACATCAGGGGGATGTCAATTTCTTGGTGGAAGAGTAGTCTCTTGGCAATGTAAGAAACGATCCTGTGTGTTTGCATCAACTGTTGAGGCTGAATACATTGCTGTTGCAAGCTGCTGTGCTCAAGTGCTTTGGATTCAAAATCAGATGCTGGACTATGGATTCAACTTTAAAGAGATTCCCATCCACATAGACAACAACAGTGCTATCTCCATCACAGAAAATCCTGTGCAGCACTCAAGGACAAAGCATATTACTATCAGGTATCATTTGATTAGAGATAACTTTGAAAAGGGATTAATCAATATAGTCAAAGTTAACACAAATGAACAATATGCTGATCTGTTCACCAAAGCTTTTAATGAGTAGAGATTTAAATATCTTGTATCAACTATATTTGAATAGCTTTTCTTAAAACTTAATCATATTTATTTCTAAAACCTGTGTGTCCTAAGCTGTCTATTTTATCACCTTTATAAGCCCTTGTTTTCTTTGGAAGAAAATCTTTTCAAAAGACTTTTCTTAGATTTTTGAAAATTTTGATCTCTTTTAGGAGGACTTAAAATTTCCTTCGAAAGAAATTTATGTCTTAGTAAACAAATAATTGCTTCAGTAATTTTACCTTCGGAAGAAATTTCTGAAATATCTTTCGAAGCTTAAAATCAACTTAAGTACTCTATGAGTTTTCAAAGAACAAGTTTCTTCCGAAAGCAATTTACCTTCAGAAGTTTTTATTCTCCTTAGAATAAAAAATCCCTGAGTGTAAATTCTCTTCCAAAACAAAATTCTCAAAAACCTTTGAAATAACTTCCGAAGCCAATTTGCCTTCGGAAGCTTTTTCTTCAGAACTTCCAAAGCAAATATCCTTCGGAAGATTTCTCGACTTCCAAGAAAACTACTTTTTGGGCAAAGTAAACTACTTTTCAGAGGTGGGACCGACATCCGGATTTTAAAGTTTATCCTCTTTCATTAACTTTGTCTCAAATCCTTTTCACATAAATACCCAACGGTTCCCCCCTCTTTTACTATCTTCCTCAATTACACTATTCCTTAAACCTAAATTCTCCCAAACCGCCTTTGTTCTTCATCTTTTTTCATCCTTAAGCTTCTAAAATGGCCAACCTAAACCGTAGAAACAACCCAGATTTCTCCATGCAACTTCACAGGCAATACAACCAGGTTGCTCTGTTAAGCTCTGAGAAAGATGAAAGTCTCAGAGATTTGCCGTTTCTTAGCTCTATCCAACTACTTCACCTCCCTAACCATTGATCCTACTCTCTATAAGGATCATCTGCTTAAATTCTGAAAGACCTGCCAAGAGGTCATTATGGATGGGAAGAAGGCACTGTCTGCCACAGTGCAAGGGAGGACAATCTTCATCACTCCAGCCATCATCAACACTCACTTGCAGCTCGATGATGAAGAAGGTGAGTTCTCCTTCTCTAAGGAAGCTGTCATTCATTCCTTTAAGCAGATGGGCTATGAGGGAGATTTCTCTGTAAAGACCTTCAGGAAAAGGAAGGTCTCATCCCAGTGGAAATACCTGCTTCATGTGGTTATCCACAGCTTGTCAAACAAGCATGGAGGGTGGGACCAGATTCCTGAGGATCTCTCCTTCATAGTACATGGAATGGTTCAAGGGGTCAAATTCAGGTACTCTCAGTTAGTTTATACAAATCGGCTTGCTAACTTGGACTCCTTAGAGTATTATATGTTTCCTAGATATGTTCAAAACATTCTCAACTGTGAACTGGGCTCACAGTTGAGGGAAACAGATAATATTCTTATATTGGGACAGATGAAGCTCGACATCTTTAAAATAATGAAGAAGTCAACTGTAGGCTTCTCAGGGGTAGAAACAACCCTTTTCCCAAAAATGTTAGAGCTCATTGCTCAAGGTGACAACCTAGCAACACAAGCTAGTGTTGAACCCACACCTTCTACCTCCCAACCACCAAAAAGACCACAAGTCACCCTCACCTACCAAAGAAAATCCAAACGAACCCCTGCTCAAGCTATTGAGTCTGTGCAGGCCCCCACATACTCACCCATACATGAGGAAGTGGACACTAGAGCTGCCACTTCCCCTGAGGAGCAAACCACTCCTATCTCTTGAACAATCAGGGATGAGGTTCCTCATGCTCACCCTGATGAGCTCATAAGCCAAACTGCCTTAAGCCCTCACTCTGAGTCTCAACACTTAAGTGAATAACCTTCAGGGGATAGTTATCATCCCCAGCCTTTAGACTTAAATCAACCCATTCCCAACCTCTCATTCTATACTAATGAAGACTTAGGATTTAGTGGGTACCATGAGTGTCTCTACTTTTCCTCTACTCAAAGAGAGATGAGTACTCCTGAGTCTCCTTTGTCTAGCACACATCAGTCACCCATCACTGAGGTGGATACTTCTGAACCTGTTCAGGATATCCATATGGAAGAGGCTCTCACTTTTGCAAGTGATTACATCATTAAGACCTAAGCATGGCAACTCACCCCACTGACACCTCAACTGAGGCTGTCAATGTGCAGAGCAAATCTAGCAGGCAAGAACCTGAGGCTGGTGGTGAGAAAGAGGACTTTGGTCCAATCATCTCATCCCCCAATGATTCTTCTGATGAAGATGAGGGGAATCTGAGACTAAAGGTGCAAAAACTGTCAAAAACATGCTCCTATTTAGTCTCTAAGGTTAGTCACCTTGAATCTCAGGTGACTACCCTGCAAAATAGGGTCAATGATCAGCAACTTGAGATATCTTATCTTAAGGAGAAACTAGATGGGAGACCTTTAAGAGGAGCTCAACCAGGAACACAAGAACCTGTGAATGTGATTGACCTAACTCCTAGCTCACCTATGCAAGAGGGTGATGCTACCAAAAAGGGGGAGAAAGTCATTACAATCACAGAACCTGGGAGTTCTTCAGGGAGTATGGACATTGAGAATTCACCATCCTATCTTGCAATTATGCATACTCAGCAACTTCCTCAAGTTCACATTAATGTGGACATTATAGACTTTGTCATTAGGAGTCTCTTTGAGGAAGGCATTCCACGGGCTATGTCATCTCCACCTCAAGGAACTTCAAACTACATTATTGGGGGGAGGTATGATGCTGATAGAAGAGCCCTTATTCTTCACAGAGTTCAAGGGCAGCAAGAAGTATTTAATTTTTAGACCTTGAACTACTATGAAGGTCTTGACCTGATCAACATGCCACTTGTCAACCCAAGTCAATCAAGACAAGCTGACATGATAGCACTCAGGATTCAAGATAGAATTACTGAAGAGTTCAGCCTTAAAAGGAGACAAAGGCAATCAGGTAATGTCATTGGTCAACTGGATGTTAAGGAAGACCCTGAGATTAGCTTCAAAGGGAAAACCTTGACTGAAGGCCAAATGATAGAGCCTGAGAGCCCTGTCACACCAACAACTGCTTCAAAAATTCATTCCCTTAGTGAAACACCTACTGGTGAAGGTGTCTCACAACCTCTCTCTGGCCAGAGCTTGGATGCTACACCAAGCAATAAAGGCCAAAGCTCTCTCCACCCTGTGTCACAAAGGTCTATGGGTGACAAAGGGAAAAGGATTTTAGCTCCTGAGGAGATTGAGGAGGAGGAGAGAAAAATGAAGAGGAAGCTAAGGGAAGAAAGTTCCTCTGGGTCTTTAGGCTTTATGCAAGCTGCAATCAGGGCTGCCTCCAGACCAAACACTCAAGAAGATGAGTTGAGGGCAGTCAAGATTACTTACATCCAGACCAGGAACTATGACATAGATGAGATTATATCTCTCCCCTTAGAGCAATTAAATGAACCGGCTGACATGGAAGTGTCAAGATAGATGAAGGAAGCAGAGAATGCAAGGCTACTTCTCCAATTCAAAGAGGAGAAGAGACAGAAAAGGTTATACAAGCATGTTCCAACTCTCTCCCCAGTTCAAGAAAGCACTGTGCAAGAGGATGTGGCAGCTACACAAGAACCTCAGGTAGACAAGGAAACAAATAGGTAAAACATGATCAACTACCTGAGTGCCACAGGTCTCTACCAGGCATCTGCACTTCTTCCCTTGTCCTTTGAGTACATTGAGTTTGAGTATCTCAAATAGCTTGAACTTCAAGTGCTCAAAGAACAAAAGACAACAAAGAAAAAAATGAGGGAAGATGCTGCAAAGTCAAGAGCCATCATCCAAAAGAGTATGAAGAAGTCTGCTGACAGACAAAGGATGATGAGCTTCTTGAAGCTGTATGGATTCTCTGGAAGGAGACTTGGCCCTATGTCTCTATCCACAATGGATGAGCATATCAGGGTAATCAAGCAGAAGATCAAGGGTGGATAGCTGATTGACTTACACTCCCCTCCAAGTCAAATCCCACCTGAAGTGGAGGTTAAGGTTGAAAAACCTGAGACAACTCAACCTGGACATCCTGCTGAGCCTCAGCAAGCTTCATCTTCTGATCCACAGCAGGGTCAAACTCTCTCTCCTTCTGAACCTATGAGGGATGAACACCCAACTGAGAAAGACAAGGATGATTAACAAGATGCTGCAGACCAGTCTTCTCAATTGAAGTCCTCTAAGAGGAAGAAGAGGATGGTTTCCAAACCAAAGTCAAAGAAGAAGAAGCCTTAATTATCCACCTCTACACCTCAAGCTGAGTCAGATCAACCTGAGGAAGTGCATGAAGAGGCAGCCCAATCAACTCCAATTCAAGTGGCTCCTCTTGCAGCTAAGCGACCCATCTTATCCTGGACCTTCACTACTAATCCAGAGAGATGGCATGTGATCAGAGATCAAGGTGTTGAGAATGTCTATACATGGCAAGACATAATCAACTTACCTCTGCATGATCTCTTTGGAATGAGAAGATATTATGAGAGTCTGAGTGATCCTGACCATCTGATGAAGAAGGGAATGGTCATCATCATCCTGAAGACTACCAACATCTAAAGATCTTCTAAATGTTTTGGTAGCATGAGCCTAGGGGGAGTTTGTAAGGATTCCTATAAGTCTGATGCAGCCAAAACATCCAAAGTCTCTCTGCATGCATGCACTGAAGAAAAAAAGTAGAAATGCTTCGGAAGTTTTACACCATGCACTAGAAATATTCTAAGTGTAAAATCTTCCGAAGCCAAAAGTAAAGTCTTCCGAAGCTTCAAAGACAAAGTCTTCCGAAGCCAAAGAGTGAAGACAGATTTCTTCCGAAGACTTTTAGAGATATGCCTTTATCTGATGTACTTTACCATAAAGCTAGACCACCTTTCCGCAGCAACTCTGTAAAGTCACCAACTTACATGAGTTGGTGAAAAGGTCCATGCTTTTGGTAACTGTACATTGAGGTCTTGAGTCCATGCTTTCTACTTTATGTACTTTTATCCTTTTTGTAATATATTAGGATGTGAGCTATGGCATGTCATAGTCACTAGTAAAAAGGCAAATCTGCCTTTTGACTCTACATATTATTTTGTAGTTGTCTAGTCAATTGTATCCAGCTGGCCTTCAAAGTATGGCCGCTGTAGATGTAGTATAAAGTATCTCAAGTACTTGTAACTTAAAAAGTATGCTTTGTAACATTTGTAATAGAACTTGAGAAGCAATATACAACATTCTTGAAAACCAATTACTTGTGTTGTTTGCCATCTTGTTCTATCTCATATTTACTTGTGTTCTTAGCATCTTTCATTAACAAGTTAACCAGTTCCCTATTTGATCTGTTAAGTGTTCTAAGCAACTCTCCTCATTGTGTTGTTGTGTTGTAAGTGCATACCCTTCACCGGTCCTGCACGTCCCCTCTTGAAGACAAACAAAATAATTTCATGCAAAAGCAAGAATCGGCAAGAAAAGACATTGAAAGAGCGTTTGGAGTTCTAATAAAACGCTTTCATTTGATCGCAAACCTGATACGGTTTTGGACAATGGAGAAGATAATGAACGTAGTCTATACTTGTCTTATTTTACTTAACATGATTTTAGAAGAAGAGGGTAAGATTATTTGTCAAAACAAACTAGGAGACATTCTCCTAATACAATAGAAACTAATTAATCAACAAAGACTCAAAAAATATAGCATCACTCAAGAACCGTAAGATACATGGAAGCCTTCTTCATGAATTGGTCGAGCATTTGTGTGCTAGACGACCCAATGATCTCGTAATTTGTATTGTTTTTATAAAAATTAAGAAATATGTTTTTTTATTTCTATTATATTTTAATGAATTTTATTTGATTATAATGTTTAATTTTATATTAATGTTTTGCACTTAAAAAATAAATTAAATAAATTAAGAAATTTGATAGAGCTCCATTCACCTCATCCATAACACCGTCAGTTTATTTGATTAGTGGCTCTATCCAGTGTCCATGAGCATCCAGTTAGCATCCGGTCAACATCGCATGTGCAATTTTACAGAATAACCCTAGTTGGGGCTCTATCTCACAACACATAGTCTTATATGGATTTCATGATATACTTGCACCCTAAACATACAAATATTTGACATATGCATCTATAATTGTATTATTTTTATTTTCATATTTTTAATAATTAAATTATTCTAATTCACCGATTCTTAAATCCAGTCCGATCGAACCGGCCGATCCAACCAATGAACCTTTAATTCACCGATTCTTAAATCCATACAAATTGTTCGTTACAAAGGTGGGTTGGTCTTGAGTACTCATCTTTGGCTGGTGGTGTTGGGTTAAGACCGAATTGGCATTTAAAATTTCCACCGGTCCATAACTCATTATTAAATTTTTTAACATATTCAAACGTATCCATAGTCAACGTACATCAAAACATATTTTCATAATCAACAAGTATATTGTTCCCAACCATGATGTCAACTATATTTCTATGGTATACCAAAACATTCAAACATTTTTACACATATTCATAATCACAATTAGCATATGAAGTTTCATGTTAACTATAGCTACCATCTTACTAAGTAAGAGTGTTCATCGAATAAAATTCAAGTTAATCAAACCGAATCGAATAAGTGGAATTCTAAAAGTTACAAGCTAGATTTAAGTTCTATTCGAATTTGAAAAGCAGTTTTCGAATTAGAATCGAATTTAAAATTTTTGAAAAATATTCGAATTCAATTTGAATTCAAAAACTTTTTGTTTCTATTTGAATTCGAAAAAGGTTTCGAATTCGAATCAAATTCGAATTTATTTGATTTGAATGCATTAGATAACTAACATAATATATGTTTCTAATAAATTATATATATATATATATATATATATATATATATATATATATATATATATATATATATATATATATATATATATATATATATTAAATTACTTATAAATTACAACACATATAATATATATAAAATGTATAAATTTATATAAAATATAATTTTAATACACATACATATATAATAGAAAATATCTATATTTCTAATCGAATTTCGAATTAAATCGAAAATGACAAATTCAAAATTCAAACCGCTAATTTTCTAAATCAAATCAAATCTAACTTTCAATTTTTCGAATCCAATTTGAATAGCGTATACCCCTACCTAGCAAGCATTCTCTTCTAACTGTCAATAACGATGTAATAGAGTAATTATTAGCTTACAAAAGAAGAAACAAACCATCGCAATTCCTTTGAGGTCATGATAAGAAGAATTATTATGGTGTACATGATTTAAAGCTAATTTGGTACATTGCTTTGTGTATGGATCATGTCATCAATCATAATGTTTAACGAGTGTTTATGAGATTAAATGATGCATACTTGGGAACTAGAACATGTCAGCCACACATATTATGTATCATGATGGATGACATGCCATACACGAAGCAAAATACCTATTGCTTGATGTTTAAAACCATTGATGACCCTATGATTTGCGCTCACATCTTCATATCACTCTCGAATTTCACGATTTACAATCGCAATTTTTCATAATTTATGTTGTTCATGGATTGGAATACAAAGTTGATTTGGGCGGGCTGTGAGAGAGGGGAGAGGGCATAAGTGTGATGTATAGTAATGTGATATGCCAATTAAGGAGAGAGAATTTATAATGGCATATGGTGCTTATGCAAGGGATAGATGTGTATACGAACTTTATCTTCAAGTACACAAATATAATATATTTTAATTGTTAAATGAAGTTTAGAAAATAAATAAGTTATCAATTAAATCGTTATATCTATGAATATGTTTGATTTTTGGTCTAGAGTATAGACCTACACAACCAAAAACCCATTTGGCCATTTCTTATGAAACCTACTCATTTTATATTATCAAGCCATTTAAATATTACTACATGCCAACTTAAGGATGCATTAATGTTGTACCAAGTGCATAAAACATTGTACATATCTTTTTTTTTCTTTTAACAGTTTGTTTTAAATCCAATACTTTTACATGTTTCAAAATTTAACCCCTAAAATTTTTCACTTTCAACTTTAGTTCCCAAAATTTTTAATCTTTTACAAACTTTTGATTTACGGTCTAAATTTTGAGAGTTAACACGTCAAAACGTGCACGTGCGATTCAACGTTGATACATTTATTTTTTCTCTTTAACATCTACATCATAACATCGGGGTCCTGGAACGACTTATTGTTTTTAATATTAACATGTCACGTGTATGGTTCAACGTTTTTACGTCTACTTTCCGTTTTGTTTATCTCTTTTGTTTTATTCTTTTTTTAATATGAGTTTTTCCGGGGTTGATGGTCGCTAATAGTGGTACGACATTGGTGTGACTTGGTATGGTTTTACGCCCCCACCACAACGCGGTGAGCTTAATACTAGTTTTAACTAATAACTCAATCCATTTCTACCTTCAAATTCTTTTGTAGTTCCAAGTTGTGTGAGCAATTACGAAAATTGTATGTGCAAGTATTAGTACAGTGTGCTTTCATTGTAGTTCAAAGTTGTATGAGCAATAATTTACAAATATGAAAATCAAGCATATGTGACAATCATATAATAAATTTCCAATGAAAATCAAGCATGGCTAACTTTTAAATATAATATTTTGGAATGAAATGAACTATGTTAGTAAATGGAAGGAAAATTTATTTTGGGAAAAGATGCACATGATGATGATTCTATGACGTGCAGAAGCAATAACTAATATATTAGTTCAATCATGCTAGCTACAGAAACTACGAAGTACCTTGGGATGTTATACTCGAGGTATAATTCTGCAACCCTCATAGCAAAATCAACATAATGAGAAATTGATTCCACACGCATGTCTTCTTATTGTTAATGCATTTTCCATGCAGCCCACTTCATAATACCTGTGGAATAGTAAACCTCCATGGATAAATCCTCCAGGCATTTATTATCTTTTACTTTTTTACCCGTTCATAATATTAAAAGAATTCTAACATTATGTTCATTAATTCCTTCTGTGAAGTTTCAAAAGAATATATGTTAACTCCTCTAAGATGTTAAATTCTAGTAAGTCTGTGGATATCAAGAAATACAAACAAAAATCTTGACCCATTTGGTTGCTTAATCAAATTTTCAAATGAAATAACAATTCATCAAGCAACTATAATGCATATACAACATAGCAAACATACAAACAATCATGAACTTAATAAAGCCCTTAATCTAAAGTAATTTTATATGAATCAAAATTTTAATTTGCACTTTCAAGAAGTCGTTAGATGCCTAACATTTTTATTTTTGTTTAAAGAGGAGATGAAGTCTCACAAGCTATCTACCATTGAACTCAAATCGTTTTGAATACCTTTGATGAAATAATATGATCTCAAATTACCATCTTGTGATGACAAAGAATAATTGACACTCTTTTTTATCACCTACATAGACATAATGATTATATCAGACCTTTCAAACACTTTTGTAACGTCATAATACTAATCACAACTTGGATAATCTTTAGTTAAAAAGTAATTTATCAATAGATATAAGGTGAAAACACTTACTTTATGTTCATGTTTTTTATAATCCATTCTTTAATGCAATAATATATACAAATGATAAGGTTTACTGTTAGTTATGATTAAAACCTTTAATATGAAAGTGAAACAAATATCCCTGAATTATGTACACTAGTTGCATTCCATAGGGGGGCAATAGCACGGCCTTAAAGTAAACAAATAATCAAGTATGTAAAAAAATTAGGATTTCACAACATAGTGAAAGGCAATAAAGTAAATGCAACATGCAATGTAGCAAAAATTAGAAAGGTGAAAACAGATAGTATGATGATATCAAGGGTAGAAATTGAAATCATACGTAATTTGGTTCCATAACTATGGATCTTCCATCCTTGAGGAACAATAGCATCTTCTAGCTCCCTGAATGCAAAAGATCATCCTTCTTGCTTACTAATAAACACCAATGAAATGTGTAAAAAAAGCAGAAGATTACGAACTACAAACACCAAAACAAAAATAAATTTCATGAGAACCAACTTCACAAAATGGGAAATTGACCATGCAACCAAAAAGTGCTTAAAAACGTAATCGAGAATAATATGAAGTTTTGAAGGTCTTGTAGACTAAACTTTTAAATAGAAGCCAAACCCTAAAATAATGACATTAATAATCATATTTGGGAGCGAGTAGTATAGATTAGAACCCCCCTCACCACTACCGCTCCCTCAATAGAACCCATCGCACCCTAAACCTCGTGTTTGATGGTGGCAATTATGGAATTGATTAGGGTTTTGAAAGTAGCACAACTTGAGGAAAATCTAATGCCTATCAATTCATATCTTTTTCTTTTTCCATTCTCTCTCTCCATCTATCTCTTTCCTCTATACGAACAAATGCCACAAAGTAAATTTAACCAACACGTGGTAGAGCATAAACCAAACAACACAACCAACACAACGTCAACTTTCCACCGTATATAATGAAATGAATGTCCAAGATTTTAACATTTACTATTCATTATCTTATCTTTTAATACAACAAGTAAGTATTATTAAGCCCCCCCCCCCCCGTGTTGCGGCGGGAGCGAACAACTGTGCTAAGTAACACCGTCATATCACCGTCGGCGACCGCTACCATAAAAAAACTAGTATTAAAAAAGTTAAAATATAAAAAAACCAAACGAAAATTAGATGTAAATATGTTGAATCACACACGTGAAATGTAAGAACATTAAAAGCAATAAGTAAGACAACCTGTGACCCGCACGTTGCGATAAGGCCATTAAACCGGAAAAAATAGGGGTAACAACATTGAACCACACCCACACATTATGGCGTGTCTCTCAAAATTTAGATTGATATGTAATGCACAAAATTTGTAAAAGACAAGCATAGTACGATGAAAGTTGTAAGTTGTGTTCGGGGGGAGTTATTGTCTACCATTGGCCTTTATGGTAGAATCAGTCGGCGGACCTGAAAGAGTCGCTAATAGATATATGTTTTCTCATGAGCGAGACCTGCATGCACGATGAAGAATATATCTCTTCGGTCATATGTTATTGTGGAACTTCTGTCATCTTATTCACTATGGTTCTTCGGCCCTGCTAGCCATTTGCCGCTCTTTTTCGAGGTTTTTAGGTTTTTTGAACTATATCCTTCTATCCTATAGCTATAGTAGATTAATACAAGATCCGCCTCGTTTTTATGAATGTACTAACTCTCCTAAAAAGTTGTGGACACAACATCAGACTCTTTCTCATCTGGCGGGGGATTCAAGCCAGTCCCTAACTATCTGCTTCCACTATATACGCGGTAACGCTCACTCATATGCTGAACACAGGGTCAGTCATGGACCTCGGGACGAAAGTTAAAAGTGAAAAATTGTAAGGGTTAAATTATAAGAGATGTAAAAGCATTAGGTCTTAAATCAAAGATTCAAAAAACAAAAATAGAAGATGCGTACAACCTGTGGTGCATGTGACATCTCTTAATTTCGTTAAATTAAAAGTAAACTTTGTTAAATCTTAAAAGGGCCTTTTATGCTATTTTAAAACTTTAGAGTTTGTTATACTTATTTGGTGATTAACAAATTAATATAATAATAATAACATTATAAGTGTTATAATGTTTGCTTATTATTATAAAATTTAAAGTGTTAATAATCTTAAATAAAATAATAACTATTATTGTTATTATAATAATGACACTAATAATAATAATACTAATGATAATAATATAAATAACAATAATAATCATAATAATAATGATTATAACAATAACAAAGAATAATAACAATAATAATAATTTTGTTATTAATAATAATAATTTGTAAAAATTATTAAACTTAAAAGGCATAAAACTTTAATTTAAAAGTCAAGGGTTAGTTTTGTCAATTTATAAACCTTAAAACAAAGTTTAAGACATAAAATGTTAACTTCTAAACCGCAGGGACCATTTGTGTGAAGTTACAAAACCCAACCCCCCTTTCCCTTTTCTCTCTCCCCGTAATCCCGGTCGCCGGCCGGCCATGTCCGGCGCGGCGCCGGCGAACCCAAACACACCACAGAATACGATTTAATCCATGTGAAGGGTACCACACGACTCGGTGGAGCACCGCGAACTCGAACCCGTGACCAATTGAACCGTTACAATCGGAATTAAAGGGGTTCGAACCAAAAACAAAAACCTTAATCGACAAATAACCGTTATACGTTCAAATGTTGATGATTAATCACATTAATCGTACAGAAACATTCGGATAATCATTGCCAAGCTTAATGTACAGGTTAATTCGAGTTAAATCATCCATTAAATAACAAATTGTAACCGAAAAGATGGTACAAGAATCGGGTCTCGTTCGATGCTTTAACGTACAAATTGAACCCAATAAATAGAGGGGAAAGCTTCCTTTCGATCATTTCTAACCCTCTGCAATATCAATTTCTCTAAAACAATATCGAATTCATACTCCCCTGTTCATCCGTGAAAAACCGAAGTCGAACCATAGCAAATCGCATCAATTGACTCATAATCAAGTAAGTTAAATACGTGTTTATGATCGTCTATACATGGGGATTAAAAGCCCCATGATTCCAGTTGTTTACGAAATTGAATTGAGCTTTGATTTGGATCAAGAACAATCTAGGGTTCATATGGTTGGGGATTTATTGTAATTGTGTTTTTAAGAATTAAAACCCATATTTTGTCAAGCATAGGCGACCTCGCCGAATGGTAAAACGCACCCATGAGAACCTGGAGGTCCCGGGTTCGACCCCGGGCCACTCCACATTTTCTTTTTGAGGCTTTTTAGCCTTCTACAACATTTTTAAATATTTTTAAAAAATTATAAAAAGACATTTTATAAAAGCTGAAATTTTATATGTTTCTAAATATTGTCTGGAAATTTATGTTCTTATTCTTTTTTACAAAACAAATGATATAATTAGTTAAATTTTTATAAAAAAATGGAATTTTAATGTTGACTAACTATTTAAATTATTATTTGCTCAAATGATATATTTAGATTATTTCATATAAGTTAAACTTAAAATATAGTTTTAATCTACTAACTAGTTGTTTGTTCAAATAATATGTTTAAACTATTTTTCTTATAAAATAGACTTTAAATATTGTTTAATTACTAAATCATTATTGGTTCAAATAATATATTTAGAATATTTTCTTATAAGTTAGACTTAAAATATTGTTTTAATTTACTAATCATTATTCGTTCAAATAATACATTTTTATTATTTTCCTATAAGTTAGACTAAAAATATTGTTTTAACTTACTAATCATTAATCGTTCAAATAATATATTTAAATTGTTTTACTTATAAAATAGACATTGAATATCGTTATAACTCACTAAATCATTATTTGTTCAAGTAACAAGTATAAATTATTGTTTGAAACGTGCTTATTTTATTTAGCTATGAGACTTTATTTTTATATAAATATTACAAACTTTATTATAAATGTTATTCTTATTCCACGTCTTTATATAAAATACAAATATATTGTTACCAAGAAAATATAATTACTTATTGAACATCTACTTTGATATATATTGATTTATTTCTAAAATATTTACATATATATAATTCTTCTAATGAATTAAAAATGTAAAATAATTACTTTGTAAATTGTTACTTATCAAAAACCCCTTAAAACTATTGAAACCCTAATCATTATTTGAACGTTAATCATATTATTAATCTACATCTTGTATGACATATTTAGGTGCCTTGTAATGAATACTTGGGATTACTTTGGATCATCCTTTAAATCTTTATTTATCATCTTGAAATGCTTATATCAATGTGAGTATTTCCATACCCCTTTTTGCTTATTTTCACACTTTGGGGTGAAACATGTTAACTTATATCATTGAACTTGTAACCTTATTTGAGACTTGTAAACTTTATGGCAATTCATCATGCAAAGTTGTGGTTAGTTGAACTTTTGTGGTTACCATGTTATGGCGTTATATGTACAATCATTAACTATTGCTAGCCCAGTGAAGTCATAGATCTATGGGTAAGACAAGCCTGCTTGGTTGATCCAAGTACACTTAGCTGATCGTATATACTTTTAACATTTGAGACTTGTAAAACTTTGTCGAGGTTTGATTGTTGCATTGTTCATAACATCCCTAATCACTTTATTCACTAACTTATGACTTGAATTGCCATCTTTTATATACTTATGTATTGAAAACTATGGAATGCTCACCAACATTTTTATGTTGACCTTTATTTTTAACATGTTTCAGGAATACCCCAAGTATGATATCTACTCTTTGAAGCTTGCACATCTAGGAATGGACCTAGATAAATAAATGAAACATGAATGATTTGTTACATTCTATGTTATGCTTTTAATTTCTTTGAGACTATGCTTGTAATGTTACAATTGAAACTTATGTTTAAATTATATTTGGATTATTAATAGCGTTATGTGGCTGTGAACGATCTTAACTCTCACTCCTCGACGTTTCCGCCGTCAAGGTTGGGGTGTGACAGATTGGTATCAGAGCCCATAACTATAGGGATTTAGGTTATTAGAAATGGTGACCTAGACTATAGTTGCATGAACCTCATAGAAAGATCCTTATACCATTGTGCTTACATGTTGTTTGCATGCTACATAATGCTATGCCTTTTGTGCAACTTGATGCCTTAGCATAGGATTGCCTTATGTATGCTAAAACTTAGTTACTTGTCTCCCTAAACTTAACTTTGACTCTTTGACTCTCCCCGACAAAATGAACTTCCTAAACTTATTCTTAACGACATGTGGAATCTACACTTATCATCGTGGGTTTAGTTCCTTAGACTCTATGTCTAATCTATGAAAATCTCATCAAGGTTTTGATTTCATAAACCAAAGAAATTTGTGAGACACATAGACACCTGTATTCTGGATATCCTGGCAAAAGGCCTTCGGGCTAAGGCAAGCATATCGTATAAATCTCATTGCTAGACCAGTTATGCTTACCTGGGGATTTCTGGGATGAGTGATAAACTATGGTCAACATACACAAGTCTCTATGGAAAATGGGTCAATTTACCTTGACGTGTTAACGATTCCAAATGGTAATGCGTTACCAAATGGAACCATCCTCTTTGTATCTTAAAAATCTTTGATTCCTTGAACTGGTATCTCTTCATTCTTATCACACATAATGTTCCTGTCAATATTGAACCTAACCTACATTTCAACTCTTACGTTTGAACACCGTTACACGTTGAGCGTTTCATGTATCTATTTCTATACCTTGACCAACGTGTGCATGACTCTTAATATATCCAATGATATTGGGAATCTAAAACGAATGGTCTTCAAAACTTTAAACCGTTACTTATGGTTCTCAAGTCTTCTTAAGGGCGTGTCCCATAACTAAGAACATGCAATGCTATAGGTGGAATTCCTACATCTTGAGATACTTTGTCTAGGCAAAGTGTAAATGGTGATTTGACTTGATCATTGAATCCATTTACACGACTCGAAACCCTTGAGATGAATGATCACTTATAAGTACGCGTGTCTCCAATAAGGCTATGGTTGACCTCATATCTTGAGAAGTCTATGTATTCCTTTCGATTTTGAATCGAATGTTCACATCTCATTGTAGTGTTGAATAATTTCCTGCCCTTGATTTCGTCTTCCCGATTGAAACCATCCAAGATTTGAACACCACAACAAAATCTGTTATCTCGAACTTTGATCTTAAGCTTGTAAGCATGATTTTTTCCTTTTTGTTACAATGATGTAACTTGAAATTTTCCGAATTTCTAATTGATATTATTTTCCTTTCGTCGTTAAGTCAAACTCCGTACCGTCTGCACCGTGAGAGATGCAAGTGTTTGCAAGTCAACCTTTGACTAAGAACACCCGTATCTCCTAAATGATTCTAACTCATCAAAACAGGGGTGATATCTTTACTTTGATGATTCTCTATTCGTTTCGATAAATGGTTTCCAATTGTGATTTATAAAGTTTCATCCTCTGAATCGGGGTGATTTCCTTATTCCGAGGATTGACTTCAATTATTTTCTTTGGAATGACATTTCACAAATGACATGATCTCACCAAAATAGGATTGAAACCCGTACTTTGGTGACAAATGTCAATCTTTGATTGTTTTCTTGCAATTATGAAATTCAATCATCAAGATAGGCGTGAATTCCATACCTTGATGATAATATCATCTTTATGAATTGTATTTGTTTAAATGAGACGACTTCATCAAAGTAGGAGTGAATTCTGGATTTTGATGAAGAAGTTCATTTTGTTATATTTTGTTTTTGTAAAACTCCACCGTTAAGATAGGAGTGATTTCCCTTACCTTAATGGTGAGTTACCTTGACTTATTTTTGTGGATCCTCAACAAGGGTTGGGATCGAACTTTTTGATTGGAAGGTTAGTGGTCATACTATGGGAATACACCATCAAGTTAGGAGTGAAAACCACACCTTGATGACTATTCTCATTTCTTGATCTCCAACTTACCAAGGTTTTAATCAAGTGACAAGGAACATGTAGTAACTTGAAGGGTGAACCAATGTTAGTGTTTGGACCTATCAAGCCAAAGCATGATTTCTGAACTTGAAAGGAGACCCGAACACTCTAGGTTGATTTTGATTCCGAGCTTGGAGCATTTGAATTCTTAAATCGATTTCTTTCTATTTATCTTCATGTTTTGACTCGATCTAGCTACATCGAACCATTTATTTCTTACTTATCAACTTTCACTTTGAGTTATCATCAACATATGATTGTGTGATGGTAGTCTTTTTAAACAATCTTTCTACTAAATAAAGACATTATCAACTGGTGGTTATGTCTTCTAGTCATACGAATGTTCTCGACTGTACTTATGGGTTTGATGAATTACGTATGCAATCTATATTTGGAAATTTGTTACCTTGCAAGACGTGGTTACAAATGCATGTCTTATTGTTTGCGTTACTTCTTGAATCGCTTTTGAACCCTTAACCTTGAAAATCATTGAAATTTTATCTTGGTTTTGAACAACAAGACTCGTTATCATCCTCATTGCGATGTGGATATAAGGGTTCATAAAATTTTGTAATTTGTAGTCATATGTGTGGCATAAAAGAAAAGACATAACTTGGCATGTGTCCAAGTGTTTTACTTTCACATATGACAAAACCTAACATCTGTGTTCCTGTGAATCTCCTGTTTAACTTCTCATCACTGAATGCCTCTTATTTTAGATGTCATGATGACGATTGGTGCATTATAGACCGATTGACTGATTTCATATTGACTTATGTGGGTTAACGGGTCGAGAAATTGGCTCGTATCTATCTCAAATAGTCGTATACCGTAGTACGTCGTTAAACATCGATCATTAATTTGGATGATCGATTCATTTTCTGTTTTTAATAATGTTCCTAACCATCGTCGTGAACTTATTCCAAAATCTTCGCATATCGTATTATTCTTAGACCGATGATTGGTCAAAGGAGAGATACATATTCACAAGATATGCGTTAAGATCGTTTCATATAGTGACGTTTGGGATTCTTAAATCCTGACGGTTAACCTTTCTTATCATTGTTGGTCTTTTATTGATTTCTAGAGATCATTTCACTATGAAATTATACTCTAGAAGTTGTGACTTATAAATCCAAGGAACCACGGTAACTTGTCATCGTTTTCCAACGTCTCATCTCAAAACGTCTCGCGTTTATTATGTTAAGAATCTTGTAAGATTCCACAAAGTGAAGCGTTTCACCTGTAATCAAACGTCAAACACAGTTCGTTGTACACTTACCTTTCATTCCTTTGTTCATCTAAGTTCATTTTTAATTTCGGGACGAAATTCTTTTAAGTTGGGGAGACTGTGACATCTCTTAATTTCGTTAAAATAAAAGTAAACTTTGTTAAATTTTAAAAGGGCCTTTTATGCCATTTTAAAATTTTAGGGTTTGTTATACTTATTTGGTGATTAACAAATTAATATAATAATAATAACATTATAAGTGTTATAATGTTTGCTTATTATTATAAAATTTAAGGTGTTAATAATCTTAAATAAAATAATAACTATTATTGTTATTATAATAATGACACTAATAATAATAATACTAATGATAATAATATAAATAACAATAATAATCATAATAATAATGATTATAACAATAACAAAGAATAATAACAATAATAATAATATTGTTATTAATAATAATAATTTGTAAAAATTATTAAACTTAAAAGGCATAAAACTTTAATTTAAAAGTCAAGGGTTAGTTTTGTCAATTTATAAACCTTAAAACAAAGTTTAAGACATAAAATGTTAACTTCTAAACCGCAAGGACCATTTGTGTGAAGTTACAAAACCCAACCCCCCTTTCCCTTTTCTCTCTCCCCGTAATCCCGGTCGCCGGCCGGCCATGTCCGGCGCGGCGCCGGCGAGCCCAAACACACCACAGAATACAAATTAATCCATGTGAAGGGTACCACACGACTCGGTGGAGCACCGCGAACTCGAACCCATGACCAATTGAACCGTTACAATCGGAATTAAAGGGGTTCGAACCAAAAACAAAAACCTTAATCGACAAATAACCGTTAAACGTTCAAATGTTGATGATTAATCACATTAATCGTACAGAAACGTTCGGATAATCATTGCCAAGCTTAATGTACAGGTTAATTCGAGTTAAATCATCCATTAAATAACAAATTGTAACCGAAAAGATGGTACAAGAATCGGGTCTCGTTCGATGCTTTAACGTACAAATTGAACCCAATAAACAGAGGGGAAAGCTTCCTTTCGATCATTTCTAACCCTCTGCAATATCAATTTCTCTGAAACAATATCGAATTCATACTCCCCTGTTCATCCGTGAAGAACCGAAGTCGAACCATAGCAAATCGCATCAATTGACTCATAATCAAGTAAGTTAAATACGTGTTTATGATCGTTTATACATGGGGATTAAAAGCCCCATGATTCCAGTTGTTTACAAAATTGAATTGAGCTTTGATTTGGATCAAGAACAATCTAGGGTTCATATGGTTGGGGATTTATTGTAATTGTGTTTTTAAGAATTAAAACCCATCTTTTGTCAGGCATAGGCGACCTCGCCTAATGGTAAAACGCACCCATGAGAACCTGGAGGTCCCGGGTTCGACCCCGGGCCAATCCACATTTTCTTTTTGAGGCTTTTTAGCCTTCTATAACATTTTTAAATATTTTTAAAAAATTATAAAAAGACATTTTATAAAAGCTGAAATTTTATATGTTTCTAAATATTGTCTGGAAATTTATGTTCTTATTTTTTTTACAAAACAAGTGATATATTTAGATTATTTCATATAAGTTAAACTTAAAATATAGTTTTAATCTACTAACTAGTTGTTTGTTCAAATAATATGTTTAAACTATTTTTCTTATAAAATAGACTTTAAATATTGTTTAATTACTAAATCATTATTGGTTCAAATAATATATTTAGAATATTTTCTTATAAGTTAGACTTAAAATATTGTTTTAATTTACTAATCATTATTCGTTCAAATAATACATTTTTATTATTTTCCTATAAGTTAGACTAAAAATATTGTTTTAACTTACTAATCATTAATCGTTCAAATAATATATTTAAATTATTTTACTTATAAAATAGACATTGAATATCGTTATAACTCACTAAATCATTATTTGTTCAAGTAACAAGTATAAATTATTGTTTAAAACGTGCTTATTTTATTTAGCTCTGAGACTTTATTTTTATATAAATATTACAAACTTTATTATAAATGTTATTCTTATTCCACGTCTTTATATAAAATACAAATATATTGTTACCAAGAAAATATAATTACTTATTAAACATGAACTTTGATATATATTGATTTATTTCTAAAATATTTACATATATATAATTCTTCTAATGAATTAAAAATGTAAAATAATTACTTTGTAAATTATTACTTATCAAAAACCCCTTAAAACTATTGAAACCCTTATCATTATTTGAACGTTAATCATATTATTAATCTACATCTTGTATGACATATTTAGGTGCCTTGTAATGAATACTTGGGATTACTTTGGATCATCCTTTAAATCTTTATTTATCATCTTGAAATGTTTATATCAATGTGAGTATTTCCATACCCCTTTTTGCTTATTTTCACACTTTGGGGTGAAACATGTTAACTTATATCATTGCACTTGTAACCTTATTTGAGACTTGTAAACTTTATGGCAATTCATCATGCAAAGTTGTGGTTAGTTGAACTTTTGTGGTTACCATGTTATGGCGTTATATGTACAATCATTAACTATTGCTAGCCCAGCGAAGTCATAGATCTATGGTAAGACAAGCCTGCTTGGTTGATCCAAGTACACTTAGCTGATCGTATATACTTTTAACGTTTGAGACTTGTAAAACTTTGTCGAGGTTTGATTGTTGCATTGTTCATAACATCCCTAATCACTTTATTTACTAACTTATGACTTGAATTGCCATCTTTTATATACTTATGTATTGAAAACTATGGAATGCTCACCAACATTTTTATATTGACCTTTATTTTTAACATGTTTCAGGAATACCCCAAGTATGATATCTACTCTTTGAAGTTTGCACATCTAGGAATGGACCTAGATAAATAAATGAAACATGAATGATTTGTTACATTCTATGTTATGCTTTTAATTTCTTTGAGACTATGCTTGTAATGTTACAATTGAAACTTATGTTTAAATTATATTTGGATTATTAATAGCGTTATGTGACTGTGAACGATCTTAACTCTCACTCCTCGACGTTTCCGCCGTCAAGGTTGGGGTGTGACAGTGCACATGATACAACAACCAAGACATAGTTAAGTTGCTAATTAGTATGTATTTAGCTAGTTAATATAACTTTAGGCTACTTGATTTGGGGCGCGACCCATGTGGCTACCCACCCTGAACGTGAAACCGCAATAGGGTTGCATGAGCCGGGGCATTATTAAGGTCGCGTGAGGGGCAATTTGTCTAGAAATAGCCATTGGGTTGTGGGTTTCCAAAACTGTTAAAGACGTAACTGTTTTACCTATATATACCTATCTTCATATTTTATACATGCCATTCTATTTCACTCACTTCCTTTCTATATTTTATAAAAGAAAAGTATTATGTCTCAAACATGGAATGAAGTTCCTCCTCATCTGAATCTTCCGAAGAATTTTCGTACGGTGCTACTTCGGATGCGTTGGATGACTATTTACAAATGTCCAATAAAATTGGACGTGATTCACTTGAATATTTTTGTCAAGGTATATAAATATTTCCTTACTTTTTATAATTTTTAAAATTGCACGTGATTCACTTGAAATCTTTGGTATGAATCGTGTCTCGAAGATATTTGCGTAGCACCATGTATGAACGCATATACGAAGTTTATGGACATAGTTTACCTGGAATGCTCGGAAGCCATGATTGTACGCATATTGGGTGGGCTATGTGTTGTACTACATGGACAGGTCAGTTTCATGGTTGTGATCACTCTGGCCCTACTCTCATGGTTAAAGTGACAACCTCGTGTGATCTTTGGTTCTGGCAATGTGTTTTTTGTGTTGCTGGTTCAAATAACGACCTTCATGTTATCGATCAATCTCTTTTATTCGACAACCTAATCGACGGCATCGAACCCTCTTAATCTTTTTATGCAAATGGTGAATATTTTAAATACGGCTATTACCTCGTTTATAGAATTTACAACGAATTGGCGACACTTGTTTAAAACTTTTACGTCCCCTCTTGAAGACAAACAAAAGTATTTCATGCAAAAGAAATAATCCGCAAGACAAGACAATGAAAGAGCATTTGGAGTTCTAATAAAATGCTTTCATTTGATCGCAAACCTGATACGGTTTTGGACAAGGGAGAACATAATGAGCGTAGTCTATACTTGTGTTAGTTTACTTAACATGATTTTAGAAGACGAGGGTAAGATTATATGTCAAAACAAACTAGGAGACATTCTCCAAATACAATAGAAACTCATTAATCAACAAAGACTCAAAAAATATAGCATCACTCAAGAACAATCAGATACATGGAAGCCTTCGTCATGAATTGGTCGAGCGTTTGTGTGCTAGACGACCTGATGATCTCGTATAAGACTAGTATTTGTATTGTTTTTTAAAAAAGTAAGAAATGTGTTTTTTTATTTCTAATATGTTTTAGTGAATTTTATTTGATTATAAAGTTTAATTTTATATTAAAGTTTTGCACTTAAAAAATAAATTAAATAATTTAAGAAATTTGATAGAGCTCCAATCACCTCATCCATAACACCATCAATTTATTTAATTAGTGGCTCTATCCAGTGTCCATGAGCATCCAGTTAGTATCCGGTCAACGTTGCATGTCGCAATTTTACAGAATAACCCTAGTTGGGGCCTCTATCTCACAACACATAGTCTTATATGGATTTCATGATATAATTGCACCCTAAACATACAAATATTTGACATATGCTGTGACATCCCGTAATTTTCCGTTACCAAACTTCGTTAGTTCCGTTAGGTCTTGCATACACGTGTCGTGAGCACACACTAGTTGTCGTTGAACGTTGGTGACTTAATAATAATAATCTATGATAGACAATGATAATCTAATTAATAATGTTGGTTATTAGTTGTGATTATATGATGCATATTTTTATAGAATTTAAAATATTTATTTTGTAAATTTTACGCGATAACGTGACAATGTGTTATATAGATATTCCAGTTGTTCTGTGACTTATTGTAAATGTTTATGATTATGATTATTGATTAATAATACTTGTAATTTGTAGTTAGGATTGTTTAAAAAAATGCTAAAGAGATTAACTTTTACAAAAGTTAGTTAAAAGAGGGTTTATATGCAAAAATCTATTTATGTTAAGTTGAAAAATCCCAACACTAGCCTCCCACAACCCAATTTCGGCCACAAGCAGCCCCAAACCCTTCATTATTTTCGAAATTGAGCAAGAACATGCACAAACAAGTCGATTTTGATTTGTTGCAAGTGGTTGCAAGGTTGTAGCAAGTCTAATTCTTGTTTTCTACACGTTTAAAGTTTAGATTTCATCAAGTTTTCATAGTTTTTGATTCATGATGAACCCTAGTTCGAATTTATGTATGAAAACATGAAATTGATGATTGTTAGATGTTAATATGATGTTAGTTAGCTTATATGAATGCTAGATTATGTTGATTATGTAAGAGATCCATGGATTGATCATCTAGTTCATACATTGCCTTAAGAGGAAACTTTTTGTTCTTGGAATTCATAATTTGATGATGTTATGATGTTAGATACAATGCTTCGATGTTAGTTTAATTGAATGGTGCAAGAAAATTCATGAATTTGAGGTGTTGATCATGACTTACTAAAAGTAGAAACTTTTGTGTATGATGTTTGGGAATTTGGATGAATTAGTGATGATTATCATGTTAGAATGAATGTATGAACCTGATTAGGTATAAAATTGATGAAATTATGATTGAATTGGATGCTAGATTGCATTTGGGTGTTAGTTGCCCAAAAGGGAAACTTTATTTTTGTAGAACATTGGATATGATGATTTGGGCATGTTTATGATGTTAGGATCATGTTAGAATGATTGTTGATGATGTCTAATGTGATAGAATGTGTTGATTGAGTTGTAATGGATGCTTGGTTGGCCATGTAAGGAATTTAGGTTCTTGGTGATTATACATGATGATGAATCATGATTCGTGATTAGGGAATCATGTTTGAGATTGTAATTGATCATTGTGGTGTATGTTGATTGTTATGAATCCTGTTGATTAATGTGATTATGATTGTTATACACGCATGCAAATCAGAGGCCCCTACTTAGTAGGATTGGTAGGGTTTAGGATGTGAAGTCGTGAGTGGCTTCACATGGCATGTAGTGCATGACTAGACTTCATGTATGATATATTAGTTGTGATGTATTTATAATTGTGTTGAGTATGTTGACTGTTTAGATTTACATGAGTTGTATGATAATCTAAAGTAGTATGATGATCTTGATAGAACAAGAGGTTGGTATTGTGCTATACGTGGATAACTTGTATGATACTCATGTATGATAAGTTGTTATGCTTGATTAAACGATATCTCAATTAATATGTCACCAACGGGTCAACTAGGTTTACCTAGAGTTGTTAAGCTTTCTGTGTACACGTACTTATGTACTTGTGTGTTCTAGGTAACCTTTGAAGGGTTGTCTTTCATCCATAGTCAGTTTCTTTGTTATTGTTCGTTGCGCATCAGGTGAGTTCATGCCTTACTATTTTACAAACTTTCTTTTGGGGGAGGTAACATACTTGTTCACAAGCACTATATTATTATTGTAAGTTGTGTATGTTTTAACGTAGTGCATAATACCTTGAAAGTCCTCACACTTTCGGATCATTAATAATGATAACTAGCGGGAAATCTTGGGTAGTACTACTGGGTTTGACAAGCCCCACCTGTGCGACTCGAGGTCAAACGGGTGCAATATTGTCCTAATCACAAACATCGTCACAACCTGGTAAGTCGTGACGGGAGGCAACAAACGCAACACAGTCAGCTTCGATCGCGAAATCACTATTGTTATTACTTCTGAATATAGACTAGCTATCTATTTCAATGCACTTATTATGTTATACAAATGTTATTGTTTATGTTAAACGCAAACTCTTGAACTCACCAACCGTTGTGTTGACATTTTTAGTATGCTATTCTCAGGTCGATAACTCAGGTTGCTATTAGGAGCACATCATGGGTTCAGCATGCATCCTAAGACTTTATTTCAAAGACATAACTCTTGGTTTTCATTTATGAGTTTCAAATATTGGGTTGGCGCGTGTTTTGCCAAATATTTACATTTACATACTTTGGGTTTGTTTTATTTTCAAAATGCTTCCGAATGATTTTAAAGTTGAACTTTGGTTGGTTTTATATTCTAAATGTAGCATAGAGTGTCGTTCTGAGTAACTAGTGACTGTGATCCTGGTTTGTTCACATGCCTTGCGGTAAAACTCTGCATCTTGATTTTGAGGGTGTGACTGATTGGTATCAGAGCCATTGGTTATAGGGAACTAGGTTGCATACACACTAGTCTTTAACCGCACACAGTTATTTAGTTACTCGTTGCTTATCCTCTTACTGTATACTCATTGGCATACACATCACATGCACTACAGCATGGCATCATCATCTCAAGTTTTGGGTAAAAGACCTACGCATTCTGAATCCCCTCCTCATGTACCTCATCGAGTACCCGACTGGTCGCGACATCCTTACCCTCCTAGAGAGATAGACTTGGATTAGCTGTTTGCGATACCTGCACGTGATCCTCCACAGGATTGGACTTACTATACTGCCTACATTAACCGTATGCTTTATAGGGAGTGTGTTCCTGAACTCCTGACTACTAGACCGAGGACTAGGTCTACTTCTGAGAAACCGACACCTACTCTTCCTTTGATACAACGTCCTAGTGAGCAGGTGAATGCGGCTTTGGTTGCTGCTTTAGACACAAAGAAACGACGCACTAATGAGCCATAGGGCTTGTGAAGTAGTTTGAGAAGACCGAGCTGGTCTTCGGCAAGTGCAACTGTTCGGTGGCGGACTAGGCGAAATATGCCACGGGGACACTTTAGGGTGCGACGCTCTCATGGTGGAATGCACAAGTGCAAATGCTTGGTCAGGATATGGCGAACGCATTGTCGTGGGACGAATTCAAGACCATGATGATGGGGAAATACTGTCCTCGTAATGAAGTTCAAAAGCTAGAAGCCGAGTTCCGGCAATTAAAGATGGAAGGATCTAACATCGAGGCTTACACTACTAGGTCTCATGAGCTAGCTACGCTCTGTCCTGGCATGGTTGACCCGCCGAGCCGACGAATTGAGCTCTACTTACGTGGTTTAGTTCCGGAGATTCAGAGTATGGTGACTGTTGCAAATCTCCCTACTATTCAACAGGTCATTCGATTGGCTCATAAACTCACTGATCAGGCGGTGGAGCAAGGGAAGCTACACCAGCGGGGCGCTGTGGCAAGCGTGCCCGACAACAAACGCAAGTGGGAAAACAATGCTAGCAAGGGATCATCTTCTGGTAACCAACCTCAGCAACACCAACCTCAACAACAACAGCAGCAGCAGAGGCGGTTTGATAACAATCGCAGCTTCGGTCACTTATCTTCATCATCCCAAGGACCAAGTGGATACGTGGGAAAAAATCCTAAGTGCAACGGATGCAACTACCACCCCACTGGCAGGTGTGACGGTTTTCAAAGCCAGCGTTGTGGGAAGTTGGACGCGCGGCAAAGGATTGCTGTGGGGAGTTGATGAAGAAGCCTCAACAGCCTCAGCAACCTCAGCAGCCCCATGAAACACCGAAGGGTTGCTTTGAATGTGGAAAATATGGACATTACAAGAGAAATTTCCATCAATTAAAAAAGAATGGTAACGGCAACGGGAATGGTGGCAACAACAATAATGGTGGCAACAATGGTGGAGCAAAAGGGAGAGCCTTTGTCATGGGTTCAGGTGACGCTTTAAACGATCCTACTACTGTTACTAGAAAATTTACTGTTAATGGTCGTTTTGCTTATGTACTGTTTGATACTAGAGCCGATAAGAGTTTTATCTCTACTAAGTTTTGTAGCCTCTTAAGTGATATGCCTTCTGTGTTAGAATCTAAGTATATAGTAGAATTGGCTGATGGTAAGCAAATCTCTGTTACGCACATCCTTAAGAATTGCAAGATAGAACTCGCTGGTCATACATTCGACATTGATCTCATGCATGTTACTCTTGGAAGTTTCAATGTGGTCGTAGGCATGGACTGGCTATTCGAGAAATAAGCAGAAGTGATTTGCCGTGAGAAGGTCATCCGCATTCCTCTAAGGGACGGGGACACTCATTCGGTTAAAGGCGAAAAGAGTGGTGCTGTTAGAGGCATCATATCATTCATGAAGGCTCAGAATTGGCTACGTAAGGGTCACTTAGCCATATAAGCCCTCGTCTCCGACAAGCAACAAGAGGAAAAGAAAGTAGAGGATATTCTGGTGGTTCGTGACTTTCCAGAGGTGTTTCCAGAGGATCTGCCTGGACTACCACCTCATAGTCAAGTTGAGTTTCAGATCTATTTGAATCCCGGAGCTAGTCTGATTGCGCAAGCACCTTACCGGTTGGCACCGAACGAACTGCAGGAACTATCTACACAACTTTAGGAACTATTGGAAAAAGGGTTTATTCGACCGAGCTCATCGCCATGGGGAGCACCTGTTCTCTATGTTAAGAAGAAGGATGGCACATTCCAAATGTGTATCGACTAAATGGAATTGAACAAAGTCACAGTCAAGAACCGATACCCTTTACCTCGTATAGACGACTTGTTTGATCACCTTCAGAGATCAAGCTATTATTTGAAGATTGATTTGAGGTCTAGTTATCACCAACTGAGAGTTCGAGAAGAATATATTTCTAAAACCGCGTTCCGTACTCGTTATGGTCACTATGAATTCTTGGTCATGCCATTTGGGTTAACTAATGCATCGGCTGTATTCATGGATCTCATGAATCGTGTGTGCAAACCCTATCTCGATCAGTTTGTTATTGTGTTTATCGATGACATATTGATCTATTCTAGGACCAAGGAGGAACATGAGGAGCACTTACGTTTAATCCTGGAATTACTTAGAAAGGAACAGTTGTACGCTAAGTTTTCTAAGTGTGATTTCTGGATTCGAAAGGTGCAGTTCTTGGGTCACATTGTTAACGAGAAGGGAATACATGTGGATCTTGCAAAAGTTGAGGCTATAAAGAACTGGTCGGTACCCAAGACGCCTAGTGAGATAAGGGAATTTCTTGGACTGGCAGGGTACTATCGACATTTCATTGAGGGATTTTCTATAATCGCTCAACCTCTCACAGCCTTGACCCATAAAGAACAACCTATAAATGGGGTGAGAGTCAAAAAGCTGCTTTTCAATTGTTGAAACAGAAACTCTGTAGCGCACCGATATTAGCATTACCAGAAGGAAGTGATGATTTTATGGTTTACTGTGATGCTTCTATCCAAGGACTTGGTTGTGTCCTGATGCAACGTAACACGGTAATAGCCTATGACTCGAGACAACTGAAGGTGCACAAAAAGAACTACGCTACTCATGACTTGGAGTTAGGAGCAGTGGTCTTTGCCTTGAAGATCTGGAGACATTACTTGTACGGTACCAAATGCACTATTTACATCGATCACAAGAGTCTTCAGCATATCTTTGAGCAGAAAGAGCTAAATATGATACAACGACGCAGGGTTGAGTTGTTAAACGATTATGATTGTGCTATTAAATATCACCCAGGAAAGGCGAATGTAGTTGCTGATGCCTTGAGTAGGAAGGAAACTGCTAAGCCCCATCGAATGCGTGCTTTGCAGCTTACGATTAGCACTCACTTGCCCGAACAAATCAAGGAAGCTCAGACTGAAGCTTTAATAGCGGAAAACGTTGGCACTAAATCTTTACGTGGGATGGACAAACAATTGGAAGTCAAATCCAATGGAATCTGGTATTTCATGGATAGACTTTGGGTACCTTTGCATGGGAATCTAAGAGACTTGGTGATTAGTGAAGCACATAAGTCTAACTATTCCATACACCCGGGTAGTGATAAAATGTATCATGACTTGAAGGCGCACTATTGGTGGCCTAATATGAAAGCAGACGTAGCGACGTATATGAGCAAGTGTCTAACCTGTTCTTAGGTTAAAGTGGAATATCAGAAGCCATCTGGGTTACTGCAACAACCTGAGATCCCCTTGTGAAAGTGGGAATAGATTTCTATGGATTTCATTACTAAGCTACCCAGGACTCCTAGTGGTTGTGACACGATATGGGTGATCGTGGATCGACTGACTAAGTCAGCTCACTTCTTGGCGATCAAAGAGACTGACAAAATGGACAAGTTAACCAGAATGTACCTGAAGGAGGTAGTTTCGAGACATGGTGTGCCGATCTCGATTATTACTGATCGTGATGCTCGTTTTACATCTCATTTCTGGCAGTCGTTATAGAAATCTTTGGGTACGCGTCTGGATATAAGTACTACCTATCATCCGCAGACCGATGGGCAAAGCAGGCGTACTATTCAAACCTTGGAGGACATGTTATGTGCTTGTGTGATTGATTTCGGAAATAATTGGGAAGTTCATCTACCGTTGGTTGAATTCTCGTACAACAATAGTTATCATACTAGCATCAAGGCGACACCATTTGAGGCATTGTATGGGCGAAAGTGTAGATCACCAGTTTGTTGGGCCGAAGTTAGTGATAGTCAGTTGACTGGTCCTGAGTTGGTACACGAGACCATTGAGAAGATAGTACAGATACAAAACCGCATGGCTGCATCGCGAGACAGACAGAAGAGTTATGCAGACAAATGATGGAAACCCTTGGAATTTCAAGTTGATGACAAGGTTTTGCTGAAAGTTTCATCGTGGAAAGGTGTGATTAGGTTTGGCAAAAGAGGCAAGCTTAATCCAAGATACGTTGGACCATTTGAGATTCTGAAAAAAATAGGTCCAGTGGCGTATCGATTGGACCTGCTTGATTCATTGAGTGGTGTTCACAATGTATTTCACGTCTCGAATCTGAAAAAGTGTTTGTCTGACGAGACACTGGTTGTACCACTCGAGGAAGTTCAAGTAGATGATCAACTTTATTTTGTTAAGGAACTGGTTGAAGTCATGGATCATGAATTCAAGACTCTTAAGCAGAGTATGATACCTATATTCAAAGTTCATTGGAACTCAAGACGTGGACCGGAATTCACGTGGGAACACGAGGATCAGATGAAGCTTAAGTATCCTCATATGTTTGAAACTACAACGACGGTCGTGGAAGGTACTAATTAAATTTCGGGACGAAATTTCTTTCAACATGGGGATGATGTGACAACTCACTCGATTTTGTAATGCCAATGCAGTAAACCAGGGATGTAGCACAACCATGTAACGCAATTTTCGGGACGAAAATTCTTTCAACATGAGGATAATGTGACATCCGGTACTTTTCCGTTACCAAACTCCGTTTGTTCCGTTAGGTCTTGCATACACGTGTCGTGAGCACACACTAGTTGTCGTTGAACGTTGGTGACTTAATAATAATAATCTATGATAAACAATGATAATCTAATTAATAATGTTGGTTATTAGTTGTGATTATATGATGCATGAATTTATAGAATTTTAAATATTTATTTTGTAAATTTTACGTGATAACGCGACAATGTGTTATATATATATTCCAGGTGTTGTGTGACTTATTGTAAATGTTTATGATTATGATTATTGATTAATAATACTTGTAATTTGTAGTTAAAATTGTCAAAAAAATGCTAAAGAGATTAACTTTTACAAAAGTTGGTTAAAAGGGGGTTTATATGCAAAAATCTATTTATGTTATGTTGAAAAATCCAAACCCTAGCCTCCTACAACCCAATTTCAGCCACAAGCAGCCCCAAACCCTTCATTATTTTCGAAATTGAGCAAGAACAAGCACAAACAAGGAGATTTTGATTGGTTCCAAGTGGTTGCAAGGTTGTAGCAAGTCTAATTCTTGTTTTCTACACGTTTAAAGCTTAGATTTCATCAAGTTTTCATAGTTTTTGATTCATGATGAACCATAGTTCGAATTTATGTATGAAAACATGAAATTGATGATTATAAGATGTTAATATGATGTTAGTTAGGTTGTATGAATTCTAGATTATGTTGATTATGCAAGAAATCCATGGATTGATCATCTAGTTCATACATTACCTTAAGAGGAAACTTTTTGTTCTTGGAATTCATGATTTGATGATGTTATTATGTTAGATACAATGCTTCGATGTTAGTTTAATTGAATGGTGGAAGAAAATTCATGAATTTGAGGTGTAGATCATGACTTACTAAAAGTAAAAACTTTTGTGTATGATGTTTGGGAATTTGGATGAATTAGTGATGATTATCATGTTAGAATGAATGTATGAACTTGATTAGGTATAAATTTGATGAAATTATGATTGAATTGGATGCTAGATTGCTTTCGGGTGTTACCTGCCCAAAAGGAAAACTTTATTTTTATAGAACATTGGATATGATGATTTGGGCATGTTTATGATGTTAGGATCATGTTAGAATGATTGTTGATGATCTCTAATGTGATAGAATGTGTTGATTGAGTTGTATGGATGCTTGATTGGCCATGTAAGGAATTTAGGTTCTTGGTGATTATACATGGTGATGAATCATGATTAGTGATTAAGGAATCATGTTTGAGATTGTAATTGATAATTGTGGTGTATGTTGATTGTTATAAATCCTATTGATTAATGTGATTATGATTGTTATACACGCATGCGAATCAAAGGCCCCTACTTAGTAGGATTAGCAGGGTTGAGGATGTGAAGTCGTGAGTGGCTTCACATGGCATGTAGTGCATGACTAGACTTCATATATGATATATTAGTTGTGATGTATTTATAATTTTGTTGAGTATGTTGTGTGTTGAGATTCACATGAGTTGTATGATAATCTAAAGTAGTATGATGATCTTGATAGAACAAGAGGTTGGTATTGTGCTATACGTGGATAACTTGTATGATACTCATGTATGATAAGTTGTTATGCTTGATTAAACGATATCTCAATTAATATGTCACCAACGGGTCAAACGGGTCAACTAGGTTAACCTAGAGTTGTTAAGCTTTATTGTACATGTACTTATGTACTTGTGTGTTCTACGTAACCTTTGAAAGGTTGTCTTGCCATCCATCGTCAGTTTTCGTTGTTATTGTTCGTTGCGCATCAGGTGAGTTCATGCCCCACTATTTTATAAACTTTCTTTTAGGGGAGGTAGCATACTTGTTCACAAGCACTATATTATTATTGTAAGTTGTGTATGTTTTAACATAGTTTATAATACCTTGAAAGTCCTCACACTTTCAGATCGTTAATAATGGTGACTAGCGGGAAATCTTGGGTAGTACTACTGGGTTTGACAAGCCCCACCTGTGCGACTCGAGGTTAAACGGGTGCAATATTGTCCTAATCACAAACATCGTCACGACCTGGTAAGTCGTGACGGGAGGCAACAAACGCAACACAGTCAACTTCGATCGTGAAATCACTAGTGTTTATACTTATGAATATAGACTAGCTATCTATTTCAATGCACTTCTTATGTTATACAAATGTTATAGTTTATGTTAAACGCAAACTCTTGAACCCACCAACCATTGTGTTGACATTTTTAGTATGCTATTCTCAGGTCGATAACTCAGGTTGCTATTAGGAGCACATCACGGGTCCATCATGCATCCTAAGACTTTATTTTAAAGACATAACTCTTGGTTTTCATTTATGAGTTTCAAATATTGGGTTGGCGCGTGTTTTGCCAAATATTTACATTTACATACTTTGGGTTTGTTTTATTTTCAAAACGCTTCCGCATGATTTTAAAGTTGAACTTTGGTTGGTTTTATATTCTAAATGTGGCATAGAGTGTCGTTCTGAGTAACTAGAGACTGTGATCCTGGTTTGTTCACACGCCTCGCGGTAAAACTCTGCACGTGGATTTTGAGGGTGTGGCATATGCATCTATAACTGTATTATTTTCCTTTTCATATTTTTAATAATTAAATTATATATTCTAATTCACCGATTCTTAAATCCAGTCCGACCGAACCGACCGATCCAACCAATGAACCATTAATTCACTGATTCTTAAATCCATACCAATTATTCAATAAAAGGTGGGTTGGTCTTGAGTACTCGTCTTTGGCCGGTGGTGTTGGGTTATGACCGAATTGACATGTAAAATTTCCACTGGTCCAAAACTCACTATTAAATTTTTTAACATATTCAAACGTATCCATACTCAACGTACATAAAAAATATTTTTATAATCAACAAGTATTTTGTTCCCAACCATGATGTCAACTATATTTCCATAGTATACCAAAACATTAAATGTCAAACAATTTTACATATATTCATAATCACAATTAGCATATGAAGTTTCATGATAACTGTAGCAACCATCTTACTAAGTAAGAGTGTTCATCAAATAAAATTCAAGTTAATCATATCGAATCGAATAAGTCGAATTCTAAAATTTTCAAGCTAGATTTAAGTTATATTCGAATTTGAAAAGCAGTTTTTGAATTAGAATCGAATTTGAAACATATGAAAAATATTCGAATTCGATTTGAATTCAATAACTTTTCATTTCTATTTGAATTCGAAAAAGGTTTTGAATTCGAATCAAATTCGAATTTATTTAATTTGAATGTATTACATAACTAACATAATATATGTTTCTAATAAATTATTATATATATATAAATTAAATTACTTATAGATTAGAGCACATATAATATATATAAAATGTATAAATTTATATAAAATATATTTTTAATAATGATGGCTGGAGTGATGAAGATTGTCCTCCGCTGCACTGTGGCAGACAGTGCCTTCCCCCATCCATAATGACCTCTTAGCAGGGTTTCCAAAATTCAAGCAGATGATCCTCATAGAGAGTAGGATCAATGGTTAGAGGGGTGAAATAGTTGGATAGAGCCAGAAAATGGCAAACCTCTGAGAAACTATAATCTTTTTCAGAGTTCAACAGAGCAACCTGGTTGCGTTGCCTGTGAAGTTGCATGGAGAAGTCAGGGTCGTTTGTGCGGTTTAGATTGGCCATTTTAAGAAGCTTAAAGGTGAAGGAAGGCTAAGAACAAAGGCGGTTTGGGTGAAATTAGGTTTAAGAAATAGTGTAATTGAAGAAGATAATGAAAGAAGATAATGTGAAAAGGATTTGAGACAAAGTTAATAAAACAGGATAAACTTTGAAATCCGGATGTCGGTCCCACCTCTGAAAAAGTAGCTTACTTTTGCCCAAAAGTAGTTTTCTTGGAAGTCGAGAAATCTTCTGAAGATTATTTAGCTTCGGAAGTTCTGAAGAAAAACTTCCGAAGGCAAATGGCTTCATACGATATTTCAAAGGTTTTTGAGAATTTTGCTTCGGAAGAGATTTAATACTCGGAGTTTTTATTCTAAAAGGAATAAAAACTTCCGAAGGTAAATTGCTTTCGGAAGAAAATTGTTCTTATAAAACATAAAAGTACTTAAGTTGATTTTAAGCTTCGGAAGATATTTTAGAAATTTCTTCCAAATGTAAAATTACCGAAGTAGTTATTTGTTTACTAAGACATAAGTTTCTTCCGAAGGTAATTTTAAATCTTTCGAAAAGTAAAGAGATCAAAATTTTCAAAAATCTAAGGAATGTCTTTTGAAAATATTTTCTTCCAAAGAGAACAAGGTCTTATGAAGCTGAATAAATAGACAACTTAGGACACACAGGGTTTAGAAATAATATGATTAAGTTTTAAGAAAAGCTATTCAAAGTTAATCATCCCAATAGCTGATACAAGATATTTAAATCTTTGTTCATCAAAAGCTTTGGTGAACAGATCAGCATATTGTCCATTTGTGTTAACATTGACTAGTTTGATTAATCCCTTTTCAAAGTTATCTCTAATCAAATGATACCTGATATTGATATGCTTTGTCCTTGAGTGTTGTACAAGATTTTCTGTGATTGAGATAGCACTATTGTTGTCTATGTGGATGGGAGTCTCCTTGAAATTAAATCCATAGTCCAGCATCTATTTTGAATCCAAAGCACTTGAGCACAGCAGCTTGCAGCAGCAATGTATTGAGCCTCAGCATGTGATGCAGACACACAGGATTGTTTCTTACATTGCCAAGAACTATCCTTCAACCAATAAATTGGACATCCCCCTAATGTAGACTTTGAAGTAATGTTGCAACCACCATAGTCACTATCTGTAAAAGCATATAGATTAAAGTCAGAATTCTTTGGATACCAAAGGCCAAGTGATGGAGCACCTTTGAGATATCTTATAATTCTTTTGACAGTGATCAGGTGTGACATCTTGAGGTTGGCTTGATATCTTGCACAAATGCATGTAGCAAACATGATATCAGGCCTGCTAGCTGTGAGGTACATAAGAGACCCAATCATTTCCTAGTAGAGATGCTCATCAACACACTCCCCCTCAAGATCAGGTCCAAGGGAGTGCTTCTCGGCTATGGGTGTCTTAGCAACCTTACAATCAGTCATGTTGAACCTTTTAAGTATGTCTTGTACATACTTTGAATGACTTATGAAGATGCCATTGTCAACTTGCTTCACTTGAATTCCTAGAAAGAAATTGAGTTCCCCCATGGCACTCATTTTAAACATGTCCTTCATCAGCTTCTCACAGTCTTTGCAGAGGTTTGGATTAGTTGACCCAAAGATAATGTCATCTACATATACTTGAACTAGCATTATGTCATTTCCTGTTCCTTTGATGAAGAGAGTTCCATCAATAGTACCCCTTTTGTATCCATGCTGTTAGAGATACTGAGATAGAGTCTCATACCACTTCCTTGGTGCTTGGTGCAGCCCATAAAGAGCCTTATCAAGCCTGCAGACATAATCAGGATGATCAGGATCTGCAAGCCTAGGTGGTTATCTGACATACACCTCTTCATCAATCACCCCATAGAGAAAAGCACACTTGACATCAAGTTGGTAGACCTTGAAGTTCTTGGATGCAGCAAAAGCTAGGAATATCCTGACAGCTTCAAGTTTTGCTACAGGAGCAAAAACATGTGTAGTCAATTCCTTCTTCTTGAGTATACCCTTGAACAACTAGTCTTGCCTTGTTCTTGATAACATGTCCTCTATCATCCTTCTTATTCCTGAACACCTATTTGGTTCCTATGGTAGTCTTAACTTGAGGAAGAGGACATAGGTTCCAAACCTTTTGCCTTTTGAATTGAAGCAGCTCCTCTTGCATAGCTTCAACCCAACTTCCATCCTTTAGAGCCTTATCAATTTTCTTTGGCTCTATCTGGGACAAGAAACAAGAATGAAGACATACATTTGCATCATGGGTTTGTCCTCTTGTTCTCACCCCTGAATCAACATCTCCAATGATGTTTGTGGTAGGATGAGACTCGTGGATCCTTAGCTAAGGGATCATAGCAAGTTGCTTAGACAGATCTAAATTTGAGAAATTCTGATCTGGCAAGGAGGATCCATCCACATCAGCACACATATCAAGATTGACTTGATCCAATGAGTGTGTGACATCATTGATGTTGTCTTCAATGGAGTGGTTATCAGCATCAAGAAATTCCTGATCCCTTTCACCACCACTATTTTCTCCAACATTTGAAGCTCCTTCATTTGAGTTTTGTGCCTCTAAGCTTGAATTTGAAGGCATCCCAGAAGTATCAGCAGGATTTGTCATTGATGTGCTGGTAGAAACTTCATTTGCAGGATTGGTTACCATTGGAGCTGAAGATGTGTAGCTTGAAGGTCTTCTTAGCTCAAATCTTGGGTTAGGATCACCTGTAGATAGCATATCTGTGGACCCTGAAACATGCTCACAAGATTTGTTAAAATAGTTGGTAACTAAATCTAGATCAAATAGCCAATCTGGGCCAGAACCTTTCACACTGGGAGTGTGCTCATTGAAAGTCACATTGGCTGACTCCTCAACTACTCTAGTTCTAAGATTGTATACTCTATAAGCTTTAGCTTCAGAAGAGTATCCAATAAAATGTCCATCATCTGATTTCTCAGCAAACTTGGCAATTTTATCTTTGGTATTCAAGATGGTGCAAGGACATCCAAATGACCTGAGAAAACCAATGAAAGGTTTTCTCCTGTGCCAAAGTTCATAAGGAGTCTTACCATGTGTCTTAACTACTAAAACTCTGTTTTGCACATAGCAAGCTGTGTTCACTGCCTCTGCCCAGAAGGTGATGGGCAGTTTAGAGTCTGACACCATTTTGCTGAGGAGTCCAGGGAGCATTATATTGTCTTGTAATACCTTTTTCATCACAAAATGTATCAAGGATTTGATTCTTGAATTTAGTTCCTTGATCATATCTTATGGTTTTGACCTTGTGATCATATTGATTCTCAATCTTTAAGATGAAATTCTTTAGAATCTCAGGGGTCTCATCCTTTGTTCTAAGAAAGAAGATTTAAGTGAATCTTGTAAAGTCATCTGTGATCACCAAGCAATAAGAGGTCCTTCCTAGACTCATTACACTGGTAGGGCCAAAGAGATCCATATGTAATAAGTGTAGGGGATTATTGATGGAATTTCTTTCCTTTGGCTTGTGAGATACCTTGTGTTGCTTCCCCTTCAGGCATGCAACACAGTGGTCATCACTTGTATACTCTTTCTTTGGTATTCTAGTTACCAAATAATTCTTAATTAATTTATTCATATATTTAAAGTTTACATGGCATATTCTTTAATGCCAGAGGAAAGACTCATCACTATTTGCTTTAGATAGAAAGAATGAAACTTCTCCTGAGGGAGATGTTTCTTGCAAATCCATCTTGTACATGTTCCCTTTCCTGGGGGCTCTAAGCAGGATGTGCTCATGAGGAATGACCACCTCGGGCCTGAGAACAATGCACTCATGCTCAGTAAAGAGCATGTTATGACTCTGGTCACAAAATTGGGATACACTCAAAAGATTGTACCCAAGCTCCTTGACAAAATTTACCTTCTCAATGTTGAGCTTACCCTTTGTGACCTTGCCCTTCCTGTAATGTAACCTCCTGCATCTCCTCCAAAAGCAACTGGTCCTCCATCAATTCATTCAAACTTTTGGAGTAGTGACCTATTGCCTGTCATGTGCCTAGAACAACCACTGTCAATAATCCATACATTTCTGTTTGTCTTGAGCTATTCCTTCACAAAAGAGATGGTTAGTTATATTTGGAAACCCAAGCCTCATTGGTTATGGGCTCATCAAAAGAAGTTGAAATAATTGATCCTATACTCATGCTAGAAGGATCATTTGCTGATGTTGATGAAAAACTTTCAGCCACTTGGTCTTTCTTTGACTTCCACACCACCTTTGGAAGCTTAGACTTGACCTTCAATACTTGGGATGTTTTATTGACTTTGGAAGTTTTGATGACTGGACCTTCGGAAGATCTTTCTTTCACTACAGCAGGCTTCAGTGCTTCCGAAGTATTCCTTTCTTCCGAGACCAAATTTTCTTCCGAAGGCAAGTTTCAACTTGTCTTCTTCTTTATTTTGGGGCTTCCGAAGGAAAGAGATTTTCCTTCCGAAGTTTGCTTCTTCTTTTCCAAACACTTAGAAGTTTCTTTCTTGATCATGTGGAGAGTACTCTTTGGATTGTAAACACAATCCTTAGCAAGATGAGAAGTACTCCCACACATAACAATGTCCATTTTCTTCCTTCTAGGAGTTTTCTTTTGTGAACAAGGCTGAACTTGATCACTTTCCTTCTCCATCTTCATCTTTGTAGATGTTGTGGCAATTCTTGTGGGGATAGAACTACCTTTGGAGCTGGATGGTTCAGGTTGTACAGCAGTGGTGCACAACTGATCAGCCTTCTTCTTCATGATGGGATGATTTGGACATGAACCAGAACTCTTGTTGATGGAGTTCAACTTGGTATCTTCAGCCTTCACCACTTCAAATCCTGCAGAAATGAAGACTTGTTTTTGTGCAGAGTTGAAGGTGGCCTTGATCTCTTGAGCCTTCTTGGACTTTCTTTTGGCCTTCCTCATCAAGTTCTTTCTGTTGGACTTGGTCATCCCAACAGCTTTACTCTCCTCAGAGGGATGGTGACCCTTCTGAGAATGCTCTTTTTTACTCTTCTTAGAGCCATTTTTCACCATCTCTTTTTCATCCTCTTCAGTCAAAGGGTCTATGAGTGGAAGCTCATCTTCACAAGTTCCACACCTTGGAGATCTTACAGACAAGATTGTGTGTGGAGGAGCTATCTCACAAGATCCTAGTCCCTGCTTATTTTGATAACAAACTTTTGCATGCAAGGATGACGATATTATGTTCTTGAAGGTCTCTTCTTCAAGAACACATTTCTCTGCCTTGATCTGAGTTAACTTAGTAATGAGGTCTTTGATCTGAGTCCTGTAGTTTGTGTGCTCATGTTTAAGAGTTGAAATGATTTTCTCTAAGTACTCTATCTTTAGTTTATAATCATTTTAGCTTTCTTAAAATCAGCTTTTAAGATATTTAAGGACTCAAGATTAGATCTCATTTCTAAGTTATAGGACCTGTATCTATTAACTTTAACAATACATTCAGGAGTACAAAGATGTTACAACACCTTGGCTTCATCATGGTCTGGCATGAGAGCTTGGTTTGGAGATGCATATTCTACCTGAAAGCTCCAGTCAAAGCCTCCTTCTTCAACAGCAACTGCTGCTTGCTGCTTTGGCTTCTCATTTTGGGGACCTTTCTCAGTGTAGCTTGGACTGGCTTGTGTTTGGCCACCATTTGTCCTTGGTGCCTTACACTGCCTTGCAAAGTGTCCCATCTGGTTACAGTTGTAACACTTTACTTTGCTTTTATCCAGCCCAAACTTTCCAGTGGCTGCATTGCTTGGAAACTTCCTCCCTATCCTCTTGTAGAACTTCTTGGCTCTGTGAGTGAGAAGAGCCATTTGCTGAACTATCTCCATGTACTCCAGATTATCTGGATGGATACAGTCCAAGTCTTCAAGGGTGAAGAGAAAGTTGCCTATGGTTTCATGTGCAGAGACAAATGCATGAGAAGAACTTGTCTCTTCGAAAGGACTTCCTTGAGTGTAGCTTTCTCTTGGAATCTCTGGGAAGGTGATGAAAGGGCCCTTTTGTGAGTTGTCAGGGTAGCATATAAGATGATGTTGTGGTTCAATGCTTTCCCTTTCAACCACATGGAGGGCTGAACTCAGTTGATTGCTGGAGTTACCAGATGAGTTTTGCAAATTCATCTCCATCTGGTAGCCACTAAGAATACCATACAACTCTGTGAGAGTAAGAGTCTTAAGGTTCTCAGTCCTCTTGATGACAACACAATAATGTGTCCATTGTCTAGAAAGAGAGGACATAAACTTCCTTACAATGTCCCTGTTCTCAACAGTTACTCCAACATCCATTAGAGTATCCACAAACTCAACATACCTGAAGTATTTTTGAGTCATGGTTTCACCTACCTTGAAGGTGAAGTTATCAATCTGCTGCTTCAGGAGATCCTTCTTGTTCTCCTTTGCTTCATTTGACCCCTCATACATCAGCTTCAGTGCTTCCCATAGTTGCTTGGAAGTTTTGCACTTCTTGAAGCCTCTGTAGATGGAGTTTGGAAGAGCAGTTTGAAGGGCTGTCATGGCTTTCTGATCAATCTCCATTCTCTTCCTGTCTTCTTCAGAGTAATCAGCCACAACCTTTGGAATCATACCACCACCAGTAGTAGAAGTGGTGCTTGGTATGTAAGGTCCTTCAACAACAGAGTCCCACATCCTGGAGTCTTGAGACTTGATGAAGCCTTCCATTCTTTGACACCAAGTATCAAAGTCTTCAGGAGTGACAAGTGGAGACTTTGTCATAGTCTCAGTTTCCATATCAGCTTTGGTAATAGCTGCCATTTGAGTTGTTAAGTATTTTGTGTGTGTGAGGGATCTTAAGATGGCGAGATCTTATATCAAGAGCCTGGAATGCTCTGATACCAAATGCAGGACCGGTGAAGGGTATGCAATTACAATACAACAACACACTAAGGAGAGTTCCTTAGAACACTTAACATATCAAATAGGGAACTAGTTAACTTATGTGAAAGATGCTAAGAACACAAGTAAAAATGAGACATAACAAGATAGCTAACAACACAAGTATTTGGTTTTCAAGAATGTTGTATATTGCTTCTCAAGTTCTTTTACAAATGTTACAAAGCATAGATCAAAGTTACAAGTACTTGAGATACTTTATACTACATCCTACAGCCGGCCATACTTTGAAGGCCAGCTGGATACATAAGACTTGACAACTACAAAATCAAATGTAGAGTCAAAAGGCAGATTGCCTTTTCACTAGTGACTATGACATGCCATAGCTCACATCCTAATATATTACAAAAAGGATAAAAGTACATAAAGTAGAAAGCACATACTCAAGACCTCAATGTATAGTTACCAAAAGCATGGACCTCTTCACCAACTCATGTAAGTTGGTGACTAAACAGAGTTGCAGCGGAAAGGTGGTCCAGCTTTATGGTAAAGTACATCAGATAAAAGCATGTATCTAAAAGTCTTTGGAAGAAATCTGTCTTCACTCTTTCGCTTTAGAAGACTTTGTCTTTGAAGCTTCAGAAGACTTCACTTTTGGCTTCGGAAGATGTTGGTCTTGGCTTCGGAAGATTTTACACTTAGAATATTTCTAATGCTAGGTGTAAAATTTCCAAAGCATTTCTACTTCAGTTCTTCAGTGCATGCATGCAGAGAGACTTTGGATGTTTTGGCTGCATCAGACTTATAGGAATCCTTACAGAACATCCTTTCCTAACTCCATTTACAATCTCTTCCTCCTGGTATTCTTCTCTGTTAGCATTTCCAGGTTCTTCGTTTCCAGGCGGTACACTTCTGAAGTTAAGGTTCTGTTGCAGTTGAGCTACTAATGTAGGTATTGCAGCTTCCAATTGTTGAGTGACTAATTGAGAAATCCTTTCATTCTAATTTGCAGTGGTATTTACTGGCGGAGCTTCTTCTCCTAACCTAGTTCTTGGTCGACCAACTTGTGCAGTTCTTCGTACAGGTGGAGTATTCCTTTTTTGTGGCATGTTTCAATACATTTTAATCGTATTAATATCTTTAAGAAAAAAAATGTATTCGTATATAAGTTTTTATCCTAATCATAATAATTAGCAGTCACAAAACAAGGAGAATTATTACATTCTTATTCTTTTACTCTTAAAGTTACCATAGTATACATAAAGTTTTCTAGATTTCTAATTTCTCCCAACCTATTTCCATAATTTGGTAAGGATGCTTTTGCCTCCTTTCTTTCTTTCCTTGACATCCGCTTTGATCATCCGAACCTCTCGTTGAATCTGCTTAACCCTTTTGAGAATCTAGTTGGTTGCCTCAGTTTTCCATTCTTCCAATCTTTGCTTCTTGCTTTCTTCTTCTTCCGTTTCAAATTCATCAGATCGATTTATGGGTATCATTTCAGATGTTGGAGGAAAAGTTTCTGGATTCGGATTTTATGTTTCCTGAATTTCATTATTCAGAAATTTCTTGCTACGCCGTACTCTCTATCTAGGAGTTTGGATTGTATAGCCTCCTATAGTTACCGGTGCACGTCAGACAAAAAACTTTGGCGTGGGTTGGATACGGGTCTCAGGTTGAGGTGTTTCTATTTTTTTCTAAGGCTCTGTTTCAGGTGTTGTTGCTATGGGGTTGCTATGATCCGAATGATAAGTTTCGTTACTAATTCTTACTAATGATCTGGGTCTCAGGTTGAGGTGTTTCTATCGGAAGTCATGCTGCAAAAATTCTTACAAATTTAACTCAGGTAAATCATGTAGAATTCATAAAACTTTTCACATGTAAATCATATATATCTCAAGTTTTATTCTAAGCATGAATATGATCACATAAAATCATAAGAAAAAAATATCATACTAATGGTTTGTTATCATATGAGCTTATGGTTATAGTCTAGGCATTTCAAAATACCTAATTCTCTATAACCAATGGCTCTGATACCAACATGTCACATCCTTGTGGAAGCGCATTATGCTTTAGGTGTGACTCTTTGGCTCAGAACACATTGATCACAAATTAACTAAAACAAGTAAAATAACATAACATCACATATTTTCTTACATATTTATATTTTTGGGTTACATTTACTATTCATACAAAATTTGTCTACATAAAGATTTTTACATAATTAAAGTAACCCTAGTACAAAAAGTGTTTAGTTACTGTTTCAGCCTTCGGTAGTAATGGATATGCGCATCCACTGTTATGCTAAGATCAAACATATTCACAGTTAATTTGACACATGTCTTCCCTATTACTTCGCCCCATCCATTGTATACATCAAAGAAAAGCATAACACTGTTAGTCATTTTGGTTATCTGACAAAGCATACTCAAAACAGCCGACATAGTGTTGGTGAGAACACAGGTTTAATCACTATACAAAATATATTGATATAATATAAATAAGATTACAACCAAACCTACTTATAAGCCAGGTGATTTATAACTGTCACAAATACAAATCACAAAATCAGATAATATAGCATCACAACACTCATCCTGTTGGTGCAGGAAATATTTTCCTAAGTAGCGCTACCTATATTACCAGACGGTTTCTTATCCGAATTAATGGTTGTAGTTTATGGCACAATGACAGTATATCTCAAAAAAACCTTATTTATATTAGCATCAATCACAAAATAGTATGCTTTTTCCCCAAAACTCATAAATGTAAAAATGGGGTTGTGAATCTCACCTTATTTCCAGCCAAATGTCAAATAATTCTGCAGGATCGGTTTTTGTCACTTTAACACTTAGTTTTTCTCTCAAACTCACTTGTAACACACTCGGATCAGATGATGAAGCAGAATCCCTTGTAAGAGTTGATAATAATATAATAAGTAGCAAAGAACACAAAGAAATAATTTTCAAGGTACTTGTATATATTACTTCTTAACTCAAAGTATTACAAGACTCTTACAAGCATATTAGATGAGTTACAATGAGAAACTATATATACTAGATCCTACAGCTGGATATACTTTGATACCAGCTGGAAATCTATGACTAAAGCATATACTATAATGCTAGAGTTAAGGTATCTTAGATAAAGTATTATCTAAGATAAGGTAGTCATGACATGTCCATGACTTACCTTTTGTCAGTAACTAAAGTTGGCAATTGTACTAACTGAAAAAGGTGAACAGTGGAATAATGTATGGTCAACTACATAGCTTTAGAGAAAACGCCATGCAGTATATCAGAGGTCTGCAGCGGAGTGTCAGAGAGACCATACTTATGTCACTAGTTCATAGTAGTGTCTTACGAAGGTTAGTTGGCTTCGGAAGAATAGCCACATATACTTCGGAAGAGGCTATTTCTTCCAAGGATTAAGGACTTCTTCATATCTTCATACTTCGGAAGTTCACTCTTGATTTCTTCTAAGTCTTTAACTTCAGAAGAGAACACTTTGTCTTCGGAACTTGGAGTTTTCCTTCGGAAGATGATCCTGCACTTGTCTTCGGAATAACTCCATTTCCTTTGAAAGTTCCACACTTAGCTTCGGAAGTCCTTTATTAGTTGCACCAAAATAGTCTAAATGATTTGGTTTTGGTTGCACCAGCCTTTCTAAATCCAACAAATTCCTATATAATAATTATTTGTAGATGAATCAAATTTCTTTAAAATTTTTAGCACTTTAATTCATTAATTATGATAAAATTCCAATTTAATAGCAACTGTTTTCCTAAAATCATCACAATTTAGTAGCAGAAACATTAAAAAATCCTAATTTATCTCATAAAATTTCAGATCAATAATTCATAACAGGTTAATTTCTAGAATTTTCATAAATTTCATATAAATCGACAAAAATAGCAAAACATCACTAAAACTCTGAAATTCATACATATTTTTTATTCTAAATATCACAATTTATGTAAATTTCTCTTAATTTAACTCACTCTCTAGATATTTTCCCAAATTTCTAATTACATAATATTCTAAAATATACAACTCAAGCATATATGCGAATTAAATCACAAAACTTATGCAGGAATTCTTATAAAATATAAGGATTATTATATAATTGTTCCATATTTTTACCAGATTTGAAGCTTCTGTATAAAAATTTCCTTTTATTTCCTTGATTTAATTATATAAATTAATCTACCCAACATTATTATATCAAAATTTACAGATTACTATTTCCAGTATTTCTTAACATGCTCTAACTTCTATTCCCACAATCACAGTCATTTAGGTATTTAATCAAATTTATCAAGAATATTTATATTTTTAACCCTTTTATTTGTAATCTTTTTGTTTAAATCCTTGGTTTATAAAACTTTCCAGTTTTCTTATTTTTGAAGCCTTTCTTTTACTATTTTTTTATAAAAATCATATGTTCATGAGGTTTTGTGAATAACCTTGATGATTTAACTTAAAGGGTTGGTTATATGTGTTAGTTAAACACATATACACTTCTTAAACTTGGTAGTTATAAGTTTGAGGATCTAACCTTGTTTGGAGTAGAAGATAGATTAAAAGAGTTGCTAGCTAGATCCTTGATAACCCGATCGATGAGATGGAACTTGAGCTTGGAAGATTGATCATAAACTAGTTGAAGACAACTTGGTGTTATGATGTTCTTGAGGATGGGAATCAGTTGGTGAGCAAAAGATGGTAATGTTGGTTGTGTGATGTGAGGGCCTAAAGCAAGAGAATGATGGTGGTGTGTTTTGAGAACCGAGTGGGAGGGAGAGAGCCTAGAGAGTAATGGTTGCGGTTGTGGTAGTTCACGGTTGTGGTGGATTGCGGTTGTGTCTCCATTGTGGCCGAGGGTTGAAAAGTAGTGGAGGGGGTCATCTTAACTCTATTGACTAGAGTGATGATGTGGTGATTATAAAGTCAAGGTGGCCATTTAGGCGCTAGGTGGCGGGTCAAAGGAAGGCTTGGTGTAAGTATAGTGCTAGGTGGCGGGTTATGGTGCTAATGGTTTCTTTAGTCATTAAGGTGAAGGTTAACTAGTTATTTAGTTGCTAATTGGGTTTATTAGTGTCTTAAGAAACCGACACACGGGTTTAGGTTTTGGTTAGTGTTTAGGTGTTTAAGATTGGTTTGTTTTTGTCATAAAGTTAACTTTATGTAATTTGATTAAGCTTAATTCTTTAATACATTACTTATAGTTTAGGCATTTAGCATTTAACTAACTAATCATATCATACAATTCCGATACATGCACACGTAAATTTTATGCATGCATGCATGCATGCACATGTATCATGTTCAATCAACCATACAAAAACTCATATAATTAAATAAAATTACCCTAGTCATCACCTATAAGATATAAGCATTTACTATAAATTTTATAAGAAAAATTGTATCACCTAATCTTGGTTTTAGGGTTGTCACGGAAACAAATATCCCTGAATTATGTACATTGGTTGCATTCCATAGGGGGGCAACAACAAGGCCTTAAAGTAAACAAATAATCAAGTACTTAAAAAAATTAGGATTTCACAACATAGTGAAAGGCAATAAAGTAAATGCAACCTGCAATGTAGCAAAAATTAGAAAGGTGAAGAACATGTAGATGTAATAGACCTAACTACTAGCTCACCTATGCAAATGGGTGATGCTACCAAAAAGGAGGAGAAAGTCGTAGCAATCACAGAACCTGGGAGTTCTTCACAGAGTATGGACATTGAGGACTCACCATCTTCACTTGCAGTTGTCCAAACTCAACAACCTCCTCAAGTTCACACTGATGTGGACTTGCTTATTCAGAGTCTATTTGAGGAGGGAATTCCAAGGGCTATACCCAAGGATCATCAAACTACATTTTAGGGTGGAGGCATGATGCTAATAGAAGAGCCCTCATACTTCAAAGAGTTCAAGGGCAGCAAGAGGTCTTTAACTTTCAGACCTTGAACTACTATGAAGGTCTTGATCTGGTCAACATGCCACTTACCAATCCAAGCCCATCTAGGCAAGCTGACAGGATGGCTCAAAGAATTCAAGACAGAATTGTTAAAGAGTTCAGCCAAAGAAGAAGACAAATGCAATCAGGTAATGTCATTGGTCAACTGGATGTTGAGGTGGACCCTGAGAATAGCTTCAAACGGAAAACCTTGACTCAAGACCCAATGATAGAGCCTGTGAGCACTGTCACAGAACCAACAACTTCAGCATTCCAATCCCTCAGTGAAACACCTACCGGTGAAGGTGTATCACAACCTCTCTCTGGCCAGAGCTTGGATGCTACTCCAAGCAATGAAGGCCAAAGATCTCTCCACCCTGAGTCACAAAGTTCTGTGGGTGACAAAGGAAAAAGGATAATGACTCCCAAGGAGATTCAGGAGGAGGAGAGAGAGGAAGAGGAGGTTGTTAGTCCAACTTATCGATAAACAGTGCAAATAATGATCAAAACATTCAAAATCCACTAATTAAACATCCATAATAACAACACAACAATGATATAGAATCAATGGTTTTCAATAATAGAGAAAGCAAATCAAACAATAACAAAATCAAAGGCTCAATATGAATTCCATTAACATCCAGCCACCAAATACAGACTTGCAACAATAATATTTCGGATTATGGTCTTGCAAGGTTAGCCTACAATGATGGAATCAATTCAATTTATAGGCTACCTAGTTTTGCTGAAAGTTTCACTGCACAACGAAACTGTCGCCCGGCAACGAAACATTGATTTGCCGCGTGAGCATGGCTTGCTGACTATGAGTGAAACTATGGTTTCGCTTATAGTTTCGCTGGGTTACAAAAAGCACAAAATGTTAGGCCCCGTTCCCGAGACGCTTACAGCTGGTAAATCATCGCACATAAAACATATAATTACATTCGTATTTCATAAAACATCGCAGCGGAACATTAAAATAACCTTTAATTTCCATGTAAATGCTTTTGCAAGCTAATACAACATTCATTACAAAACATAGTTTGTTCACATTACAATGCAAAAACATTAATCAAAAGAATGCCATCCAAAATGAGCCGAGTAGCCGCCCCATGCCATCCTCAGCAACCTCTACCTGCCAACTGGAAACACATAAAAGTCAGCGTTACTGAGTGAGTTCTAGTTTTATAATATAAAACATACTTTATCTTTCGTTAAAACCATTCATTACTTTCTTTCAAATCATATCAGGCTTTAGAACGTGATCACACATCGTACGTACACACAGATAATATTTATTATCTTCATCATCGTTCGTTTCGTACATTTCGCATGTTTCACACATTTCGTACTTATCGAACTTTTTGTACATTTATTATCTTTCACTTCTATCTAGGTCCTGTCATGTACTTAACCCCCCTCTAGAGCACCGAGCAATTTCATCTAGGGTTAAGCGACAAGGACCCCATATCACACATACGGAGTGGTCACTAGGACAGACTCCTCCTGTGTGTGTGAAATCTTATGGGTTCGCCAAGATCGCACGCTGTATAACACAGTAATAAAGAAAATTGCACGTATTGGAGTAGTCACCGAGACTGAACTCTTACTGTGTGTATGAACCCTTATGAGTTAGCCAAAATCGCACGCTGTAGACACACACAGTTGCGCTAACAACTCTCAATGAGTTGTGAACCTCCTTTCATTTGCTTGCAAGCCTTTCATACTTTCATTCGTTCATTAATGCATGCATTCATTATTTCTTTCCTCTTTTCATTATCTTCCACTTTACGTTACATCATACTTAATCATTTCATTCATTATCATTCAACGCAAAGCCACGGGAAGATAAGCATACATAAAAAGGAACATCAACAGGATTATGCAAATCTTCATACATAACAGCATGCATACATAACATATATCACACGCACCATCATGCATAACATCATACATAACATCATCATCATACATCATACATCATCATCATCATATATCATTCATGCCCATCACGTTATCTTTGACTTCAAAAGTCAACTTACATAAACCCCGGGAATCTTCCAAGTCAAAGCCTACTTTTACCCTTTCCTCCCGAGAATCAAATAATAAACTATGTTTTTTTGGGCGCTTGAGCCCTATTTGGGCGTATGAACACCCTTCAGTCGCATGGCCTCCGAGGCGATTGAACACTTAGGCGAATGGACATCAGGCGAATGAACCTTATGCGGATGGACCTATGCGGATGAATACTATAGGCGAATGGACACCTATGCGTATGGGCTCCCAGTCGCATAGCTTCCATGCGTATGGTCTTCAGTCGCATGACTTCAGGCACATGGGCTTCAGTCGTATGACTTTCATGCGTATGGACCTCAGTCGCATGGCACCCATGCGCATGGACCTCAGTCGCATGCCTTTCGGCCGTATGGCCTGTAGTCGCATGCCATTCGGTCGCATAGCCCTAACTATGCAGAATGCAGTTCATCCCGAACCCAAACTGCCATTTTCGGCCTCCAAGCCCTCCTAAACCTCTTCTAAGCTCAAATTAACCATCCTAAACCTTAGAAACACCTACCACAACACCATTCAAGCACACACAAGCCCGAAATCAAACCCCACTCGAATCACACACAAACACATACACATGGGTTCAACACACACACTTCAAAAACGGGTTTTCAGATGTGTTCCAGCCCCAAATCAGTAGAAAACGTGTAAAAGAGGGGTTCTAGAACTCACATTAACAACCTCTTCGCGTTGAGCTTCAATTCAAACCGCTACACCTCAACTTTTGCACTTGATTCCTCAAAAACCCTAGGTTTTGCTCTTGCTCCTCGCTCTCTCTCTCTCTCTAGCGGAATGAAAAGGGAGAATGAGAGGAGAATGGGCTGCTATGCTCCTTTTATACCCCCACTCCTCCAAAGATTCTCTTGTTTTGGCAAGTTTGGTCCCTCGACTTTGGGCTTTATTTCTTTTCTTCCTTTTGTCGGCTTCAAAGAAAATAACCGGGTGTTACACAAAATACAAATATAAAACAAATTAATCTAACATAAAGCCTATTACATTTAACCATAATATAAACACTAACTAAGGTGAGTCCAACCTAATCTTGATCTTCAATACTCCCCCTAGGTGGGACCTCACCTATATGAACTTCTTGTTCAGCACCATCAGTTGTTTCTTCCTCTCCAGCTATAGATGTAGTCTCATGTTTAGCTCTTGTTGTACTAGCTTCCTCACCATATGCACTTGCTTGTTCAAATTGCTTGGCAAGATCATGCACATCCTCGTCTCGTCAGCTTGAAAAATCTTTTCTGCTAGCTCCCTGACCTCTGCTCTCAAACCACGAGCCTTGTTGGCAACCTCCATAAACAGGCTTGCCTCTTTTCTTGTCTCAGCTCCCGCTCCAGCCTTAATGTGGTTCTCACACAACACCAATAGATCTTCATCACACAAAGAAAAAACTTCCATAGGATCAAACAGTTTAATCTCAACCAATATTTATCTTTCTTAGACCTCTTTCTCTCAGCCTTCATAAATCCACATGACTTAAAATTATCATTTGTCCCTCTCTTAATCTCTTCTTCTAGCAACTTAGCTCTTTCGCTCAAGTGGGAATCAATCAATGGAATTTCTGCCAACCTCCTCAGATCCCATTTAGGCAAGGTTTTGAAAGCTTTCCTTTTATGCAAGTAAGATATCCCACCACCCTTTCTCTTTATCATAAACAGCTTCAAGCTCACATTATACTTCCATCTTATGATCCTTTTGTCTGACCCCTTCCTATTTGGCCCCTGAATATTTTGCGATAGTGGGGTTAGCTGTTCTTGTTCCTTCTCCTTGGTAAACCATTCTTTCTCCAGCTCAAACACATCCCCTTCAGTAAAGTCCTTCTTGGCTACATATATCAAAGGACGCTCATCCACTTCATAGTATTCTGGTTCAGAATAATATTCTACAAGTTGTTCTTCAATCCCCTCATCCTCATCAACCAGCTTCATCTCAGTCGTCTTCTTACCAGCTTCAGTAGTTTGGTCTTTCACCACCTCCTCACCAACAAAGTCTTTATCAATATCAAATCCCAAGTCATTGAATCCAGCCTCAACAATTTTCTCCACACCTCCTTCCCTTTCCACTCCACTTGATCCACCAACATCAACATCACGAGCACCTTTATCACCACCTACAGCACCAGCCCCACTAATACATGTATCTTTAGCACCTGAACTTCCTACATCTGCAACACCAGCACCACTAGAGCCCTCTCTTGCCCTTGTTGAACTGCTCACTTTAAGAAATGAGTACTTTGATGTATCTATAAGATCATTTATCTCAGACTCAATTAACTGATTTGGCAGGCTGGCGAATGCTTTCAGCTCATTAACTTCAGTAAGTAGTCTCTTAATCAAAACCTGTTGATCCATCATCATCATAGTCATACTCTCCAACATCTCACCTTTCTTCTTCTCTCTCAACTCTTGATTCACAAGCTTTTTCTTTAACATACTTAACTTATTTACTAGAGAAGAGTTAAGATTTCTAATCACATTTCCATCTAAAGTTGACGTTTCATCTCTTCTTTGAGGTTCAGAGAAGGTCTGATGTTTAGCTTTGATCTCCTTTTAGTCACCTTCTCAAACTCTGCTTGATCAGCCTTTTTCTCTGATCGCTTATCCTTTTAAGCCCTCAGTGTCTCCTCAACCTCATCAATTCCCTCCTCAAAGTCATATTCTTTTTTCTTGGCATATCTCTTTCTCTTCTTGATAGCCTTAGATTGTTTTTCCCTATTCTCCTTTGCATTCTTGTTCTTTGTCTCTATCAACCTTCTGATATAGTTCCACCTCTCTGCTGGATACATATTTTCCCATAAGTTAGTAATCTTTCCACTAAAGTCATGTCTTATTGCAGACCACTCATCAAATATTCTTGTGTTCATCTGAACAAGCCTTTTAATATCACCATGACGTGGGATATTATGGATCAAATCCTTAATCAGCATCTGTATAAATCTTGAGTATAGAAGCCATTTGTCTTTCTTCAGAGCCATGATATTATTAGTCATGCAATCAAAAATCAACTTGGTGATGTTGGCCTTTAAGCCTTTGCAGAATATAATCTTGCCCCTTACCCAATCCAGGTTTAGCCAATCCGACTCTCCTTTCCTGTGATCTAAACACATGATGAACATGTGGGCAATGTATCTCCATTCTTTGGATAGAAAGGATTTCTTGATTTCCTTTCTAGTGCCAAAAGGAGGTCCCTCATAACCAATGCTCCTGAAGGCCTCCAACACCTCAGAATCAGATAAAATCACTCCATCTCCACAGTCATCCTCTAGTCTCAGAACCCTCGCAATAATTTCCACAGTAATAGGAATGTCATGCTCCAAAACTCTTGCAAAAATCCGTTGTGAGGTTGACCTTGTTTCATACTCTACCGTTCTCCAGAAATCTCTGATATGAAGACCATAAATGGTAGGAGAATGAGAAATAGCTTAAGAAATAGACAAGTTCCTGAGCCATCGATACAGTCTCTTAAGCCCGTAGCTTTTGGATTCTGATCATCCAGAAGTGTCGTGATGTTGTTCCGGTCATCGAATTTCAAATTCGCTATTTAACTAAAAAAGATAAATAAAATAGGTTTAGAAAAGGATAAGATGACAAATAATTAAGATTAAAATTAATATATAATAAAAATAAAGAAAAACAATTGTAGTTTCGCTGGCAGGGCGAAAGTGTAGTTTCGCAGGGGTCAGGGAAACTGAACAAGAGTTGAGCGAAACTGAAACTGTAGTTTCACCGAATTCAGACATGCGAAACTGTCAAGTTTGCACGGGTAGCATGACAGTACAATTTCACTGAATTCAGATGAACTTTCATTCAGTTTTGCACAAAGCTCAAGTAGTTTCGCTAATTGAATCAGTGAAGACAATGAACTGCCGCATTCAATAATCCCCCGAAATGCGGTTTAACTCAAATAAATGTATCAAAACAAGTTTGAAACACCCACCTAATGACTAAATCAACACACAAATAAGGTAGAAACAAGCAAAGATTGATTTCAGTCGAGATGTCAAATTAGGTCTCTAAACAGTCGACGAAGATGATAATGCGAAAATGAGAACACAATTTCGCATATCCCATTATGTAGCACCTAGTTTCGCTGCCAGCGAAACAGTAGTTTCACCCGGCAAACGTATTAGGTCAAAAAGCCCTGATAACTGCAAAAGAACCGGCGAAACAATAGTTTTGGTGAAAACAAAACTTAACTTTTCTTTTTCTTTTAATTATTTAGAATAATTTTAAACAATGACATAAAAGAATTCAAGAAACAAAAACGCCCCACAAGACCAATACTATTTCATAAAGAAATATAGGAAAAAGATAAAGTACTAAAAATCATAATAAAATAATAAGAGAGGTTAAAAGGATATTGAAACACTTTAAGCTGAAGAGGTTCTCCGGAAAATCATAGATTGGCAGGATTGATGATGTATTTGTCCCTTTAAACCCATGCCTTCTTCCTTTCAACAAGTAGTCTGCAGCTTCCATTATCATGTTTTTGGGTTAATTTGAAGAAAACTTAAATGACTCAGTCCCCACAGACATTTGACAAAAAAACTTGTCCTGTCCTCATGATATATTGAACAATATTATAAACTCTGCTTTACTTTTTGAAGGAGAATACGACTAAAGTCTTTTCATAAGTAACACAGACCTTATTATTTTAAGGAACAAATGATAAGAGCTTCAGGTCTATACTCACGTATAACAAAGTAGATAATCATTTGAACTTAACTGATGAGAGCTTCAGTTTTATGCTTACGTATAACAGAGAAGATCATCAAAACATGCTGATGAGAGCTCCAGGTCTATACTTACGTATAATTGAGGAGATCATCACTCCAGGTCAATGTACACACATAACAGAGGAGATAAGCACGTAATATACAGCATGAAAGTGCTTGGACATAAATAGAGCTAGCAAGTAGCACTATTAAGTACACGGGGAAGGGGAACAAAGAATTTTCTTTGAAGTTCATCAAAGTAGAGTTTAATACGCTCTCAATCCATTTTGAACAAGGACTTGTAACTTTGTGTAGGCCAAAATGTCAAGTGGATAATCCAAGACAAACGGTTTCTTATCTTTTTAGTTTAGCCATAAATTACTATCTACTTCGTATTCTGTCTAAGCCTATCATGCATATCCCAAAACCATACTGTTGACCTCCTTCAAATCTTTCAGGCAAATAAAACTTTATTTCTAAGGGTCCTGCAAGAATGAAAAATAGTGTTTTATGTTATTCTCCCCTAAAATTTATATGTATCAACAAGATAAAAGAAATTTCTAACTATATTTTTTTAATTGTTTTTATGTAAAATAGTGAAGGACTATGGAGCATAAAAATTTATTAGACAAAGAAAGGAAGAATAATATAAATATGCACAATATTTACATGAGACATTTAAGAAAATGAGATTTCAAACAGATATTAATTCCAACATAGAGATCAGTTCATAAAAACTAGGTTTATCGAAGGTTTCAGTGAAAAGATCTGTTTTTTGATTTTTCATGTCAATAGGAATAATATCAATAAAACCCTTTTCTTGAGCATCACGGATAGCATGAATTCTTGTCTTAATGTGCTTGGTGCGAGAATGATGAATTGGATTTTTGGCGATTCCAATGGCTGCTTCATTATTATAGAATAATGGAGTGTGAAGGAAGTTGATCCCATATTCAATCATCTGGTGTTGTATCCACAGCACTTGAGAGCAACATCTAGAAGCAGCAATATACTATGCCTCCCCCGTGGAGAGAGACATAGTTGTCTGCTTTTTGCTCTGCCATGATACTAGACAATTTCCTAAATATTGACAACCACCATTGACTGATTTTCTATATATCTTGCAACCATTAGAATCACTATGAAAATAAGCATGCAAATCAAAACTTCCACCATAAGGATACCATAGACCCGGACGAGAAGAGCCTTTTAGATAACAAAAAGTTCGTTTGACTGCTTTTTCATGAGATTCCTTTGGGTTAGCTTGGTATCGAGCACAGTATCCCACAACAAAAGTGATGTCTGGACGACTAGCTGTAAGATACATTAAGGAACCAATCATTGATCTATAAAGATGAGGATCAACAGATTTCCCATTTTCGTCGGGAGTGAGATATGTCCGTGCAGTAAATGGGGTCAATTCAGAAGAAGCATCATCCATCTTGAATTTCTTAAGAATTTCTTTGACATACTTTTCTTGATAGATAAGAATGCCTTCAGGCTTTTTTTCAACTTGCAAACCAAGGAAAAAGCACATCTTCCCTATCATGCTCATTTCAAAGCAACTTCTCATAACCTCCTCAAATTCCCGACAAAGCTTAGGATTGGTTGAACCAAGAATAATGTCGTCAACATAGACTTGCAAATTAACATCTCACCATCCACTTCTTTCTTGAATAAAGTCATATCAAGAGTACCACGAGATAAACCATTGCTTAGAAGATTTTGTGTAAGAGTCTCATACCAGATGCGAGGAGCTTGATGTAAACCATAAAGAGATTTATCAAGTTCGTATACTTTATCAGAATCATCTGGATCCTCAAACCCTGGTGGTTGACACACATAGATCTCTTCATCAGTATCTTTATAAAAAGCACATTTGACATCCATCTGATAGACTTTGAAACGCTTGTGCGCAACATGAGCGAGAAAAATTCGGATAGCTTCTAGACAAGCCACAGGAGCAAATACTTCCGTGTAATCAATCCCTTCTTCTTGTGCAAATCCTTGAACCACCAACCTGGACTTGTTCCTCACCACTATGCCACGGTCATCAAGTTTGTTTTTGAACACCCATTTTATGCCGATTGGACATTTGTTTGGTGGAAGATCAACAAGTGTCCACACTTTAAGTTTCCTGAATTGTTGAAGTTCTAACTGCATGGACTCAACCCATCAAGGATCCTGAAGAGCTGCATGAACATTCTTTGGAACAGTCTGAGATATGAAACAGGAGAACAGACACACGTTTCTTAAACCAGATTGACTCCGCGTTCTAACACCATCTGAAATAGATCCAATATTGTTATCATGAGGATGATCCTTCAAAGATTTAAAATCAGTGGTTAAAGGTAATGGATTGGGTCAGGGTGGGCAAATGGATTGATGTTGAGTAGATAATGGAGGAGAAGGCAGTTGGAAAGTTTGAGGCGATGGAAAGGTTTGAGAGAATTGAGATGGAATGGAGATTGGGGTTCAAGATGGGGTTGAAGGAATAGAGGCTGAAATGGGTAGGGATGGAATGTCAAAGGGAGATGAAGATGGAAGTTCAATTGAGGTTGGAGGTTCATTTGATGAGTTGGGAAGATCTGTAGGTAATGGATCTGATGGAAAAAATGTTCGTTTGAACATTAGAAAATGACACATCATCGTCAAATATTGGAAGATTAAAGGAGTTAAAAACAGTGTTCGAGTCAAAGAACCATGCAGGTTCGGTTCTGGCATCTGAAGAATTAGATTCTTGCCTGTCAACATAAATTGACTCTTGCACTATACGTGTTCTCTTGTTATACACACAGTAAGCTTTTTGAGAAGATGAGTAACCAACGAAGTAACATTCATCTGACATTGCTCCAAATTTCTACTTCTTTGCATGAGTGTTTAGCAAGGTACAAGAACATCCGAATGGACGAAAGAAATCAATCAATGGCTTCCGTCTATGAAACAATTCATAAGGAGTTTTCATCTTATCTTTCACAATCAAAACTCAATTAAGAACATGTGATGCAAAATTCACTACTTCAGCCCAGAAGATAATTGGCAATGTAGATTTGATCAACATGGTACGAGTAGCTTCGATTAAGGTGTGATTCTTTCTCTCAGCAACACCATTTAGTTGAGGTGTTCTGGCTGCACTCAATTGACTTAAAATTCCTTTGTTTGCAAAGAAGGAGTCAAAGATATGATTTCTGAACTCGGTACCATAGTCACTTTGAATAGCTATGACCTTCCTTTTGCTTATCATTTTGATTGAAAGAATTAATTTCTGCAACTCTTCAGCTGTTTCTCCTTTATGATCTAAGAATTTTACCCAAGAGTACCTGGAGAAATCACTGTAACAACAAGACAAAAGGATTTGCTTAGCAATTGATTTTACGCTGATTGGGCTGAACAAATCAGTATGTAACAACTCGAGGGGATTAGAAATGGTGTTTTCAAGTTTTGGCTTGTGAGGTTTTTTGTGTTGTTTTCCTTTGGACACAGGCCATACACTTTTCAACAACTAGAAAAATCTTTTAATGGTAATCCCCTAACAAGATTGTTTTTAACCAATTTGTTAATATTTTTGAAATTAACATGGCCTAATCGTCGATGCCATAAAAAGGATTCAAAGGGTGATGCTTTTGATAGAAGGCAAGTAACAATGGAAGTGGATTCTTTGGATCCCATATCAAGAAGATAAGTATCATTCTTTTTCAGGGCTCACATTAAATCCATCTCGTCAAAGATATTAAACCCTGACTTCATAAATAAGCATTCATTTGAGAGAAATAAAACTGGAATGTCTTTATCGCAGATTTGAGAGACACTCAATAAGTTGAACGCTAGCTCTGGCATAAAGTTGACTTTCTCCAAAGTGAGAGATCCATTTGATACCTCGCCTTGACCAATCATCTTACCACCTTTCTTGTCACCAGTAAATGCCACATACCCTCCATTGATAATTTGATAATTGGTCATCAAATCTTTCAACCTAGTCATATGTCTAGAGCATCCACTGTCAACGTTCCAAAAACTATTTACAACATTAGTGGATGACTCCTACAAAAGAGAATGACCAATTTAATCATTTGAAACTGGAACCCATGTTTGAACAACTTTAGGTTTCGGTACAGATGATCTTTTGCAAAAGAAATTATTAACAATATGAGTTAATCTACTGCCAAAAGAATTCTTGTATACAAATCTGTGTTGAAGCTTAGGACAATTTGTAACTACATGACTATCTTTACTACATCTAAAGAAATGGTATTTTAATCTAGGTTTATTATGCAACAAATCAGGAATTTTATCTATATAGATTTCCTCGTCGCATTCAGATAAACTTGAATCAGTATCATTGTAAGTCTCATACATTTCTCTGGTTCTGAATTTGTCTTTTAAGGAATGATTATTTGCAAATGCTGATGTATCATTGTTTGAGGTACTTGAAGTACTTGTACCACTTGTACTAGCACTTGAAGAAGATATTACCCGTTCATTAGATTGTGAAATTTTAATTAGGGTAAAAGATGGAATGGGATGAGAAAAGAACTTTTCAAAACAGTTTCCTTTTGTTTTATCATTACGAGTAATAACAGAATCATCCACAACTTCATTCACGCAAGTACTTCAAAATATCATCATTACATCTTAAATCATTCGACAAAGAAGTGGAACAACCACTTGAACTCACAGAGTTAATGTCTGAGACAGACTTTTGAGAAATAAAAATGTTACTTAAACTAGAACTATTATCTAGAACATATTGTTTAGATTTATGGGGTACTAAGGCTATTGCATCCAAGCCCACTTGTTGGTCCATAACCGTACTCCTCAAGCACTTCCTTATGATTAACACCTTCTAAACATGCAGATAGATTGTTAGTATCTGCTTGAATTAAATCATTTGAAGGATGAGGAAATGGCATTGGTGAATGACAGTAAGTACTTGGAGGAGGATAAACTGAAGCATTTTCATAACCCAAACCTGTTTTAATCCTAACCCCCCGTTGTGATTTACAATCGTCATGTTTCATCCCAGAGATTGTCCATTTATCAAGTTTTGATTGAAGTTTACTTGTTTCAAACTCAGCAATAGCGACTCTTTCAGTCAAAGTATTTATTTCAACATTTCTTTCTAAAACAATTATTTTGAGATGTTCATTTTCTTTTAAAGCTTCATTTAATTTAACAAAGTATTTTGACTCGTTTAGTTTAAGCACGTCATTGATTCGTTTTAATTCCTTTTCATTATCAAGTAACACACGATTTGCTTTATAAACACCATATAATATGATTTTACAAGCAGAAGAGCACATGTCTTGTATTACCTCATAAGGAAGACTCATAACCACCTTTTCTGTTGCAAGAGCTTTGTTACGTTGGCCCACTGGAGTACTTTTCTTGATTTCATCAACAGTGATTTTACTTGCTTGCTTCTCCTTTCCCTTCTCCTCTGATTGCATCTTCACCAACTCCATCTTCTCAGCTTTGAATTCTTTCAGATTATTATTCCCTTCACCAACATTCACACTCTCTTCACAGCAATCCTTATTTTCACACAATTTTGTACCCTCAGACCTGGCTTGTTCAACTTCACCATAGATAAGAGTCTAATTAACTCAGCTTCATCTTTAAACTCCTTGAAAGGATCAAACTCTTCAATACTCTCCTCTTCATCTATCATCTCAACAACTAAGGCTTGGTTGATTTCCTCTTTGGTCTCTTGAGCTTCAGTACTCCAATCAAAACTTATAATCAGTGTCGTCTCTTTCTTTTGCTTACACTCTTCCTTCTCTCCACCTGAGGCTAGTCTTGGAACTCCTGAGTTGCTTAGGTCAGTTACTATTGGAAAAGGACACTCTCTTTTGAAATGTCCCAACTACTTGCAGTTAAAACATCTTAACTTGGATTTATCAAAACCCAATCTTGAGTTGGAATTTTGACCTTCAAAATTCTTTCTGCCAGTCCTTTCCATAAACCTCCTAGCTCGAAGAGTCAACATTGACATCTGCCACTGTTAGGACCTGGTATTTGAACGAAATACCTAGTGATTAGCGTGTTAAACCAACTCAAATAGTGCGGAATCCTATTTGATTGGCGATCCAATCGGTGAGAACACACGAAGAATCAATCAAGAATTGAATCTAACGTTAGAAGTCGATTAGGAATCGATCTAATGTGTTCTGTGAACTTGGAGAACGATTTGGGAGGCTTCTGGACGGCTAGGGTACGTCTGGAATCGTAATGGTATGAATGCTTTTGTTTTTCCACGAATTGGGTCTATTTATAGGTTAGTATTGTTCAATCGTGCGACTGGGCCATAAGTATGGTTCAGTCATGCGATTGAACCATGCGGTTGATTCATCCGCACGATTGAGTGTTCAGTCGTGCAATTGAGCCAATCTTATGTGTCAATCATACAACTGATCCAGTCTCCTGGTTCAGTCGTGCGATTGAGTCAATCTTATGAAGTTATTCATGCGTGTGGTCCATTCGCATGGGCCATTCGCATGAGAACTTCATTAAGTTAAGTTTGAATGTTTTAATTAATATAACATTATATGTAACCATTCAAACAATCATAAACCCAATCAATTCAATCACGACTCATTAATGAAATATTAAACATTACCAATAACAAACAATCCATGTCATTTCATTAATCAATACAAATTACATCATAATCAGACAGACAAGATCTATTAAGTTACAAATCATGATCTAGGGAGATACATGCATCAACAAACTCCCCCTTGGACCTAGATCTATCTAATCTCTTGTCTTCTGCATAACCTCCTTATACTTCTTGTACTTCTCCTCTTTGGTGACTCCTGCGTGAATCTCAAACGCAAAGCAGAGTCGTATAACGTTTTGGAACTGGAGGGCTTGTACAATATCTTGTGTGTCATAGAACAGTGGCCACTTGTATAATGTATAGACATCATTAGCAGACAAGTTGGTTAGCCACATCGGGTCGAATACCCTGATTGTATCCATTTGGCCCTCTTTATTTAGAACTATGACAGCTTCAGCTGTTCTCCAATCATAGTACCACCATTTGAAGTGTGGAGTGAAGTCCTGTGGCATTTCCCTGAGAGGGATTCTCGACATAGTGCGCGGAGGACTCCACTTCAACACAATCTTGGGCTTGCCAGTAATGGCATCAACCTCAGACCTTCTTATGTACCTAGTAGGCTGTTGGGGTCTGAAGTTAACCCATCTGGTGTGGTACTCCTTCTTAAGGGCAGCCTCGAACCAGCCTGACATTTTCCTTGGGTCAGCATTCAAATGCTTTAGCTTAGCCAGCTGGTTGAGCTCAAAACCAGGTAGAGTCTTCAGATCATGTGGAAATCTGAAGTACTCTATGCCCTGTTCCCTCTTAACTGCATACGCGTTAAGATCATCAAAATAAGCCCATGCTATAATCCTGCATGACACCTTGTGGTGTTTCTTGACTCTGTAAAGCTTGGTGTAGGCATCTTTCTTTGGTGCAGCACGTTGGGCTCTCACTTCTTCAAAACAGGCAGCCCACTTAGCTTTTCGAATGTCTACGTCATCATTTGAGGCTTGGGCTGTTCCTTCTGCCTTTTCAGTTTCCTGCTCCATCTTATTCAGTACCTCAAACGTATCACTGACTAGGGACTCACCCAGATTGGGGACCACATTACCCTCGTTGTCAGCATACTGAGGATACTCTTCTGCAGTGATATCTTCGACCTCGACTTCATCAACATCATTTAGCTCTTCATCGCTAGTCGAATCAACTGTTGGAGCATCTTTGACGATTTCATCCGAATTGAGTCTGAACATCTCTGCCAGTTGCTCGTTAGATAGGTCATGAATTATTTCCCCTTCTTCAGGGGTATAACTCACAGACCTTCTTACAATCCCTTGCAGATCAAGAATCATGGTTAGTTGAGTCTTGACCTGTTGAAGGGGAGCAATATCAAACTCATCTCTTTGAAAATTTGGATCTGTTTGATTTAAACATTCAACACATAAATCATTAGTAAGTAATCAAAACAGAATTACATTAACTTAATATATAAACATTCAAAACATTTGTTTTTCAGTACATGATTCAAACACAAAAATAATTAAATACATAAAACATCTAATCTGTACTTTTGTCTTGAATCATGGTCTCATCGCTCGAAGGAGCAGAGGTGGTAGATGACTGGTCCTGTCGATTCTTCGATCTTCGTTCTTGACCAGAAGCAGAGGCCGATGCAGCCGCATCCCCTCCTTCTGCTTCGTCATCATCATCTTTTCCCTCTGTCCTTTCTTCATCTGTCTCTTCCTCATCCTCATCATCTTCCTCATCCTCATCATCATCTTCATCCTCGTCATCACCATCTCCATCATCTCCATCACCCTCCTTTATCTTTAAGGGCTCATCCTTTGATCCCTTTAACCGCAGCATGATGGTCTTGTTGGTAGTCTCCAACTCCTCTATATGTTTGGCTGATTGGGCCTGCTGGTCCTGGAGTTGGGACATCTCGACTCTCTGTGCATCCATCAGCTGGGTCTGCTGCTCTATCACCCAAGCCTGCTCTGCCATCTGCTGAGACTGGGCAGCAGTCAGGTTGGTCAACTGGCGAATCTGTGCAGCTTTCTCCTCGTCTGCTGCTAGCAAGCGCATCACCATACGGTTTAGCGCCGACAGCTGTTCCTCTACTCCGATTGGAGGTAGAGGAGATCCATACAAGTGTGAGGACTGGGCTGATGGTCCTGCATGATGGGAGGTGGTGGTGGTAGTGGCAGTGGTGAATATGGGTCGGTAAACTGGTGAAGGTGATGTAGGTGTAAATGGTATGGTGGTGGATGGGAAAGGTACAGTGGTGGTAGGTGAGGTGGTGGCTGTGGTAGCAGTGGTGGATGTGGTGGCTGTGGTGATGGGGGGTATGTCAGTGGAGGTGGTAGTGGTGGCTGTGGTGGTGGAAGTAGAGGCTACAGTGGTAACGAAGGTCAGTCGACGCTTCTTCTTCTTAAGTCCATGGGGCTGAGCCATCCTCTTCCTCCTAGTCCCAGTGGAAGTGGATGCTTCCCCTGCAGCTCTGCCCGCTGAACCCGGAGCATAGCTCGGGTCAGTCTCTGTCTCTCTGGAGTCCCGAGGGTGTTCACCAACCACCCTTAGCCCGTGTTCTGTGGGAACAACCTTGCTTCCCACAGTCCTCGTGAGGGGCTCCTCATCAGACTCCTCCTCCTCCTGATCACCAACAACAAACTCCTGATGAAAACCGGCCGTCTCAGTAACATCTCCGGCAGGGGCAGACCCCGGGGGAATAACATCTGAATCAGTGCCTCTAGGTGGAGCAGGCATATCATCCCCGGCGTCTCCGCTATCATCATCATCAGAATCCATCTCTGGGAGGAGCAGCCTCTCATCATCAGAGTCACTGTCCTCATGACGCCATTTGCGTCTGCCTGGCGCCACATACCTCTCGTTGGCCAGGTGGCCAATCAATCTCTTCACTTGGGGCTTCACCTGCTTCCCCCTATAAACTCTCATCCGGCCCAGAGTCGTATCATCCATGATCTCTAAAGCCACTGCATCATGACTCTCTTTGGGCAGATGTGGCAGCTTCTCGTTGAAGATGAGCTATAAGAACCTGGGGTACATACAAAACCCCTCCTTTCCCTTGGCCTCCAAGTTCTCCACCAGGTAGGAGAATATCATGCTAGAAAAGCTGAAGGGGTGGTTCAGCACCAGTGCCACGTAGGCATTTTGGATCTGGTCTGAGAGGTCGTCGAACCCACCCCTCCTCGATGCAACACACTTGAGGATCACGTGTGCTAAGTACTTGTACTGGGGGCTCAGGTTGCTCTTGTTGGGCACACCTGAGTTGATGTCCCCAGCGTACTTTATCCTCAGAAAGCATCCTCGCACTGTCAGTGAATGTAATCTAGTAGGATGATCAGTATCATCCCCAAACTCGAGGACCCTCTGGATGTCGGCAGCAGTGATCTCAATATCATGACCCAGTATAGAGCTCCTAATGCAGTAGGGCTCACGGGAGCGGTCCACAGAGGCATTCTCCCAGAATGCCTGATGGAGTGATCTGTATGGCGTGCAAGGAGTGGAGATAGCCTTATGAATCCTGGACCGTCTAAGAAAGGCTATAATGTCGGTAAACTCGGCCCCGTTCCTGGTAGTGTGATCCAAATGAGCATAGATGTTGTGCTTTGGATTTATGGACCATCTCTCTGCCATTTTCCTGAAACATACATGACATAGAACCATTAGTACATAAGACATGAAAATTCTGTTCTAAGTGTAATGTTAAAACTCATTCTGATTCATTCGTGCGAATGAATCATGCGACTGAATTCAGTCGTCTGTTCTTTCATGCGACTGAACTCATTCTGGTCAATGTGACATGCGATTGGGTTCAGTCTGCTGACTGAGTCTGCGAATGGTTCAGTCGGCCGACTGAGCTCAATCGTATGGTTCATTCGGGCGATTTACCCAATCGCAAGTTTCAATCGTGCGATTGAAGTTCATCCGGGCGACCAGTCGCCTGTCCTGTAGTTCAGTCGCCAATCATTCGAATCTTTAACAAAACAAGTGTTTTAACATAGATAACCGGTTCAATAGACTCGCATTCTTGTTACTAACAACCTATTAAACTTAATTTTAACGTTTTGCATAGTTTTGGTAGGTTATTAGGTCATTTATGTCTCGGTTCTTGTTTTACAGTCGAATACCCAAATTAGGGTTTAAATCCTTCACGTTTTGGGAAGATGGGACTTCAAACTACCTGGATAATCAATACCGAGAGTCAGTGAATCAATATCAAGAAAAATCAAAGTCTAATGAAATTTTGGCAGAGTAACGGTAGGGTGTGCGATTTGAGAGCGATTGGGGTGTGATGAATGAAATGCGATCGACTGTGCCCTTTAAATACTGACGTTGGGTTGAATCGGCCGACTGGCCTCAGTCGCCCAGTTCATTCGGGCGACTAAGGTTCAATCGTGCGATTGGGCCAGTCAGTCGCAGGCTGTTGACCGACTGAGGTTCAGTCGGTCGACTGACTCAGTCGTGCCTTTCATTCGCATGTTCAGTTGACCGAATGAGTCTCAGTCGGTCGACTGACTCATTCGCCCCCTTCCAATCGGTCGAATGGGCCATTCTGATAAGCCATTCGTGTGAATGGCTCATTCTTATGTCCATTCGTGTGAGTGAAAGCCATTCGCATGGTTGGTCCATTAGCATGGTCCAATCGTGCGAATGGGTCATACTTAGTTAATTTTCTGCCATTTTTCCAATTTACATTAAAAACCCTTTTAACTCTTGAAATTAACGTTATGAGCTTTTGATCATCTCAGACATGATCATTTCATCTTGAAACCATTTTGATCACCTCAGACGTGATCCTTTTAAACACTTTGTCACCTCAGACGTGACTGTTTTAAAATTTTAAAGCATATGTGGTCATCTCAGACATGACCCTTTTAGTGAGTTGATTCCTTTCTGATTTTCCTGATGTAGTCCGACAAACTAATAAGATTAAAATTAAAACTACTAACTAACTTAGCAAATTTAAACTAATTACTCAAACAAACTTGTTTTTGGCTTTTTGTGAGAGATAAATCCTAAGATAAACATCTACGGGATTTGGTTCCGGAATAGACAGCTTCAACTTGGATTGACCACACCTGGACCAATTCAATTTTGGAATCATACAGGCAAGTCAAATCATTTGGGACTTGTTATCAAAATCTTTTGATGCTCAATTCTCGGTGTTCATCCAGAGTCGTTAGCAACTTAAGGAAATCATACTGAAACTCTTAGATTGTCACATTGATTTGAACTTTTGAGAATTGTAGCCACAATGATTGTCAATATGTTTGTCCACTTAAATCCATACACAGACTTTTGACACAGACTGGTGACTGATTTAGGTTTAATTATTTCAACTAACATTTGTGGATCCCACACTTATATGGTAATCAACATTCCTCGGGAGCTTTTGAGCGGTCTACGGGTATTATTACAAGAAGAGACTATTCTTAGAGCTTTCAAAGAGAAGCCTGTCCTCAGGTCAGTGCCATCGCACAGCAGAGAGGCGGCAAACAACAATGAATTCTAGAATATCTAGGTTATGCTTATCCTCAGGTCAGTGCCATCGCACAGCAGAGAGGCACACAACCTATCTCCTTGTTAGAGCAGCTTATTTTATTTTGCACAAAATGCACCAACAACATAAGTCATTAGCTTTATAGCATTTGTCTTTCATTTTTCTTTCTTTGCTCTAATTATGGTCATCCGCACACATTTGTGGCGTTTACATGCTCATTACCCCTTATTGGAATATTGTTGATTGTGTTAACCAGTGATAAGATGGAACCCACAGTCAGTTGAACAACTTAGTTTGATCTTGATAACACCAGTCAAGTCTAATCATCTATTGTGTTGAATCTACCGACATATCATTTGTGGTCTAGCAACCTCTAGGTCTACTTTCTTTGTGTTACCTTCGGAGTTACCAGTTTTCTATCATCTTCCCTTTTGTATTGCCTAGACTACACAGACTTATATTTTAAATTTTGCATCTTTTCAAAACTTAAGTTTTAAAGTCCCTCTTGATTTGTTCCTGTGTACTATCATTTTCCAAGGTATTGAATCGGTATCACAAATACGATCTACCTTATATCAGCTATTCACTCCTTCTCCCTCGTTTTTTTTAATGTTAACTTGCTAACATATTCTCCCCCTAAAATACTAAAATCATTACTGGTTTAATTATTTTAGGATTTTAATAAACAGCAAAATAACATGAGTTTAAATTTAACTGACGAAAATAAACACATAAAATAAAATAAAATAAAATAGACTTTAACTAAACTACATCGGACTACACATTATTATCATCAGGAATTACTTCACTTTTCTTTTTAACGCCGTTGACCTCTAGCAAATATTGAAAACGTGGTTTATCAAAGGCTTTAGTATAGAGGTCAGCGCGTTGAAAATCAGTATTAATTTTAACCACATCAATTAAGTTCTTTTCAAAACAATCTCTTATGAAATGGTATTTAATACCGATGTGTTTGGTCTTAGGATGTTGAACCGGATTTTTAGTTACTGCAATTGCAGCAGAGTTATCAACAAAAATAGGAGTAGACGAGAATTTTAAACCGTAATCCCGCATTTGCTGTTGAATCCAGATGATTTGTGAACAGCAACTTGCAGCAGCAACATATTCGGCTTCACAGGTTGACAATGCAACCGATGTCTGCTTCTTACACTGCCAGGTAACTAATCTTCTCCCAAAGAATTGACACCCTGCTGATGTAGACTTGTAGTTCATCTTGCAGCCCCCGTAATCCGAGTCACTATACGCGGTAAGCTCAAAGTCATCATCATGAGGGTACCACAATCCAAGTGTGGGTGTACCCTTCAGATAACGAAAAATCCTCTTGACCCCGATCAGATGGTTGACCTTAGGTTTAGCCTGATATCTAGAACATAAACATGTAGCATACATAATATCAGGTCTTGAGGCAGTGAGATACATAAGGGATCCAATCATTCCTCGGTACATCGTGGCATCTACAAGATCTCCATTCTCATCAGGTGCTATATCGTGATTCGTAGCAAGTGGAGTCCCAGCAGCAGAAGCATTCTCCATGTCAAACGACTGAGAATGTCTCCTACATACTTGGTCTGATGTAGAAAGATCCCATTTGGTGTCTGATCCACCTGTAACCCGAGAAAGAACTTCATCTCCCCCATAGCACTCATCTCAAACTCTTTCTTCATCACTGCTTCAAACTCTTTGCATAATTCTTCGTTCTTTGAACCGAAGATTATGTCATCAACATAGATCTGTACAAGCAGTAGGTCGCCATCCTTTTCTTTAATAAACAGTGTGCAGTCAATGACTCCCCTGCGAAAGCCGTGTTTCACAAGATGAGTCGAGAGTTTCTCATACCAAGCTCGAGGAGCTTGATGAAGCCCGTATAAAGCCTTGTCGAGCTTGTAAACTCTATCCCGATGATAAGGATCTTCAAATCCCTCGGGTTGACTTACATAGACTGTTTCCCTGATTTCCCCATGAAGGAATGCACTCTTCACATCTAATTGGTAGACTTTAATCTTCATGTACGATGCATAGGCAAGGAAGATACGAATGGCTTCCATCCTTGCCACGGGTGCAAACACCTCATTGTAGTCAATCCCCTCGACTTGGCGAAAACCTTGAACCACCAATCGAGCTTTGTTCCTGATAATGACCCCTTGGTCATCCTTCTTGCATTTTAGTACCCATTTGGTGCCAATGACTTTAGCACCTTTAGGTCTATCAACCAGAGTCCATACACCTAACTTCTTGAACTGCAGAAGTTCTTCTTGCATGGCACTCACCCACGCCTCATCATTTAGTGCCTCACTGACATATTTTGGCTCAACCTGCGAGACAAAACATCGATAAGCACCATCATGAATGTAACCCTTCTCCATAACCGAGGCGTAATCAGCTGAGTATAGCTGATTTCGGGTTTGTACTCCTGATCTGACATCCCCAATAACATTGTCAAGGGGATGATAGACGTTTAGTCGTGATCCTGGAGTAGTAGGAACAGCCACCTCAGAACCGAGATTATGAACATTTGGTTCTGCATCTGAGGTAGTTGGAGTTTGAGGTTCCGAAGTCGAAGGTGCATCACTGGTAGATGCTTGTGGACTTTCAGGAACTGGAACCTGTTCCTCCTGACTGTTCTGGTCATCTGCTTCAGCTTCATCTTCAGAGGAGGAGTCACTGTCATGACTACTCCCCCTGACTGAGTAGATGATTCTCCTGTGAGCTAGATGGTGTATTCAGGATATCATACATCATCCTAGTAGCTAACTCATCATCCGAGGGAGAGAGAGGGATGTTGAAGGACTTGAAGAATCCATCATAGTCGAAGAAGTAGGCGGGTCCTTTGCCTGTAGGTGGTGTGGTATATCTCTGAACGTCAACATTACACCACACTTCTACAAGACCCGTTGAGTTGTTGTAAACTCGCTTGTTCGGTATGTTGTATCCTAGAAAGATTCCTTCATCCGCCTTCTCGCTGAATTTGCCTTCTTGTGTCTTCTTCAGAAGTGTGCACGGCGCGCCAAAAGGTTCAAGATACTCCAAATTCGGTTTGCGTCTTTGTAGTAGCTCGTAACATGTCTTTCCGTGGCGCTTGACTATTAGGACTCGATTCAGTGTATAACATGCATTCGCCACTGCCTCATTCCAGAATTGGATAGGCAGTTTCGAGTCCGCCAGCATAGTCGTGCTGTCTCTATCAAGCTTCTGTTCTTCCTCTCAGCAACACCATTCATCTGAGGCGTGTAGGCAGAAGTGAATTGATGCACAATTCCCTTTTCCTTGCAGTATGCCTCCATCCATTGATTCTTGAATTCTGTCCCGTTGTCTGAGCGTACTTGTCTAACTTTTAGCTTGTAGAGAGATTCCAGTGTGGTTACTAACTCCTTGAATGACTCAAATGTTTCTGATTTGGATTTCAGAAACATTACCCAAGTGAACCTTGAGTAGTCATCAGTGACCACAAAACAGTACAAGTCGCCTGCAATGCTCTTTGTACTGACTGGACCAAACAGATCCATGTGAAGAAGTTCAAGAGGAAGTTCTATTGAATGAACTTTCTTTTCCTTATGAGACTTCTTTGTCTGTTTGCCTTTCTTGCAAGCTACACAAAAGTCAGGAAGTTGGAAGTTCTTGACATTAACTCCTCTCACCAAATCCTTCTGAATCAAATGATTCATCTTCCTTTGACTAATGTGTCCCATTCTCCTATGCCAGGAGATGGAATCCTTCTCAGTAGCTTTAGATAGAAAGCACTGAACCTCATGATCCGTTGTAGCAGCTGTTGACAGATCCAAGACATAAAGGTCTTTATATCTTGAAGCAGTCATCAGAACTTGGTCCTCTGGGATCACGTAGTCTTTCTTCAGCACGTAACACTTCTTGTTGTCGAAGATGACCTTAAATCCTTTATCACAGATTTGGGAAACAGAAAGTAAGTTATTCTGAAGTTGTTGAACGTAGTTCACCTTATCAAACTTAACTTTCTGATTTCCCACTTCTCCCTGAGCTGTGATATAGCCTCCCTTGTTTCCAGCAAAGGAAACATGCCCTCCTTTTATTTGCTTGACGTTTGATAAAAGGGCTCTATTTCCTGTCATGTGCCTGGATGCTCCGCTGTCTACAATCCACGTGTTAGTCTCAGCACTGTATCGAACACCCTGCACATACAAAGTAAATGAATCAGTTTAGGTTAGGAACCCAAGCCTTTACTGGCTTGGGTTTCCCAGAGGCATCACACATCATAAACTCCACCCATTGACCCTTCGAGGGTGAGGGTAGCTCAGGTTCCTTCTTGTCATCAGTATCAGACACGCAGGATGACTTTTCTTTCCATAAGCCAGATTTGTGCAAGGCCTGTTTATGATAAACAGTCGTCTGGCTTACAGGTTGGACTTTAGGTTCACTAGCTCTTCTAGGTGGAGTCAGAGAACTCCTCTTAGAAGACCTAGGCTTAGAGTCCTGAAGATCAATCTTCTTCCTAGGTGTCTGATAGAAAGGACAATAGGAAGCAATATGTCCACATTCTCCACAGTTGTAGCATGACCGGCTATCAACTTTATGAGTAGACTTTCTTTGTGGAGAAGTGCGTGACACTCTAGTAACATCAATCACTTTAGGTTTTGACTCTTGTGTGTTTGATGTTTTCTCTGGTTTAACAAAATTAACTGTTTTAAACTGTTTAACATCTTTCTCTTTTTGGTTAACTGGTTTTTGACTTGAAGCATGTGAAAAATTAACAGTTGAAGTCCTTTTAGGTTCTGATTTGACTCTGTTTGACCCTGACTTTAAGTTAACTTTTTCAAATCATTTTCCAGATTAACACAAGGCAATTTACCCTTTGCCTTTGAAGTGGCCTCCTTTTGTTTGTGTCCAGATTCAGTAGATGAACATGAGGTATCTGGATCACTAACAAGAGGAGTAGACACCACGTGATCCTTGATGGGGTTATTATTTACTGGTCTAGTCTTAGTGTTCATCAAGGTCTCAGGTGGTGGTGGTACCACTTTGTAACCCAATCCCTCCCCGTTTATTCCTTTCTCTCACCAAGTGTCGAATTTGTGAAGAACTAGTCCAACTATGCAGTTTCGTGTTAATGATTTGCTTCTACTTCTACTTCTAGAACTGCCTTTTGCTTCTTAGTGTCTTCTAGGGAGTTTAGATAGTACCTAATGTCATTTGCTTGGTTAAAGGCACTACTTTCGGTTTCCCTAAGCTGTTTAGTCAATAGGTCTATCTTTTCTTTATAACTATGCTCATTTTGTTTTAATACTCTATTAGCCTCAGTGCACAGTTGTAAATCTTTTACTAAGTTATCATTATGATCTAATAACCTAGCAAATTTTTCATCTATGCTATTCCTAAAAGTATCACAATCAGAACAAGCATGATTATTAAACATTGGGTCAGTAGTACTTACCTGAGTTGGTTCAGAAAGCTAGCCATCACGCAGCATCAGATGTCTCTGGTTTCTGGTGATTCTGTCTTTTCTGTCTCTTACGTGGAGTTTCCTCCTTGGGCTTGTAACTGACCTCGGCTGCAGTTGCTTCTTCACTATGTGAACATCGCTATCTCGCAACTGCTAGATCACCTTCACTCGGAAATCATCATCAATATCCTCTACACTGGCAATATTTGATCCCTGGTGAGAAAACCTAAAGCTCCAATCCTGTCCTTCATCATCATGAGCAGTCAAGGCTTTGGGATCCTTGTTTGATGAAGTAGAACTGGAAGCTTGCTTGTCTTGGCGAGTAAAGGACGAGAACGGGTTCCCATACCCGTCTTCTTTGGCTTGACACATTCTCTTTTGAAGTGCCCCTTCTCTCCACAGTTGAAGCAGGTCACTTTGCTCTTGCAAAGCCAAATGTGGTATCCTTAGTAGCTACCAAGTTCTGTCCAATCTTTTTAACAACTTCTTCGCCCTTCGGACAGCACTAGCTAAGGCCCACATTATATCCTCCTCTCAAGCTCCATTTCGTCCACCTACTCGTAGTCCTTATCTGCCAGATAGCAGTTTCCAATCTTCCCGCAACAAGTCCATCATATGAATGAACCACTGCAGCTAGAAGATCCATATGCTCTCGAGCTACTTCCACAGTCACATTACCGAGGTTCTCGGTCTTCAATTTGGTAGCACTTGCTTCTGATCCCATATAGTGGGTACAAGAGGAACCTGACGTGTCTGATCCAGAGGAGAAGCATGTGAAGGACCTGACGAGCTAGACACAAAAGCAGTCTGGAGAGGCGCTCCAGATGTCTTAGCTTGAGGCGTGGCGTTGTATAAAGCTGGATTTTGTGGTACGAAGACTTCTGAGCTCTATACTTCATCCTAGTGCTTCTTCTTCTCGCAACTTAAGAATGAAGTCATTAATATCCAGCTTTACAAGCATTCCATTCTGTCTCAGGTTAGACACGAATGAGCCCACTTATGAGGCAATACATTGGCAAAGTTACTCACTTTCTCTTCCATGGTTGTTTTCCACTCCATGTGTATGCAGTTCGCTCATCAAGTGGTAGAATCTATCTATGACGTCGTCTAAACTCTCGTTACCAATCGATGAGAAGTTATCGAATTCCTTCTTTAACTCCTTTGCCTTGATTGCCTTCACGAAGCATTCCCATCATACCTCTTCTCTAGCTCATCCACAGTTTCTTGGACTGCTTATTCTCTGAATACTGGTGGAATATGTCTTTGGGGATAGACTGAGTGATCAATGCATAAACCCTTTCTCTCTTTTGTACTTGACTTTATGTGCGTCTGTCATCCCACCTAATGTTAGCTTAACTCCATCAGCTCCCACCGGGCGTACTATACCCAATCTCAATGGCTTCCACAGATTAGGATATACTCTATTGAGGTAGATCTCAAAACGTTGTTTCCAGTGGGGAACTCATCTAAAGTCAAGAGCTTTGGTGGTTTATTGTGATTACCCACCTCACTCTCAAGCAGCAGCAGGTTCTGTATCCTTGAGTCCTTCCCAGCAGTAAAGGCTGACATCTGATCTTCCATGGCGAATAACTTTGAGTCTAATCAACAAACTTTCACGGATGCGACTGAAGGAGCGTATGGTCTATCGTGCGTATGAACTCTGCGACGGTTTCAATCGTGCGGCTGAACTGGGCGATTGGTTCAGTCGTGCGAATGAATCTGGTGCGTATGAGCTATCGAATGAACGGTTCAGTCGGCCGAATGAAGGTGCGACTAGTCCAATCGTGCGAATGACAACGCGAATGGAGTCCAGTCGTGCGAATGGGTCACTCGTGCGACTGAAGCTGCTGTTTTGGGCGAAATTTTCTAGGTTTTGACTGGTTTCAGCCGTAAAAGCGAAATTTCACAAGTCCTAATCGCCTAAGTCCGTAGAAACCAACTTCGATGAGCAGGGAAACGTCCAAGATCACTTTTGACACCAAAGATTGCGTTTTTAGTGCAAAAACACAAACTTTTAGCAATCTTGATTGAATCAACACGTAATCAAAGCCAAGCTCTGATACCACTTGTTAGGACCTGGTATTTGAACAAAATACCTAGTGATTAGCGTGTTTAAACCAACTCAAATAGTGCGGAATCCTATTTGATTGGCGATCCAATCAGTGAGAACACACGAAGAATCAATCAAGAATTGAATCTAACGTTAGAAGTCGATTAGGAATCGATCTAATGTGTTCTGTGAACTTGGAGAACTTTTGGGAGGCTTCTGAACGGCTAGGGTACGTCTGGAATCGTAATGGTATGAATGAATGCTTTTGTTTTTCCACGAATTGGGTCTATTTATAGGTTAGTATTGTTCAATCGTGCGACTGGGCCATAGTATGGTTCAGTCGTGCGATTTTAACCATGCGGTTGATTCATCCGCACGACTGAGTGTTCAGTCGTGCGACTGAGCCAATCTTATGTGTCAATCATACAACTGATCCAGTCTCCTCCTGGTTCAGTCGTGCGATTGAGTCAATCGTATGAAGTTATTCATGCGTGTGGTTCCATTCGCATGGGCCATTCGCATGAGAACTTCATTAAGTTAGAGTTTGAATGTTTTAATTAATATAACATTATATGTAACCATTCAACAATCATAAACCCCATCAATTCAATCACGACTCATTAATGAAATATTAACATTACCAAATAACAAACAATCCATGTCATTTCATTAATCAATACAATTACATCATAATCAACAGACAAGATCTATTACATTACAATCATGATCTAGGGACATACATGCATCAACAGCCACTGAATGTCTGTTTCTTCCAAGTCATCTGGATCCACTTGATCATATCTTCCATGGTCATCCCTTTACCTTTCAGTTCACAACCAGCTACCAGTGGCTTCGTAACTGTGGACAAACATACAACAGTGCCATTTGTCAGACCGAACCGAAGTACCAGAAGCACTTTTGAGTTTGATTGATGACTGAAGGCTCTACCACCACCACATGATTGATCAATGAAACATTTTTAGTTGATCCTCCTTGTCTTGATCATGCATTGGCGAGCTTGTACGGATATGATTAATGCAGCATTTTGAGAAAAACGGATGATGGCATCATAGACTGATTGAACTCTCTCCTTTTCAAATCCAATTCAAAAGACTTCATTTTGTTGATGATATCCATGAGCTTATATTTAGTGAATCCTCTCTTGCTTTAACATTCGAACTTGCAGACTCCAATGAGGTGGAAGTGAATCCAACAGCCTATTTACTTGTTCACAATTTGTAAGCTTTTCATCATATTTCTTCAGAGTGATTGAGACCTTCAAAAAGTGATTTGTTAAATCAGTAAGGTTCTCATTCTTGTATCCCATGAATGAATTGAACTCTTTCTCAGCCTGTATCCCTTTGTCCTTGACTAACTCATCATTCCCATCATAGATTTCACATAAGGCATCATAGACAGAAATTTGGCATTTTTGTGTTTGGAAAAGCGTTTGTAAATGTAAGGTGCAAGACACAAAGGTAAAGCTCCAAATGCTTTTTGATCTCTGTCAATCACTTTCAAATCTCACTCATTGAAAGTAGATGGATCCTTGTTTTGAGAGACAACCTCCCCAACGGTAACAGTAGGAATGTGCGGACTAGAGACGATTGATTCCCACTGATTATGATCTGTGTAATAAAAGAATGCCTTCAAACATCTCTTCTAGTCTTTAAATTTATCTCCATTGATCAATCATGGAGGTAGATTTGGTTCCACACTCTCAAAAGCAGATATCATAAGAGTTGCCATTTTAGACATGATCAAACAAGTAGTTTCGCAGAGAACGAGCTAATTTCGCTGAAGATGAACTAGGTTTGCTGCTATTTTTGCTTGGAGTTTCGGCAGTAGTTTCGCTAGCAAGCAGCTCACTAATACTGGTTTCGCAAGCAGTTTCGCTCGAAACTAGTTGAACTTTCGTTCATAGGGAAGTTCGGCAGCAATTTTGCTAAAAGGGAGTTCACAAACACTGATGAACTTTCATTCAATAAGGACTCTTTCGTTGGGATCAGAAAGATGAACATAACTAACAAAACAACAATAGTTTCGCTGGAAGATCAGCAATTTCGCTGAATGAATCTGAAAAACTTTTTCAACACGAAATTTGATCTAAAATCACCCAAATCTCAAAGCACTTAAGATCTGATGATTACAGAAGCTTCCCACACTAAATACTAACCAAACTCAATCAATTTCCATAACTATATCACTCAAAATCGATCTAGAATTGATGAAACAGTGATTTCCAACTAAAATACCCAAAAACTCAATCAATCAAGAGCATTATGGCTATGATTCCATTTTGTTGGTCCAATTGATCGATAAACAGTGCAAATGATGATCAAAACGTTCAAATTCCACTAATCAAACATCCATAATAACAGCACAACAATGATATAGAATCAATGGTTTTCAATAATAAACAAAGCAAATCAAACAATATTAAAATCAAAGGCTCAATAGAATTCCATTAACATCCAGCCACCAAATACAGACTTGCAACAATGATATTTCGGATTAGGATTTTACAAGGTTAGCCTACAATGATGGAATCAATTCAATTTATAGGCTACCGAGTTTCGCTGACAGTTTCACTGCACAACAAAACTGTCAAGCCCATGAACAGTTTCGCCCGGCGACGAAACATAGATTCGTCGGGTGACCATGGCCTGCTGATTGTGAGCGAAACTATAGTTTCGCTGGGATACAAAAAGCACAAAATACAAATATAAAACAAAGTAATCTAACATAAAGCCTATTACATTTAATAATAATATAAACACTAACTAAGGTGAGTCCAACCTAATCTTGATCTTCAGAGGCTAAGGGGAGAAAGTTCCACTGGGTCTTCAGGCTTCATGGAAGCTACAATCAGGGTAGCTAGCTCCCAGACAAAACACTCATAATGATAAGTTAAGAGCAGTTAGGATTAACTACCTACAGACCAGGAACTATGATGTAGATGAGATCATCTCTCTCCCCTTAGATGAATTGAATGAACTGACAGACATGGAAATGTCTAGGGTGAGGAAGGAGGCAGAGGATGCAGAGTTGCTCCTCAAGATTAAGGAAGAAAGAAGGTAGAAAAGACTATACAAACATGCTCCTAATCTCTCCCCAGTTCAAAAAAGCATTGTGCAAGAGGTTGTGGCAACTCCACAACCTAAGTTAGATAAAGAAGTTGATAGACAAAACATGATCAACTACTTGAGTGCCACAGGACTCTACCAGACAGCTGCACTTCTACCCCTGTCCTTTGTGTACATTGAGTTTGAGTACCTTAAGCAACTTGAACTTCAAGTTCTCAAAGAACAAAAGGCTACAAAGAGAAAGATAAAAGAAGAAGTTACACAGTCAAGAGTTATCATCTAAAAGAGTTAGAAGAAGTCTGTAGATAGGCAAAGGATGATGAGCTTCTTGAAGTTGTATGGATTCTCCAGAAGGAGGCTTGGTCCAATGTCTCTATCCACAATGGATGAGAACATCAGTGTGATCAAACATAAGATTAAGAGGGGAGAGCTTGTTGACTTACACTCCCTACCAAGTCTAGCTCCTCCTGAAGTTGAGGTTAAGGTTGAAAAATTTGATGCAACACAACTTGGGCCTCATGCTGAACCTTAGCAGGCTTCATCTTCTGATCCACAACATGGTCCCACTCCCTCTCCTTCTGAACTTGTGAGAGAGGAGGACCCAACTGAGAAAGACAAGACAGAAAAACTTGTACTGAAGGCCAGTCTTCTCAATAAAGTTCCCAATGAAGAGGAAAAGGATGGCTACTAAACCTGTTTCAAAGAAGAAGAAGAAGAAGAAGAAGTCAAAGTCATCCATCTCCGGACCTTAGGATGAGTTAGAGCATCCTGAGGAAGTGCAACAAGAGGCAGCTCTATCAACACCAACTCAAGTCGCTCCTCTTACATCAAGAAGACCCATCTTGTCCTGGACCTTCACTACCAATCCAGAAACATGGTATGTCAACAGAGATCAAGGTGGTCAAGATGTCTACACATGGCAGGACATGCTTAACCTACCTCTGCATGATCTCTTTAAAATGAGAAGATACTTTGAAAGTTTGAGTGATCCTGACCATCTGATGAAGAAGGGTATGGTCATCATCATGATGAGGACTGTCAATATCTAAAGTCTTCATTGTTTTGGTAGCATCAGCCTAGGGGGAGTTTGTAATGTTTAATGAAAGGCTAATGCACCCAAAAGAACCCAAGTCTTTCCAACATGCATGCACTTAGTGCAAAGTAGAAGTTGCTTCGGAAGTTTCATACTCTATACTAGAAAATATTCTAAGTATGAAATCTTCCGAAGCCAAGACCAAAATCTTCCGAAGCCAAAAGTGAAGTCTTCCAAAGCTTCAAAGACAAAGTCTTCTGAAGCTAATGAAGTGAAGACAGATTTCTTCCGAAGACTTTTAATACATGCTTTATCTGATGTACTTTTCCATAAAGCTGGACCACTTTTCGCTGCAACTCTGAACACTCACCAACTTATATTGGTTGGTGAAAAGGTCCATGCATTTGATAACTGTACATTGAGGTCTTGTGTCTGTAACTTTCTACTTTATGTACTTTTATCCTTTTGTAATATATTAGGATGTGAGCTATGGCATGTCATAAACACTTGTCAAAAGGAAATCTACCTTTTTACTCAACATTGATTTTGTTTTCTAGATTAATGTTTCCAGCTGGCCTTCAGAGTATGGTCGGCTATAGGATGTAGTATAAAGTATCTTAAGTCCTTGTAACTTATTTCTTATGCTTTGTAAACACTTGTAATAGAACTTGAGAAGCAATATACTGCCATCTTGAAAACCATACTATCTTGTTGTTCTTAAGTTTATGTCTCTAGTTTACTTGTGTGTTCATAGCATCATAAACAAAGTCCGGGTTCCCTATTTGATCTATTAAGTGTTCTAAGTACTCTCCTCATTGTGAGACTAAGTGTATTGACCATCCCTTCAACGGTCTTGTACTTACATACACCCTTATCCATTGCCTCTCAATAACCATCACCACTACCTATCCTTAAACCCAAAACACAACCTCGAACCCACCCATTACCCAAACCATCTTCTGAACCATCTAAGCCCTTGACCTTAGAGGAATTCAAGGAGATCAAGAGGAAGCTCATTAACTACGTAACCTTGAGTGACATCTCTGGTGAGGAAGAGTCAATAAAGCTGAAATATATTGATGGCTCTTCATGTTCCCTCACAAAAGATGCATTCCTAGATCCACCTAGGAGATCACTAGACCAAGCTCTTCAACTTCTAGCAACTAACACATATACACTCAAGGAAGAAGAAAAGAAGTTGAGAAAAAGATTGGTGACTCTACTAGATACTAGGAAAGGGGACAAGCTACCAACAAAGCCCTCAATCCAAGAAGACAAATTCTCCAGTGGAGAATGGTGAAGTCAATAGACTTGATACACCATCTCTGCTATACTCCAGCAAATTTGATATTGCTAGGTTAGCTGAGAAACCATTCTCCAACCCCTCCAACTCTTAAATAGTTTCTCACATTAGAAATCATTTAAGAAGCTTTCATCTTGTTGAACTCACAACAAAAGCAAAGACTGAAGAAAAGTTAAAGATGAGAGTAAAGGAAGAAGAAAACGGTGTAACTACAAAAGGAAAGACATTCCTGCAGATGGTTGAAGGCCTAGCTTCAGATCCTATAGTTAGATGGGAGTATTACTACAATTCTCATCAACTAACTCTCTTTAGAGGGCCATAACAAAGGGTACATGTCATTCAGAGCAACAGATTGGATCTACTTTCTACGAAGGACTTGTACAAGCTTCTCACCACCACATTAGAGAAGAACAAAGAGACAAACAAATATTTGATTTCCCTAGTGTTGAATACTTTGAGGAGGAGAAGGGTGTGAAGTTTTGGTAGAATACGCCTGGTGGATTTTTTGGATCATATGAGGCTGGTGTAACCAAAACAACACTTAGAAGATTTTGGTGTATAACTGAGAAAGTCTTTTGAAGACAAAGCTGCTCTTCCGAAGACAAGTAAAGATCTTTTGAACCTCAAGTATAAAGAACTTTCAAAGGTAGAACTCAGTCTTCCGAAGACAGATTAGTTTTCCATCCGAAGTACAACCACTTACAAGATTCAAGATAATGTCTTCCGAAGAATAAAGTCACAAGAATTTGCAGAGGTCTCGGAAGAAGTTGATCCTTCCGAAGTATAAAAAGGCTTCGGAAGAACTCATTCCTCTGAAGTCAGTTAAGCTTTGGAAGAATAAACTACGAACCAGTCGACATAAGTATGGTCTATATGACACCCGCTACCATCTTTGATATAGTGCATGGTGCTTTCCCACACCCATGTAGTTAACCATACTTTAACCCACTGTTCACCTTTATCACTTAGTACATTTACCATCTTTAGTTGGTGACAAAAGTTAAGTCATGGACATGTCATGACTACCTAATCTAGGATAGTATTTTATCTTAGATTATTTACTTCTAGCAATGTAGTATTTGTCTAGTTGTAAATTCCAGCTGGTCATTCATGTATAACCGGGTGTAGATAGCAGTATATATAGTTTCTCATTGTAAATCATTTAGTAATGCTTTTAAGAGTCTTGTAACATTGAGTTGAGAAGTAATATATAAAAGTATCTTGAAAACAATTCTTGTGTTCATCATCCAACTGAGTTTAAGTGAGTTTGAGAGATAAAACTTATGTTGTGCGACCAGCACCGATACTGCAGTTAACAATGTGCCAGAGTTCATTGGGATCTTCGTTTCATTACTATCTGACATACCAGCATTCTTTAGAATCTTGGTAATGTAACTAGATTGTTTAAGATATATGACCCCTAATTGGGTGACTTCTATCCCAAGATAATAAGTTAGTAACCCTAAGTCACTCATCTCAAATTTCTCTTCCGTTTCATATTTGAACAAGTCTATTTCTCTCCTTGGAGTTCCCGTAACTATGAGATCATCAACATAGACTCCAATAGGTAAAGTAGAAGTTCTACTTTTTCTTGTATAGACTGCTTGTTCTAAAGTGTATTTTTTGAAACCAAGTGATTTCAACATGTGATCAAGTTTCACATTCTGTGCATATGGTGCTTGTCTAAGTTCATAGAAAGCTTTAGAATGTTTGTATACTTTTCCTATGTCTTGTGGTTTAACAAACCCTTTAGGTTGTGACACATAGACTTTTTTCCGCCATGCAAGAAAGCATTTTTACATCAAGGTGATGTACTTCCCATTCATTATAGGTTGCGAGGGCCAGAATAAGGCGAACTATTTTTATACGGGCTATAGGAGCAAAGACCTCATCAAAGTAGCTTTGGCTACCAGACAAGCGTTATGCTTTATTATTTTTCCATTTGCATCTTTCTTAGTCTTCAATTCCCATTTTAGGCCAAATTGCCTTATGATTGTTAGGTAACTTGGTTAACTTTCAAGTATTGTTCTTATTGATTGAATCCATTTCTTCATGTATAGCTTCAATCCATTTCTTATCTTTAGCTGCCTCCTTATAGTTTTGCGGTTTCACTTCATCCAATAGTAATTCATTGATTTCAACTTCTAGGGGTTCTTCATACACGTTTTGTAGGGGTTTACAACCTTTTATTGGTGTATGATCATAAGGTCTAGTTGATCTTCCTAAAGTTTATGTACGTTCAACAGTCTCTGCTGAATTAGGTTCATAGGTGTAAGTTGGAGGAGTGAAAGGAGAACTTGGTGAACTAGGAGATAACGGGTCTTGGTATTTTTGATTACCATCTCATGTATGTTCATCTTCTATAGTATGTTTGAGGAATTTCATTTGAATTTTCCTTAACAATAAAGTCTATCCATTCAAGTTCTTTACTCCCAACTTCATTCATGTACTCTTTCCAATTCCATGAATCTTTTTCTAGGAATTTGACATCCCTACCGATACAAATTCGCGTAGTCATATGATCAAATAATCTACATGCCTTTAATCCTTCTTCAACTCCTAACTATACCATTTTAACAATTTATCATCCAACTTGGTTAGATGATTTGATGGTACCTTAGCATATGCTACACATCCAAAGACCCTTAAATGTTTTAAGTTAGGTTTCTAGCCTTTTAACAGTTCAAAAGGTGTAGTATTTGTTAGTGCTTTAGTTGGAATTCTATTTAGCACATATATGGTATGCTTTATAGCCTCACCCCAAAATTTTGGAGGCATTTACATAGCCTTCATTATGCTGTGAGTAGTAGATGACATAGTTTTATTTCTACGTTCGACCACATCGTTCTATTGTGGTGAATAGGGTGTTGTATTTTGTCTAGCAATACCAGTTTCTTTTAAAAACCGATTAAATTCACCAGATGTGAATTCCCTTACTCTATCAGTTCTCAGCATTTTCAATTTGGTTCCAACCTCATTTTCCACCATTTTTTTGAATTCTTTAAAGGTTTCAAAAGCTTGATCTTTAGAATTCAAGAAATGTACCCACATGTGCGAGTACAATGGTCTATAAGTAAAAAATTTATTTCTTTCCAAAATGAGTCGGTGGTGAAATGGGTCCACAAAGAACTCCATAAACCAAGTCTAAATGTTTAACTTATTTTAACTTGGCTTAGTTAGAAATGGAACTATAGCGTTCTTTCCCAATAGACATGCATCACAAATTTGACTTGCTTGACTTATAGGGTTGTCGTGGGGTTGTCGACGGTGGTGCTTGGGTTGTAAGTGATGTGTATCAAATTTAATCCAACCATTTTCGAACCTTCTAAATTGTATTAATTTGTTTCACACAAATCTTTATTACTTATTAGCTTTGATCCTTCATAGAACAACTTCAAATGTTGCTTCACACAACTTTCTTTAGTTGTCACACATAAATTCTTGATCATTCTTGAGTCACACAAGATTATTGCACCATTTCAAACTTGAATCACTCAAGTGTTGATTATCTCACGTAATTTACTTTCATGGTCTTCTTTTAAACCAAGTCACATGGTGTTTTCTTTGGTTAATTCCTTCACGGTTTGATCGAGTCACACAATTCAACTTCGGTTGCGTGACACAAAATGTTCTTTTGGATCACGTCACACGACCAAAATTTCCAACAATCCACTCACTGGATTAAATAAATGCTCCCTTCACAAGATACTCCCATGTCACACAGGTAGGTATGATCATGTCACACGATCAATTTAAGTTTTCGTCATATGGTCATCAAAAGGGTAGGATCTTCATCTTCAGTTTTAATTAGAAGAGATTTATCCTTTTTGTGTTTGTTACTTGGACATGCATATGCGTAGTGCCCAACTTTTTTACATCGATAACATTCAATTTGTGACTTTTCTTTTGTACTTGTTGCTTCTTGATGATTATTATTCGAACCTGTTTCATCTTCCTGATCTTGTTGAAAACTTCCTCGTCCACGTCCACATCCATTTCCTTGTTTAAATCTTCCTCGTTTATTATCTTGGCTAAAACTTTCTTTACGTCCATTTCTTCCTTTGTGGCGTGTGAACAACAACTTGTTCGAATAATCTATTTCTTTGTCCTCCTTGTAATGAATTCTTTCTTTGTAAGTCTTTAGTCTTCCAGTTGTCTCCTCGAATGATATAGTATCTAAATCCGAATATTGTTCTATAGATGCAACTATTTGTAAGAATCGTTCGGGCAATGAATTTAAAATTTTCCATACCGACATTGCATCATCGAAAGTCGACCCAAGATTATTAGCCTTTGATGCGATACTATTTAGTCTTTCAGCAGATTCGTCAGTTGTCTCATTATCTTTCATTTTCATCATTTCAAATTCTGAACGTAGACTTTGAATTTTCGCCTTTTGCACACGGTCTACTCCCACATATCTAGTCTTTAATTGCAGGACCGGTGAAGGGTATGCAGTTACAACATAATAACACAATAAGGAGAGTTCTTTAGAACACTTAACAGATCAAATAGGGAACTGGTAACTTAAATGAAAGATGCTAAGAACACAAGTAAAATGAGAGACAGAACAAGATAGCTAACAACACAAGTATTTGGTTTTCAAGAATGTTGTATATTGCTTCTCAAATTCTTTACAAATGTTACAAAGCATAGATTAAAGTTATAAGTACTTGAGATACTTTATACTACATCCTACAGCCGGCCATACATTGAAGGCCAGCTGGATACATAAGACTAGATAACAAAATTAAATGTAGAGTCAAAAGGCAGATTGCCTTTTGACTAGTGACTATTACATGCCATAGCTCACATCCTAATATATTACAAAAAGGATGAAAGTACATAAAGTAGAAAGCTCAGACTCAAGACCTCAATGTACAGTTACCAAAAGCATGGACCTATTCACCAACTCATGTAAGTTGGTGACTGAACAAAGTTGCAGCAGAAAGGTGGTTTAGCTTTACGATAAAGTACATCAGATAAAAGCATGTATCTAAAAGTCTTCGGAAGAAATCTGTCTTCACTCTTCGGATTCGGAAGACTTTGTCTTTGAAGCTTTGGAAGACTTCACTTTTGGCTTCAAAAGATATTGGTCTTGGCTTTGGAAGATTTTACACTTAAAATATTTCTTAGTGCAAGGTGTAAAACTTCCGAAGCATTTCTACTTCTGTTCTTTAGTGCATGCATGCAGAAAGACTTTGAATGTTTTGGTTGCATCAGACTTATATAAATCCTTACAAATTCCCCTAGGCTCATGCTACCAAAACATTTGAAGATCTTCAGCTTTTGACAGTCCTCATTATGACGATGACCATGCCCTTCTTCATTAGATGGTCAGGATCACTTAGACTCTCATAGTATCTGCTCATCTCAAAGAGATCATGCAGAGGTAGGTTGAATAGGTCTTGCCATGTGTAGACATCTTCACCACCTTAATCTTTGATCACATGCCATCTCTCTGGATTAGTTGTGAAGGTCCAGGATAAGATGGGTCTCTCAGATGCAAGAGGAGCCACTTGGATCAGAGTTGATTGGGTTGCCTCTTCATGCACATCCTCAGGTTGATCAGACTCAGCCTGAGGTATAGAGGTGGATGATTCAGACTTCTTCTTCTTCTTTGACTTTGGTTTAGAATCCATCCTCTTCCTCCTCTTTAAGGACTTTAACTAAGAAGACTGGTTTGCAGCACCTTGTTGATCAGTCTTGTCTTGCTCAGTTAGGTGTTCCTCCCTCATAAGTTCAGAAGGAGAGGGAGTTTGACCCACCCTGTTGTGGATCAGAAGATGAAGCTTGCTGAGGCTCAGTAGGAGGTCCAGGTTGTGTTTCTCAGGTTGTTCAACCTTAACCTCCACTTCAGGAGGAGCTTGACTTGGAGGGGAGTGTAAGTCAACTACTTTTGATCTTTTGCTTGATTACCCTGATGTGCTCATCCATTGTGGATAGAGACACAGGGCCAAGTCTCCTTCCGGAGAATCCATACAGCTTCAAGAAGCTCATCATCCTTTGTCTATCAGCAGACTTCTTCATGCTCTTTTGGATAATGGCTCTTGACTTTGCAGCCTCTTCCCTCATCTTTCTCTTTGTTGCCTTTTGTGCTTTGAGTACTTGAAGTTCAAGCTGTTTGAGATACTCAAACTCAATATACTCAAAGGACATAGGAAGAAGTGCAGATGCCTGGTAGAGACCTGTGGCACTCAGGTAGTTGATCATATTTTGTCTATCAGTTTCTTTGTCTACCTGAGGTTCTTGTGTAGCTGCCACAGTCTCTTGAACAAGGCTTTCTTGAACTAGGGAGAGAGTAGGAACATGCTTGTATAATCATTTCTGTCTCTTCTCCTCTTTGATTTGGAGAAGTAGCCTTGCATCCTCTGCTTCCTTCATCTCTCTTGACACTTCCATGTCAGCCAGTTCATTAAGTTCTTCTAAGGGGAGAGATATAATCTCATCAATGTCATAGTTCCCCATGTGCAGGTAAGTAATCCTAACTGCCCTCAACTCATTATCTTAAGTGTTTGGTCTGGGGGCAGCCCTGATTGCAGCTTGCATGAAGCCTGAAGACCCAGAGGAAATTTCTCCCCTTAGCTTCCTCTTCCTCTCTCTCCTCCTCCTCAATCTCCTCAGGAGTTAAAATCCTTTTCCCTTTGTCACCCACAGACATTTGTTACACAGGGTGGAGAGAGCTTTGGCCTTTGGTGTAGCTTCAAAGCTCTCGCCAGAAAGAGGTTGTGATACACCTTCACCAGCAGGTGTTTCACTGAGGGAATGAATTTCTGAAGTAGTTGTTGGTGTGACAAGGCTCTCAGGCTCTATCATTGGGCTTTCAGTCAAGGTTTTCATTTTGAAGCTAATCTTAGGGTCTGCCTCAACATCCAGTGGACCAATAACATTACCTGATTGCCTTTGTCTCCTTCTTAGACTGAACTCTTCAGTAATTTTGTCTTGAATCCTTTGTGCCAGCCTGCCAGCTTGTCTAGATTGACTTGGGTTGACAAGTGGCATGTTGATCAAGTCAAGACCTTCATAGTGGTTCAAGGTCTGAAAGTTGAATACCTCTTGCTGCCCTTGAACTCTTTAAAGAATGAGGGCTCTTCTATCAGCATCATACCTCCACCCAATAATGTAGTTTGAAGTTCCTTGGGGTGGGGATGATATAGCCCTGAATGCCTTCCTCAAAGAGACTCTGAATGAAAGAGTCTATAGAGTGCACATCAATGTAAACTTGAGGAAGTTGCTGAGTATGTACAATTGCAAGTGAGGATGGTGAGTCCTTAATGTCCATACTCTCTAAAGAACTCCTTGGTTATGTGACTGTAATGACTTTCTCTTCGTTTTGGGTAGCATCACCCTCTTGCATAGGTGAGCTAGGAGTTAGGTCAATCACATTCACAGGTTCTTGTGTTCGAGGTTGAGCTCTCCTTAAAGGTCTCCCAGCTAGTTTTTCCCTGGGATAAGATATCTCAAGTTGCTGATCATTGACCCAGTTATGCAGGGTAGTCACCTGAGACTCAAGGTGACTAACCTTAGAGACTAAATAAATGCATGTTTTGACAGTTTTTGCACCTTTAGTCTCAAGTTCCCCTCATCTTCATCAGAAGAGTCATTGGGAGATGAGATAATTGGACCAAAGTCCTTTCTCTCACCACCAGCTTCAGGTTCTTGGTTGCTGGATTTCCTCTGCTCATTGACAGCCTCAATTGAGGTGTCAATAGGTTGAGTTACAATGGTTGAGGTCTTAATGATGTAATCACTTGCAGAAGTGAGAGCCTCTTCCATATGGATCTCCTGAACAAGTTCAGGTTGATCCACCTTAGTAATGGGTGACTGATGTGGGCTAGACATAGGGGACTCAGGAGCACTCAAGTCTCTTTGAGTAGGGGAAGAGTAGAGAGACTCATGGTACTCATTGAACCCTAAGTCTTCATCAGTATAGAATTCAAGGTTAGGAATGGGTTGAGTTAAGTCTAAAGCCTAGGGATGGTAACTGTCCCCTGAAGGTTGTTCACTTGAGTGTTGAGACTCAGAGTGAAAGCTTAAGGCAGTTGGGCTTGTGAGCTCGTCAGGCTGAGTATAAGGAACCTCAGCACTGATTCTTGAACAGATGGGAATGGTTTGCTCCTCAGGGGAAGTGGGAGCTCTAGTATCCACTTCCTCCTGTATGGGTGAGTGTATGGGGGCCTACATAAGCTCAATAGCTTGAACAGGGGTTCGTTTGGATTTTCTTTGTAGGTGAGGGTGATTTGTGGTCTTTTTTGTGGTTGGGAGGTAGAAGGTGTGGGTTCAACACTAGCTTGTGTTGCTAGGTTAACATCTTGAGCAATGAGCTCTAACATTTTTGGGACAAGGGTTGTTTCTACCCCTAAGAAGCCTAAAGTTGGCTTCTTTATGATTTTAAAGATGTCGGCTTCATTTGTCCCAATTTAAGAATATTACCTCTTTCCCTCAACTTTGAGCCCAGTTCACAGTTGAGAATGTATTGAACATATCTAGGAAACATGTAATACTCTATGGAGTCCAATTTAGCTAGAAAATTTGCGTAAACAAACTGAGAGTACCTGAACTTGACCCCTTGAACCATTACATGCACTATGAAGGAGAGATCCTCAGGAATCTGGTCCCATCCTCCATGCTTGTTTGACAAGCTGTGGATAACCACATGGAGCAGGTATTTCAACTGGGATGAGACCTTCCCTTTCCTGAAGGTCTTTACAGAGAAATCTCCCTTATAGCCCATCTGCACAAAAGAATGATTAACAGCTTCCTTTGGGAAGGACAACTCACCTTCTTCATCATCCAGCTGTAAATGAGTGTTGATGATGGCCGGAGTGATGAAGATTTTCCTCCCCTGCACTGTGGCAGACAGTGCCTTCTCCCCATCCATAATGACCTCTTGGCAGGTCTTTCAAAATTCAAGTAGATGATCCTCATAGAGAGTAGGATCAATGGTTAGGAAGGTGAACTAGTTGGATAAAGCCAGAAAATAGCAAACCTCTGACAAACTATCATCTTTCTTAGAGTTCAACAGAGCAACCTGGTTGTGTTGCCTGTGAAGTTGCATGGAGAAGTCAGGGTTGTTTCTGCAGTTTAGATTGGCCATTTTGAGAAGCTTAAAGGTGAAAGAAGGTGAAGAATAAAGGCGGTTTGGGAGAATTAAGGTTTAAGGAATAGCATAATTGAAGAAGATGGTGAAAGAGGGGGAACCGTTGGGTATTTATGTGAAAATTTGAGACAAAGTTAATAAAAGAGGATATACTTTGAAATCCGGATGTCTGTCCCACCTCTGAAAAAGTAGTTTACTTTTGCCCAAAAGTAGTTTTCTTGGAAGTCGAGAAATCTTTCGAAGGTTATTTAGCTTCGGAAGTTCTGAAGAAAAAGCTTCCGAAGGCAAATTGGCTTTGGAAGATATTTCAAAGGTTTTTGAGAATTTTTCTTCGGAAGAGATTTAATACTCAGAGTTTATATTCTAAAAAGAATGAAAACTTCCGAAGGTAAATTGCTTTCGGAAGAAAATTGTTCTTTTAAAACATAAAAGTACTTAAGTTGATTTTAAGCTTTGGAAGATATTTTAGAGATTTCTTCCGAAGGTAAAATTACTGAAGTAGTTATTTGTTTACTAAGACATAATTTTCTTCCGAAGATAATTTTAAATCTTCCGAATAGTAAAGAGATCAAAATTTTCAAAAATCTAAGGAATGTCTTTTGAAAAGATTTTCTTCCGAAGAGAACAAGGGCTTATGAAGGTGATTAAATAGACAACTTAGGACACACAGGTTTTAGAAATAATATGATTAAGTTTTAAGAAAAGCTATTCAAAGTTAATCATCCCAACAGCTGATACAAGATATTTAAATCTTAGTTCATCAAAAGCTTTGATGAACAGATCAGCATATTGTTCATTTGTGTTAACTTTGACTTGTTTGATTAATCCATTTTCAAAGTTATCTCTAATCAAATGATACCTGATATTGATATGCTTTGTCCTTGAGTGTTGCACAGGATTTTCTGTGATTGAGATATCATTGCTGTTGTCTATATGGATGGGAGTCTCCTTGAAGTTGAATCCATAGTCCAGCATCTTATTTAGAATCTAAAGCACTTGAGCACAGCAGCTTGCAATAGCAATGTATTCAGCCTTAACAGTTGATGCAGACACATAGGATTGTTTCTTACATTGCCAAGAGACTATCCTTCCACCAAGAAACTGACAACCCTCTGATGTAGAGTTTGCAGTCATGTTGCAACCACCATAGTCACAATCTGTATAAGCATACAGACTAAAGTTAGAATTCTTTGGATACCAAAGGCCAAGTGATGGAGCACCTTTGAGATATCTTAAAATTCTTTTGACAGTGGTCAGGTGTGACATCTTGGGGTTGGCTTGATATCTTGCACAAATGCATGCAGCAAACATGATATCAGGCCTGCTAGCTATGAGGTATATAAGAGACCCAATCATTACCCTGTAGAGATGCTCATCAACACACTCTCCCTCAAGATCAGGTCCAAGGGAGTTGTTCCTGGCTATGGGTGTCTTAGCAACCTTACAATCAATCATGTTGAACCTCTTAAGTATGTCTTGTACATACTTTGACTGACTTATGAAGATGTCATTGTCAACTTGCTTCACTTGAATTCCAAGAAAGAAATTGAGTTCCCCCATGGCACTCGTTTCAAACCTGTCCTTTATCAGGTTCTCAAAGTTTTTGTAGAGCTTTGGATTAGTTGACCCAAAGATAACGTCATCTACATATACTAGAACTAGCATTATGTCATTTCATGTTCCTTTGATGAAGAGAGTTCCATCAATAGTACCCCTTTTGTAGCCATGCTGATAGAGATACTAAGATAGAGTCTCATACCACTTCCTTGGTGCTTGGTGCAACCCATAAAGAGCTTTATGAAGCCTGCAGACATAATCAGGATGATCAGAATCTGCAAACATAGGTGGTTGTCTGACATACACCTCTTCATCAATCACCCCATAGAGAAAAGCACACTTGACATCAAGTTGGTAGACCTTGAAGTTCTTGGATGCAGTAAAAGCTAGGAATATTCTGACAGCTTCAAGTCTTGCTACAGGAGCAAAAACATCTGTGTAGTCAATTCTTTCTTCTTGAGTATACCCTTGAACAACTAGTCTTGCCTTGTTCTTGATGACAAGTCCTCTATCATCCTTTTTATTCATGTACACCCATTTGGTTCCTATGGTAGTCTTCCCTTGAGGAAGAGGACATAGGTTCCAAACCTTTTACCTTTTGAATTGAAGTAGCTCCTCTTGCATAGCTTCAACCCAACTTCCATCCTTTAGAGCCTCATCAATCTTCTTTGGCTCTATCTGGGACAAGAAACAAGAGTGAAGACAAACATTTGCATCATGGGTTAGTCCTCTTGTTCTCACCCCTGAATCAACATCTCCAATGATGTTTGTGGTAGGATGAGACTTGTGGATCCTTAGCTGACGGATCACAGTATGTTGCTTAGACAGATCTAAATTTGAGAAATTCTGATCTGGCAAGGAGGGTTCACCCTCCACATCAGCACACTTATCAATATTGACTTGATCCAATGAGTGTGTGATATCACTGATTTTGTCTTTAATGCAGTGGTTATCACATCAAGAAATTCCTGATCACTTTCACCACCACCATTTTCTCCAACATTTGAAGCTCCTTCATCTGAGTTTTGTGCCTCTAAGGTGGAATTTGAAGGCACCCCAGAAGTATTAGCAGGATTTGTCATTAATGTGCTGGTAGAAGCTTCATTTGCAGGATTGGTTACCACTGGAGCTGAAGATGTGTAGCTTGAAGGTCTTCTTAGCTCAAATCTTGGGTCAGGATCACCTGTAGGTAGTATATCTGTGGACCCTAAATCAAGATCAAATAGCCAATCCGGACCAGAACCTATCACACTGGGAGTGTGTTCATTGAAAGTCACATTGGCTGACTCCTGAACTACTCTAGTTCTGAGATTGTATACTCTAAAAGCTTTAGCTTGAGAAGAGTATCCAATATAATGTCCATCATTTGATTTCTCAGCAAACTTGGCAATTTGATCTTTGGTATTTAAGATGGTGCAAGGACATCCAAATGACCTGAGAAAACTAATGAAAGGTTTTCTCTTGTACCAAAGTTCATAAGGAGTCTTACCATGTGTCTTAACTACTAAAACTCTGTTTTGCACATAGCAAGCAGTGTTCACTGCATCTGTCCAAAAGGTGATAGGCAGTTTAGAGTCAGATAACATAGTTCTTGCAGCTTTAATTAGTGTCATGTTTCTCCTCTCAGCAACACCTTTTTGCTGAGGAGTCCTGGGAGCACTATATTGTCTTGTAATACCTTTTTCATCATAAAATGTATCAAGGATTTGATTCTTGAATTCAGTTCCTTGATCACATCTTTGGTTTTGACCTTGTGATCACATTGATTCTCAATCTTTAAGATGAAATTCTTTAGAATCTCAGGGGTCTCATCCTTAGTTTTAAGAAAGAAGACCCAAGTGAATCTTGTAAAATCATCTGTGATCACCAAACAATAAGAGGTCCTTCCTTGACTCATTACACTAGTGGGGCCAAATAGATCCATATGTTAAGTGGGGATTAATGATGGAATTTCTCTCCTTTGGCTTGTGAGATACCTTGTGTTGCTTCCCCTTCAGGCATGCAACACAGTGGTCATCACTTGTAAACTCTTTCTTTGGTATTCCAATTACCAAATCATTCTTAATTAATTTATTTATATTTTTAGAGTTTACATGGCACATTCTTTTATGCCAGAGGAAAGACTCATCACTATTTGCTTTAGATAGAAAGAATGAAACTTCTCCTCAGGGAGATGTTTCTTGCAAATCCATCTTGTACATGTTCTCTTTCTTGGGGGCTCTGAGCAGGATGTGCTCATGAGGAATGATCATCCCAGGCTTGAGGACAATGCACTCATGCTTAGTAAAGAGCATGTTATGACACTTATCACAAAATTAGGATACACTCAGAAGATTATACCCAAGCTCCTTGACAAAGTGTACCTTCTTAATGTTGAGCTTACCATTTGTGACCTTGCCCCTCCTATAATGTAACCTCCTACATCTCCTCCAAAAGCAATTGGTCCTCCATCAATTCTTTCAAACTTTTGGAGTAGTGACCTATTGCTTGTCATGTGCCTGGAACAGCCACTGTCAATGATCCATACATTTTTGTTGGTCTTGAGCTGTTCCTGCACAAAAGAGATGGTTAGTTACATTTGGAAACCCAAGCCTCATTGGTCTTGGGCTCATCAAAAGAAGTTGAAGACAATGCAACAGTAATTGATCCTACAGTCATGCTAGAAGGATCATTTGCTGAAGTTGATGAAGAACTTTCAGCCACTTGGTCTTTCTTTGTCTTCCACACCACCTTTGGAAGCTTAGACTTGGCCTTCAATACTTCGGAAGTTTTGTTTACTTCGAAAATTTTGATGACTGAACCTTCGGAAGATCTTGCTTTCACTGCAGCAGGCTTCAATGCTTCAGAAATATTCCTTTCTTCCAAAACCAAATTTTCTTCCGAAGGCAATTTTCCACTTGTCTTCTTCTTCATTTTGGTGCTTCCGAAAGAAAGAGATTTTCCTTTCGAAGCTTGCTTCTTCTTCTCTAAACTCTTAGAAGTTTCTTTCTTGGTCATGTGGAGAGTACTCTTTAGATTGTAAACACAATCCTTAGCAAGATGAGAGGTACTCCCACGCATAACACAGTCCATTTTCTTCCTTCTAGGAGTTTTCTTTTATGAACAAGGCTGAACTTGATCACTTTCCTTCTCCATCTTCATTTTTGCAGATGACGTAGAAACTCTTATGGGGATAGAACTACCTTTGGAGCTGGATGGTTCAGGTTGTACAGCAGTGGTGCACAACTAATCAGCCTTCTTCTTAATGATGGGATGATTTGGACATGAACTGGAACTCTTGTTGATGGAGTCCAAGTTGGTGTCTTCAGCTTTAACCACTTCAAATCTTGCAAAAATGAAGACTTGTTTCTGTGCAGAGTTGAAAGTGGCCTTAATCTTTTGAGCCTTCTTGGACTTTCTTTTGGCCTTCCTGATCAAGTTCTTTCTCTTGGACTTGGTCATCCTGCTTTACTCTCCTCAGAGGGGTGACCCTTCTTAGAATGCTCTTCTTCACTCTTCTCAGAGCCATTCTTCACCATCTCCTCTTCATCCTCTTCAGTCAAAGGGTCTATGAGGGGAAGCTCATCTTCACAAGTTCCACACCTAGGAGATCTTACAGACAAGATTGTATATGGAGGAGCTATCTCACTAGATCCCAGTCCCTGCTTATTTTGATAACAAACTTTTGCATGCAAGGATGAGGATATTATGTTCTTGTAGGTCTCTTCTTCAAGAGCACATGTCTCTGCCTTGGCTTTGCTGAGCACAAGCCCAGCCTAGCATTCAGTTAAATTAGTAATGAGATCTTTGATCTGAGTCCTGTAGTTTGTGTCCTCATATTTAAGAGTTAAAATGGTGTTCTCTAAGTCCTCTATCTTTAGTTTATAATCATTTTCAGCTCTCTTAAAATCAACTTTTAAAATATTTAAGGACTCAAGATTAGATCTCATTTCTAAGTTATAGGACCTGTATCTATTAACTTTAGCAATACCTTCAGGAGTACAAAGATGTTTCAATACCTTGGCTTCATCGTGGTCTGCCATGAGTGCTTGATTTGGAGATGCATCTTCTACCTCAAAGCTCCAGTCAAAGACTCCTTCTTCAATAGCAACTGCAGCTTGCTGCTTTGGATTTTCATTCTGGGGAGCTCTCTCAATATAGTTTGGTCTGGCTTGTGTTTGGCCACCATTTGTCCTTGGTGCCTTACACTCCCTTGCAAAGTGTCCCATCTAGTTACAGTTGTAACACTTTACTTTGCGTTTATCCCGCCCAAACTTTGCACTGGCTGGATTGCTTGGAAACTTCCTCCCTGTCCTCTTGTAGAACTTCTTGGCTCTATGAGTGAGAAGAGCCATCTACTGGACTATCTCCATGTACTCCAGATTATTTGGATGGATACAGTCCAAATCTTCAAGGGTGCAGAGAAAGTTGCCTATGGTTTCATCAGCAGAGACAAAGGCATGAGAAGAACTTGTCTCTTGGAAAGGACTTCCTTGAGTGTAGCTTTCTCTTGGAGTCTCTGGGAAGGTGATGAAAGGGACCTTTTGTGAGTTGTCAGGGTAACATATAAGATGATGTTGTGGTTCAATGCTTTCCCTTTCAGCCACATGGAGGGCCGAACTCAGTTGATTACTAGAGTTACCAGATGAGTTTTGCATATTCATCTCCATCTGGTAGCCACTAAGAATACCATACAACTCTGGAGAGTAAGAGTCTTAAGGTTCTCAGTCCTCTTGATAACAACACAATAATGTGTCCATTGTCTAGGAAGAGAGGACAAAAACTTCCTTACAATGTCCCTGTTCTCAAGAGTTACTCCAACATCCATTAGAGTATCCACAATCTCTACATACCTGAAGTATTGTTGAGTCATTGTTTCACCTACCTTGAAGGACCGATGAAGGGTATACAATTACAACACAACAACACAATGAGGAGAGTTCTCTAGAACACTTAAAAGATCAAATAGAGAACTAGTAACTTAAGTGAAAGATGCAAAGAACACAAGTAAAATGAGAGACAGAACAAGATAGCTAACAACACAAGTATTTTGTTTTCAAGAATGTTGTATATTGCTTCTCAAGTTCTTTTACAAATATTACAAAGCATAGATTAAAGTTACAAGTACTTGAGATACTTTATACTACATCCTACAACCGGCCATACTTTGAAGGCCAACTGGATACATAAGACTAGACAACAAAATCAAATGTAGAGTCAAAAGGCAGATTGCCTTTTGACTAGTGACTATGACATGTCATAGCTCACATTCTAATATATTACAAAAAGGATAAAAGTACATAAAGTAGAAAGCTTAGACTCAAGACCTCAATATACAGTTACCAAAAGCATGGACCTTTTCACCAACTCACGTAAGTTGGTGACCGAACAGAGTTGCAGCGGAAAGGTGGTCCAGCTTTATGGTAAAGTACATCAGATAAAAGCATGTATCTAAAAGTCTTTGGAAGAAATATGTCTTCACTCTTTGGCTTCGGAAGACTTTGTTTTTTGAAGCTTCGGAAGACTTCACTTTTGGCTTCGGAAGATATTGGTCTTGGCTTCAGAAGATTTTACACTTAGAACATTTCTTAGGGCAAGGTGTAAAACTTTCGAAGCATTTCTACTTCTGTTCTTTAGTGCATGCATGCAGAAAGACTTTGAATGTTTTGGCTGCATCAGACGTATAGGAATCCTTACATTAATGCATCCCATATTTGTCTTGCAGTTTTAAATTTTGGGACTTGGAGTGTCAAATCCTCCGGTAATGCTTGAAATAGATATGCAATAGTAGTCTTGTCCTTTTTCGTGTCAGGTTGAGTTTCAGTAGTGGGTTCAATCGTATAGTTCTGCCCTTGACTTCCCATGAAAAGGGTGAGATCCTAAACTAATAACGCTCCATGAGATCCGGCCTTGACCAATCATGTCACATTATGCAATTCATCACATGTAATTATGTACTTAGAAAGAAGAAGGGATATGTTTCAACAAAACTTATTAAAACACAATCATAATTATGCCATAATAAAAGTAGGCAAATAGTCTTAACAACAGTTAGCTTAGGGTCAACAAACTTAAACACCAATCATAAAAGTCACACATACGATAGAAACATAAAAAACCAAGAAGATAGTCATAACCCCTTAACACGTCTAAACATCACCATCATAGTTCAACAAACAAAAGAGAAAGTGCAAGATTAGTGTTTGTTTATCAACACAAGAATTATCTCTCAGACTCACTTGGACACACTCGAATGTTGATGCAGAAAACCTTGAATGAGTTGATAATAATATACTAAGTTAATGAACACAAAAGATGATTTTCAAGATACTTGTATATATTACTTCTCAACTCAAAGTTTTACAAGACTCTTACAAGCATTACCAAATGAGTTACAATGAGAAACTATATATATTACTATCTGCAGTCGATTATACTTAGATTACCAGCTGGAACTTACTACTAAACAAATGTTACATTATTAGAAGTAAGGTATCTAAGATAAAGTATTATCCTAGATTAGGTAGTCATGACAGGTCCATGACTTCCCTTTTATCACCAACTAAACATGGTAACTGTACTATCTGATAAAGGTGAACAGTGGAATAAAGTAAGGTTAACTACATGGGCATGGAAAAGCACCATTCAGTATATCAGAGATGGCAGTGGCTTGTTAGACCGACCATACTTATGTCCACTAGTTCATAGTTGGTTCTTCTGAAGGCTAATTGCCTTTGGAAGAATTAGTTCTTCTGAAACCAATTTATACTTCGGAAGAATCAACTTCTTCCGATGCTTTACCAAGTCTTCACGATTTTATCTTCGGAAACCTTTGCCTTGAATCTTCTAAGTTTTTAGCTTCGGAAGAGAATTCAATTAGTCTCGGAAGACTGAGTTTCTCTTCGGAATTTCTTCTAACTTCAGACTTCAGAAGATCTTGAACTTAGCTTTGGAGGTTCTGGTTCTTCTTCGGAAGACTTTCTTTTGATGCACTAAAATTCTTCTAAGTGTTTGTTTTGGTTGCACCAACCTTATCTGACCCAACAAACTCCTCCTAGGCTGATGCTACCAAAACTTCACTTATATTTATTTCTCAAAACTTTCAACACCAAGAAAAGAAGATATTTGTCTGTTTCTTTGTTCTTTCCTAGCTGAGAAGTTTGTACAAGTCATTAGTAGTCAGCAAGTCCAGTCTCTTACTCTGAATGACATGTACCCTTTGTTGTGACCCTATATAGAGAGTCAGTTGATGGGAGTTGTATTCATACTCCCATCTAACTGTGGGTTCCAAAGCTGGGCCTTCAACCATCTGCCGGAATGACTGGCCTTTAGTGGTGGACCCCTCTTTTTCTTCCCTTGCTCTCAACTTCAACTCATCTTCAATCTTTGCGTTTGTAGTAAGTTCTGCAAGATGAAGACTGCTCAGATGGTTTCTGATGTGAGCACCTACTTGAGAGTTAGGGGGTTGGAGAATGGTTTTTCTTCTAACTCAGCAATATCAAACCCCGTTTGAGTGCAGCAGAGATGGTGTTTTAATTCGGTTGACTTCACCATTCTCCATTTCCATAACAACCTTATGAAAAGGTTCTTCAAACCTCCACTGGACAATCTTCTTCCGAGGAACAAGGAGTTGAGATGGCAGTTTATCCACCTTCCTGGTGTCCAGTAGAGTCACCAGTCTTCTTCTCAGCTTCTTCTCTTCCTCCTTGAGGGAATCTGAGTTTGGCACTCTGGTTTCCTTTGCGAAGTGATATCTCATTCAGAGTCATCAATAGGCAAAGTTGTCGTAGTCTCAGTCTTAGAGATGTTGCCACTGTCCTGAGAGCCCAATGAGACACTCTCAGTAGTGGCATCTGAGTCTACATGAGTGCCCTCCACTTCAGTGAGACTCACCTTAGTTTGGCTTTGCTGAAGGGGGCTAGAAGTCAGAGGTTTCCTAGGGCTCAGTTGATCTTTAATTTGGTGTGATATTGTCACACCCCAGGCCCAAGGTGGGTGGAACGTCACAGACTGGTAACAATCCTGGCAGCGGAAACTAACCATCGAAAGAGCACATAAGGAGAGAACATTGCATGGAATTACATTAGGTAATAAAACCTGGCTATAAAAGTTGAGCCCAGTCATGAGTAGACATATTCAGTACAAATTGTTTCATAATTAAAAGATACAACAAGTTTAGATTATTTCAAATGTTTAAAATCAAACAAGCAATGCCATGGGTCACAGTGCTACGTCATCCATAAGCCTTCCACACAAGCTAGACCTTCATCAAGGGTTACATGAAAACATGCTCAAAAGAATTTGTTTCAACTAAAAAGTTGGTGAGTTCAAATGCTTAAAATTTAAAAACAAAAGGATTCATTTGAATCCAATATTTTATTTAGAAATCATAGTATCATTGTTATGGGGATCACAATCAACCCTACACTCAGCCCTGGTTAGCCTCTTCAAAACTTGTGTTACCGGTTAAATCCCATAGGGAAACTGAGCCTCAAATCAGTGCACCATACCTGCTGGATGGTTCACCATAGTATCTTTTTAAAAACCAGTAACATGTCACAAACGACCCCGCAGGATCTCAGTGTGGTACCCTTCCCGTTTATTACGAAAGGCATTGTGTGTGGGGGATTCCCCAAGTAGATCTACCCATATAGACAAGCGGTTCACACAAGCATTAATGATTGCAATACAAATATCAACAGGTATCAACATTTACCACAACATACAATCTAATGAAATAGCACAAAAAAATAGTTTCAGTTTAAACAGAGCATGCTTCATCCCAAAACAATAGTAAAAAGGGGAACACTAGAACTCACCTTTGAAAGCAGGAAATAGATCACACGAAGGAAAAATGTTTCGATCCTAGAACCCTAATCAATAAGATTCCAGCAATAAGCTATATGCTTAAAGGTCATTACAGATGTAATCAGTTATTTTATAACGTTAAATGTTCCATAAACCTTGATTCAACAACGTTCAAGTTAAAAAGTTTCCTTTTTAGGAAAGTTTGTGTTCTATGATTAAGATTGAAAGTTTTTATGATTATAATTAGTTTGTTAGAGTGTAATATGTGTGTCAAGTATTTTCAGTCAAAGGGTCGAGTTTTTGGTGAATTAGCAGAATTTACACTTTAGCCCCTTAAGTTTTAAAGTTTACAGTTTTACCCCAAAGTTTGTTTTCTTCCAAATTTTCACCAATATCATCTCGGGGCTTCTAACCTACCGAAATAATGTAACATTTATAGGTTTTAGGTTCCTTATTTTAATTTCAAGGTTTTATCCAAAGATCACCCGTTGGGCTTGTTTTCGTTGAATAATTCCATGTAAACCATATTTTAACCCAATAACTCACCAAATCCGACTTTTATCACTAGAACAATCATTTTAGGGCCTGGAATTCTTTCTAAAAACTTTCAGTTCTCTAAGTTTTTCTATTTTTAAGGGTTTTGCCACTTTTCGGGTCCTAGATAAGTTCATTACTACCACAATCCGGTCCTTACCATGTTCCGAGCCATCAATACCCAAAATTACAGCATTTATATCCCAACATTCACTGGATGTTAGTCTTAGTCCACGGGTGGAACATACAAATTATAGGTATTGATTTTGGTGGTTGATTTACCCTATTAACACTTGTGTAATCATCATAAAATGTACATAAACATTTCCACGTCATATTGTAACTTTCGCGCCAGGTTATTATGGTGTTTATAATTGGTTTTTAAGTAGGTTATTAACTTTGGTTGGGAGAGTGCTAAGGACAAGCGGATATATGGTTCATAATCACATGAAAAGGGGGTTTTCAAGGTGACATATTGTGCACTGAGTCTAGATCATCTATCATTCAACAAAGTTTACCTCAAATGAAGATCGGAAATCCCACAAAGACGAGAATCAGCAACAAGATCTGTTTGAACAATAAGAGCATGGTCTGAGGTGGGATAAAGGTGATTACTCTAGGATTTAGGACATAGGAGTACAAAGATACTTACACTTTAGATAGTTAATAGTTTAAGAAGGTTAGTTAAACAAATGACTCCTTCGAACAAGCTGGAATCTCTGAACTTAGCCAAAAACCGTGCACCAAAAGCTCACCCACAATCTTTTTCGTGTTGCCTCGGTTTGGTTGATAGTGAGAAATGATGATCTTCAGGAGTTCTTGCTAGACGAGTATTTTGCTGTGAAGCAGCATAAACAATTGTCTATTCCTCCATATTGATGCTTTCTTCAGACTAGTGTTGAGTATTTCTTGAGTTGTCAACTGATAGGGCTGTAAACGAGTCGAGCCGAGCCAGCAAGGATGGGTTCGAGCTCGAGCTCGAAGCTTATTGAGCCGAGCCGAGCCAGCTCGAAAATTTTAATGAGCTCAATATACAGGCTTGAGTTCGGCTCGTGAAAAGCTCGAGCCAGCTCGTGGCTCGTTCGCGCCAGCTCGATTTAATTTTTTTTACTTTTTCACATTAATTATATGAAAACACAAAAATAATATATTAGGGCTTTTATCTTTTGTTGGGTACTCTGTACTTGGGAAACAAAAATCATTATTTTGAATATAAATAATTTACTATCAAGTTATATGTTTTTTAAACAAAATACTTAATGTTTCTAAAAAGATTTTATTTTTATTTTAAGAAAACTTTTTTGAAAATCTTAATATAAAAATAATAATCATAATAATTGTAGTAGAAATAATAATCATTATTATTATACTATATAAATATATATATATATATACATATATTATATGCACCGAGTCATGAGCCGAGCCAACGAGCCGATCCACGAGCCGAGCTCGAACCGAGCTAACCCTGGCTCGAGTTCGGCTCGTTTATAATTCGAGCCGAGCCGAGCCGGCTCGTTCAGATACGAGCTTTTTTCGAGCCGAGCTTTTTTCGAGCCGAGATTTTCTCGAGCGAACTTCGAGCCACGAACTTTTTGTACAGCCCTATCAGCTGATGAATTTTGAAGTTCACTTTGTTGACAACTTGTTGAAGCTCAAATGGTTCCTGAGATGTTCATGCTTTCGGGACTTCCATTTGTGGGAGCTTGATCTTTATCAACTCTTGGAGAACTTAGAATAGATTTGGGTAACTCAAACAGTTAATCATCATCTGATCATTTTGAGTTCATGTTACAGCTAAAACATTCTCACAAGAAGGTTTAGAATAGTTTGGAAACAATTCTAAATCGAAAATATGGTCAGGACCATTTCTTTTAACGCAAGAAGTGTGCTCATTAACAACAATGTTAGAAGATTCCTCAAATTGTTGATTTTTGATGTTATAAACTCTATAAGCCATAAAGTTAGGGGAATATCCAACAAAGATAGCATCATCTGACTTTTCAGCAAATTTTGCCAAATTGTGCTTTATGTTCAATATGGTGCACGTGCTGCCAAAGGACCTAACAAAGCCAATGAACGGTAGCCTCTTTTTCCATAGCTCATAAGGGGTTTTTCCATGAGGCTTAATAACAAGAACCCTGTTCTGCATATAGCATGCAATGCTGACTGCCTCTGCCCAGAATGTAAAGGCAGCTTTGAATCAGCTATCATAGTTCTAGCAGCCACAATAAGTGTCCTATTTCTCATCTCAGCAACACCGTTTTGTTGAGGAGTTCTAGAAGTATTGTATTGTCTGGAAATCCCTTTTGAGTTACAGAATGAGTCTGGAACTTGATTCTTAAACTCAGTCCTTTGATCACTTCTTAAGATTTTTACCTTGTGATCAATTTGATTTTCAATTTTAAGAATAAAAGATTTTAAAGTTCAAGCAATTTCATCTTTAGTTCTTCAGAAGAATACCCATGTAAATCTTGTAAAGTCATTAACAATCACAAGGCAATATGATTTCCTTCCAATGCTTATTATACTTATGGGACCAAATAGATCCATGTGCAATAAGTAATATGGGGTGGTGATAGAGTTAACTTCTTTGGATTTATGAGTTACCCTATTTTGCTTTCCTTTCAGACATGCAACACAGTTATCTTTACAGAAAAATTCCTCTTTAGACACACCATGTACAAAGTTATTTTTAACCAAATTATTCATGGTTTTAAAATTAACATGACACATTCTTTTATGCCACACAGTTGACTCGTCACCATTGGCTTTGGAAAGAAAGCATGATACTTCACCCAGTGGGGAAGCGTTGTTCATGTCCAGCTTGTACATATCCCCTCTCCTAGGAGATCTAAGAAGCACCAATTCCTGAGGAATTTCCATCCCGGGTTAAAGGATAATGCACTCATGTTCTGTGAAAAGCATTTGGTGCTTTTGATCACAAAATGGAGAAACACTTGGGAGATTATGTTCAAGTTATTTGACAAAGTTTACTTTGTCAACCTTTAACTTACCATTTGATACACTACCTCTACCAGAAATGTATCCTCTGGCTTCACCTCCAAGCTAAACAGGACCTCCATCAAAATATTGAAATTGTTGAAGAAGATATTTGTTCCCTGCCATGTGCCTGGAGCATCCACTATCTACAATCCACACATTGCTATTTTTGTCATGTAGACGTCCCTGCACATAAGGTGAAATAATTAGTTGCCATTAGAAACCCAATCCTTGTAGGTCTTGGGTTCTTCCAATAAGGAGAGTTCTTTAGAACACTTAACAGATCAAATAGGGAACTGGTAACTTAAGTGAAAGATGCTAAGAACACAAGTAAAATGAGAGACAGAACAAGATAGCTAACAACACAAGTATTTGGTTTTCAAGAATGTTGTATATTGCTTCTCAAGTTCTTTTACAAATGTTACAAAGCATAGATTAAAGTTATAAGTACTTGAGATACTTTATACTACATCCTACAGCCGGCCATACATTGAAGGCCAGCTGGATACATAAGACTAGATAACAAAATTAAATGTAGAGTCAAAAGGCAGATTGCCTTTTGACTAGTGACTATTACATGCCATAGCTCACATCCTAATATATTACAAAAAGGATGAAAGTACATAAAGTAGAAAGCTCAAACTCAAGACCTCAATGTACAGTTACCAAAATCATGGACCTATTCACCAACTCATGTAAGTTGGTGACTGAACAAAGTTGCAGCAGAAAGGTGGTTTAGCTTTACGATAAAGTACATCAGATAAAAGCATGTATCTAAAAGTCTTCGGAAGAAATCTGTCTTCACTCTTCGGATTCGGAAGACTTCACTTTTGGCTTCGAAAGATATTGGTCTTGGCTTTGGAAGATTTTACACTTAGAATATTTCTTAGTCCAAGGTGTAAAACTTCCGAAGCATTTCTACTTCTGTTCTTTAGTGCATGCATGCAGAAAGACTTTGAATGTTTTGGCTGCATGAGACTTATATAAATCCTTACAAATTCCCCTAGGCTCATGCTACCAAAACATTTGAAGATCTTTAGCTTTTGACAGTCCTCATTATGACGATGACCATGCCCTTCTTCATTAGATGGTCAGGGTCACTTAGACTCTCAAAGTATCTGCTCATCTCAAAGAGATCATGCAGAGCTAGGTTGAATAGGTCTTGCCATGTGTAGACATCTTCACCACCTTAATCTCTGATCACATGCCATCTCTCTGGATTAGTTGTGAAGGTCCAGGATAAGATGGGTCTCTCAGATGCAAGAGGAGCCACTTGGATCAGAGTTGATTGGGTTGCCTCTTCATGCACATCCTCAGGTTGATCAGACTCAGCCTGAGGTACAGAGGTGGATGATTCAGACTTCTTCTTCTTCTTTGACTTTGGTTTAGAATCCATCCTCTTCCTCCTCTTTAAGGACTTTAACTAAGAAGACTGGTCTGCAGCACCTTGTTGATCAGTCTTGTCTTGCTCAGTTGGGTGTTCCTCCCTCACAAGTTCAGAAGGAGAGGGAGTTTGACCCACCCTGCTGTGGATCAGAAGATGAAGCTTGCTGAGGCTCAGCAGGAGGTCAAGGTTGTGTTTCTCAGGTTGTTCACCCTTAACCTCCACTTCAAGAGGAGCTTGACTTGGAGGGGAGTGTAAATCAACTACTTTTGATCTTCTGCTTGATTACCCTGATGTGCTCATCCATTGTGGATAGAGACATAGGGCCAAGTCTCCTTCCGGAGAATCCATACAGCTTCAAGAAGCTCATCATCCTTTGTCTATCAGCAGACTTCTTCATGCTCTTTTGGATAATGGCTCTTGACTTTGCAGCCTCTTCCCTCATCTTTCTCTTTGTTGCCTTTTGTGCTTTGAGTACTTGAAGTTCAAGCTGTTTGAGATACTCAAACTCAATATACTCAAAGGACAAGGGAAGAAGTGCAGATGCCTGGTAGAGACCTGTGGCACTCAGGTAGTTGATCATATTTTGCCTATCAGTTTCTTTGTCTACCTGAGGTTCTTGTGTAGCTGCCACAGTCTCTTGAACAGGGCTTTCTTGAACTAGGGAGAGAGTAGGGACATGCTTGTATAATCATTTCTGTCTCTTCTCCTCTTTGATTTGGAGAAGTAGCCTTGCATCCTCTGCTTCCTTCATCTCTCTTGACACTTCCATGTCAGCCAGTTCATTAAGTTCCTCTAAGGGGAGAGATATAATCTCATCAATGTCATAGTTCCTGGTGTGCAGGTAAGTAATCCTAACTGCCCTCAACTCATTATCTTAAGTGTTTGGTCTGGGGGCAGCCCTGATTGCAGCTTGCATGAAGCCTGAAGACCCAGAGAAACTTTCTCCCCTTAGCTTCCTCTTCCTCTCTCTCCTCCTCCTCAATCTCCTCAGGAGTTAAAATCCTTTTCCCTTTGTCACCCACAGACCTTTGTTACACAGGGTGGAGAGAGCTTTGGCCCTTGGTGTAGCTTCAAAGCTCTAGCCAGAGAGAGGTTGTGATACACCTTCACCAGCAGGTGTTTCACTGAGGGAATGAATTTCTGAAGTAGTTGTTGGTGTGACAAGGCTCTCAGGCTCTATCACTGGGCTTTCAGTCAAGGTTTTCTTTTTGAAGCTAATCTTAGGTTCTGCCTCAACATCCAGTGGACCAATAACATTACCTGATTGCCTTTGTCTCCTTCATAGACTGAACTCTTCAGTAATTTTGTCTTGAATCCTTTGTGCCAGCCTGCCAGCTTGTCTAGATTGACTTGGGTTGACAAGTGGCATGTTGATCAAGTCAAGACCTTCATAGTGGTTCAAGGTCCGAAAGTTGAATACCTCTTGCTGCCCTTGAACTCTTTAAAGAATGAGGGCTCTTCTATCAGCATCATACCTCCACCCAATAATGTAGTTTGAAGTTCCTTGGGTTGGGGATGATATAGCCCTGAATGCCTTCCTCAAAGAGACTCTGAATGAAAGAGTCTATAGAGTCCACATCAATGTAAACTTGAGGAAGTTGCTGAGTATGTACAATTGCAAGTGAGGATGGTGAGTCCTTAATGTCCATACTCTCTAAAGAACTCCTAGGTTCTGTGACTGTAATGACTTTCTCTTCGTTTTGGGTAGCATCACCCTCTTGCACAGGTGAGCTAGGAGTTAGGTCAATCACATTCACAGGTTCTTGTGTTCGAGGTTGAGCTCTCCTTAAAGGTCTCCCAGCTAGTTTTTTCCTAGGATAAGATATCTCAAGTTGCTGATCATTGACCCAGTTATGCAGGGTAGTCACCTGAGACTCAAGGTAACTAACCTTAGAGACTAAATAGATGCATGTTTTGATAGTTTTTGCACCTTTAGTCTCAAGTTCCCCTCATCTTCATCAGAAGAGTCATTGGGGGATGAGATAATTGGACCAAAGTCCTTTCTCTCACCACCAGCTTCAGGTTCTTGGCTGCTGGATTTCCTCTGCTCATTGACAGCCTCAGTTGAGGTGTCAATAGGTTGAGTTGCAATGGTTGAGGTCTTAATGATGTAATCACTTGCAGAAGTGAGAGCCTCTTCCATATGGATCTCCTGAACAAGTTCAGGTTGATCCACCTCAGTAATGGGTGACTGATGTGGGCTAGACATAGGGGACTCAGGAGCACTCATCTCTCTTTGAGTAGGGGAAGAGTAGAGAGACTCATGGTACTCACTGAACCCTAAGTCTTCATCAGTATAGAATTCAAGGTTAGGAATGGGTTGAGTTAAGTCTAAAGGCTAGGGATGGTAACTGTCCCCTGAAGGTTGTTCACTTGAGTGTTGAGACTCAGAGTGAAGGCTTAAGGCAGTTGGGCTTGTGAGCTCGTCAGGCTGAGTATAAGGAACCTCAGCACTGATTCTTGAACAGATGGGAATGGTTTGCTCCTCAGGGGAAGTGGGAGCTCTAGTATCCACTTCCTCCTGTATGGGTGAGTGTATGGGGGCCTACACAAGCTCAATAGCTTGAACAGGGGTTCGTTTGGATTTTCTTTGGTAGGTGAGGGTGATTTGTGGTCTTTTTGGTGGTTGGGAGGTAGAAGGTGTGGGTTCAACACTAGCTTGTGTTGCTAGGTTATCATCTTGAGCAATGAGCTCTAACATTTTTGGGACAAGGGCTGTTTCTACCCCTAAGAAGCCTAAAGTTGGCTTCTTTATGATTTTAAAAATGTCGGCTTCATCTGCCCCAATTTAAGAATATTACCTCTTTCCCTCAACTTTGAGCCCAGTTCACAGTTGAGAATGCATTGAACATATCTAGGAAACATGTAATACTCTATGGAGTCCAATTTAGCAAGAAAATTTGTGCAAACAAACTGAGAGTACCTGAACTTGACCCCTTGAACCATTACATGCACTATGAAGGAGAGATCCTCAAGAATCTGGTCCCATCCTCCATGCTTGTTTGACAAGCTGTGGATAACCACATGGAGCAGGTATTTCAACTGGGATGAGACCTTCCCTTTCCTGAAGGTCTTTACAGAGAAATCTCCCTTATAGCCCATTTGCACAAAAGAATGATTAACAGCTTCCTTTGGGAAGGACAATTCACCTTCTTCATCATCCAGCTGTAAATGAGTGTCGATGATGGCTGGAGTGACGAAGATTTTCCTCCCCTGCACTGTGGCAGACAGTGCCTTCTCCCCATCCATAATGACCTCTTGGCAGGTCTTTCAAAATTCAAGTAGATGATCCTCATAGAGAGTAGGATCAATGGTTAGGGAGGTGAACTAGTTGGATAAAGCCAGAAAATGGCAAACCTCTGAGAAACTATCATCTTTCTTAGAGTTCAACAGAGCAACCTGGTTGTGTTGCCTGTGAAGTTGCATGGAGAAGTCAGGGTTGTTTCTGCAGTTTAGATTGGCCATTTTGAGAAGCTTAAAGGTGAAAGAAGGTGAAGAATAAAGGCGGTTTGGGAGAATTTAGGTTTAAGGAATAGCGTAATTGAAGAAGATGGTGAAAGAGGGGGAACCGTTGGGTATTTATGTGAAAAGGATTTGAGACAAAGTTAATGAAAGAGGATATACTTTGAAATCCGGATGTCTGTCCCACCTCTGAAAAAGTAGTTTACTTTTGCCCAAAAGTAGTTTTCTTGGAAGTCGAGAAATCTTTCGAAGGTTATTTAGCTTCGAAAGTTCTGAAGAAAAAGCTTCCGAAGGAAAATTGGCTTTGGAAGATATTTCAAAGGTTTTTGATAATTTTTCTTCGGAAGAGATTTAATACTCAGAGTTTATATTCTAAAAAGAATGAAAACTTCCGAAGGTAAATTGCTTTCGGAAGAAAATTGTTCTTTTAAAACATAAAAGTACTTAAGTTGATTTTAAGCTTTGGAAGATATTTTAGAGATTTCTTCCGAAGGTAAAATTACTGAAGTAGTTATTTGTTTACTAAGACATAATTTTCTTCCGAAGATAATTTTAAATCTTCCGAATAGTAAAGAGATCAAAATTTTCAAAAATCTAAGGAATGTCTTTTGAAAAGATTTTCTTCCGAAGAGAACAAGGGCTTATGAAGGTGATTAAATAGACAACTTAGGACACACATGTTTTAGAAATAATATGATTAAGTTTTAAGAAAAGCTATTCAAAGTTAATCATCCCAACAGCTGATACAAGATATTTAAATCTTAGTTCATCAAAAGCTTTGATGAACAGATCAGCATATTGTTCATTTGTGTTAACTTTGACTTGTTTGATTAATCCATTTTCAAAGTTATCTCTAATCAAATGATACCTGATATTGATATGCTTTGTCCTTGAGTGTTGCACAGGATTTTCTGTGATTGAGATATCATTGCTGTTTTCTATATGGATGGGAGTCTCCTTGAAGTTGAATCCATAGTCCAGCATCTGATTTTGAATCTAAAGCACTTGAGCACAGCAGCTTGCAACAGCAATGTATTCAGCCTTAGCAGTTGATGCAGACACACAGGATTGTTTCTTACATTGCCAAGAGACTATCCTTCCACCAAGAAACTGACAACCCTCTGATGTAGACTTTGCAGTCATGTTGCAACCACCATAGTCACAATATGTATAAGCATACAGACTAAAGTTAGAATTCTTTGGATACCAAAGGCCAAGTGATGGAGCACCTTTGAGATATCTTAAAATTCTTTTGACAGTGATTAGGTGTGACATCTTGGGGTTGGCTTGATATCTTGCACAAATGCATGTAGCAAACATGATATCAGGCCTGCTAGCTATGAGGTACAAAAGAGACCCAATCATTACCCTGTAGAGATGCTCATCAACACACTCTCCCTCAAGATCAGGTCCAAAGGAGTTGTTCCTGGCTATGGGTGTCTTAGCAACCTTACAATCAATCATGTTGAACCTCTTAAGTATGTCTTGTACATACTTTGACTGACTTATGAAGATGCCATTGTCAACTTGCTTCACTTGAATTCCTAGAAAGAAATTGAGTTCCCCCATGGCACTCATTCCAAACCTGTCCTTTATCAGCTTCTCAAAGTCTTTGTAGAGCTTTGGATTAGTTGACCCAAAGATAATGTCATCTACATATACTTGAACTAGCATTATGTCATTTCATGTTCCTTTGATGAAGAGAGTTCCATCAATAGTACCCTTTTTGTAGCCATGCTGATAGAGATACTAAGATAGAGTATCATACCACTTCCTTGGTGCTTGGTGCAACCCATAAAGAGCTTTATGAAGCCTGCAGACATAATCAGGTTGATCAGAATCTTCAAACACAGGTGGTTGTCTAACATACACCTCTTCATCAATCACCCCATAGAGAAAAGCACACTTGACATCAAGTTAGTAGACCTTGAAGTTCTTGGATGCAGCAAAAGCTAGGAATATTCTGATAGCTTCAAGTCTAGCTACAGGAGCAAAAACATCTGTGTAGTCAATTCTTTCTTCTTGAGTATACCCTTGAACAACTAGTCTTGCCTTGTTCTTGATGACAAGTCCTCTGCCATCCTTTTTATTCCTGTACACCCATTTGGTTCCTATGGTAGTCTTCCCTTGAGGAAGAGGACATAGGTTCCAAACCTTTTACCTTTTGAATTAAAGTAGCTCCTCTTGCATAGCTTCAACCCAACTTCCATCCTTTAGAGCCTCATCAATCTTCTTTGGCTCTATCTGGGACAAGAAACAAGAGAGAAGACAAACATTTGCATCATGGGTTAGTCCTCTTGTTCTCTTCCCTGAATCAACATCTCCAATGATGTTTGTGGTAGGATGAGACTTGTGGATCCTTAGCTGACGGATCACAGTATGTTGCTTAGACAGATCTAAATTTGAGAAATTCTGATCTGGAAAGGAGGGTTCACCCTCCACATCAGCACACTTATCAATATTGACTTGATCCAATGAGTGTGTGATATCACTGATTTTGTCTTCATTGTAGTGGTTATCACATCAAGAAATTCCTGATCACTTTCACCACCACCATTTTCTCCAACATTTGAAGCTCCTTCATCTGAGTTTTGTGCCTCTAAGCTGGAATTTGAAGGCACCCCAGAAGTATTAGCAGGATTTGTCATTGATGTGCTGGTAGAAGCTTCATTTGCAGGATTGGTTACCACTGGAACTGAAGATGTGTAGCTTGAAGGTCTTCTTAGCTCAAATCTTGGGTCAGGATCACCTGTAGGTAGTATATCTGTGGACCCTAAATCAAGATCAAATAGCCAATCCGGACCAGAACCTATCACACTGGGAGTGTGTTCATTGAAAGTCACATTGGCTGACTCCTCAACTACTCTAGTTCTGAGATTGTATACTCTATAAGCTTTAGCTTGAGAAGAGTATCCAATATAATGTCCATCATTTGATTTCTCAGCAAACTTGGCAATTTGATCTTTGGTATTTAAGATGGTGCAAGGACATCCAAATAACCTGAGAAAACTAATGAAAGGTTTTCTCTTGTACCAAAGTTCATAAGGAGTCTTACCATGTGTCTTAACTACTAAAACTCTGTTTTGCACATAGCAAGCAGTGTTCACTGCATCTGCCCAGAAGGTGATAGGCAGTTTAGAGTCAGACAACATAGTTCTTGCAGCTTTAATTAGTGTCCTGTTTCTCCTCTCAGCAACACCTTTTTGCTGAGGAGTCCTGGGAGCACTATATTGTCTTGTAATACCTTTTTCATCATAAAATGTATCAAGGATTTGATTCTTGAATTCAGTTCCTTGATCACATCTTATGGTTTTGACCTTGTGATCACATTGATTCTCAATCTTTAAGATGAAATTCTTTAGAATCTCAGGGGTCTCATCCTTAGTTTTAAGAAAGAAGACCCAAGTGAATCTTGTAAAATCATCTGTGATCACCAAACAATAAGAGGTCCTTCCTTGACTCATTACACTAGTGGGGCCAAATAGATCCATATGTAATAAGTGGGGATTAATGATGGAATTTCTTTCCTTTGGCTTGTGAGATACCTTGTGTTGCTTCCCCTTCAGGCATGCAACACAGTGGTCATCACTTGTAAACTCTTTCTTTGGTATTCCAATTACCAAATCATTCTTAATTAATTTATTTATGTTTTTAGAGTTTACATGGCACATTCTTTTATGCCAGAGGAAAGACTCATCACTATTTGCTTTAGATAGAAAGCATGAAACTTCTCCTCAGGGAGATGTTTCTTGCAAATCCATCTTGTACATGTTCTCTTTCTTGGGGGCTCTGAGCAGGATGTGCTCATGAGGAATGACCATCCCAGGCTTGAGGACAATGCACTCATGCTTAGTAAAGAGCATGTTATGACTCTTATCACAAAATTAGGATACACTCAGAAGATTGTACCCAAGCTCCTTGACAAAGTGTACCTTCTTAATGTTGAGCTTACCATTTGTGACCTTGCCCCTCCTATAATGTAACCTCCTACATCTCCTCCAAAAGCAATTGGTCCTCCATCAATTCTTTCAAACTTTTGGAGTAGTGACCTATTGCTTGTCATGTGCCTGGAACAGCCACTATCAATGATCCATACATTTTTGTTTGTCTTGAGCTGTTCCTGCACAAAAGAGATGGTTAGTTACATTTGAAAACCCAAGCCTCATTGCTCTTGAGCTCATCAAAAGAAGTTGAAGACAATGCAACAGTAATTGATCCTATAGTCATGCTAGAAGGATCATTTGCTGAAGTTGATGGAGAACTTTTAGCCACTTGGTCTTTCTTTGTCTTCCACACCACCTTTGGAAGCTTAGACTTGGCCTTCAATACTTCAGAAGTTTTGTTTACTTCGAAAATTTTGATGACTGAACCTTCGGAAGATCTTGCTTTCACTGCAGCAGGCTTCAATGCTTCAGAAGTATTCCTTTCTTCCAAAACCAACTTTTCTTCCGAAGGCAATTTTCCACTTGTCTTCTTCTTCATTTTGGTGCTTCCGAAAGAAAGAGATTTTCCTTTCGAAGCTTGCTTCTTCTTCTCTAAACTCTTAGAAGTTTCTTTCTTGGTCATGTGGAGAGTACTCTTTAGATTGTAAACACAATCCTTAGCAAGATGAGAGGTACTCCCACGCATAACACAGTCCATTTTCTTCCTTCTAGGAGTTTTCTTTTATGAACAAGGCTGAACTTGATCACTTTCCTTCTCCATCTTCATTTTTGCAGATGATGTAGAAATTCTTATGGGGATAGAACTACCTTTGGAGCTGGATGGTTCAGGTTGTACAGCAGTGGTGCACAACTAATCAGCCTTCTTCTTAATGATGGGATGATTTGGACATGAACTGGAACTCTTGTTGATGGAGTCCAAGTTGGTGTCTTCAGCTTTAACCACTTCAAATCTTGCAGAAATGAAGACTTGTTTCTGTGCAGAGTTGAAAGTGGCCTTGATCTCTTGAGCCTTCTTGGACTTTCTTTTGGCCTTCCTGATCAAGTTCTTTCTCTTGGACTTGGTCATCCTGCTTTACTCTCCTCAGAGGGGTGACCCTTCTTAGAATGCTCTTCTTCACTCTTCTCAGAGCCATTCTTCACCATCTCCTCTTCATCCTCTTCAGTCAAAGGGTCTATGAGGGGAAGCTCATCTTCACAAGTTCCACACCTAGGAGATCTTACAGACAAGATTGTATGTGGAGGAGCTATCTCACTAGATCCCAGTCCCTGCTTATTTTGATAACAAACTTTTGCATGCAAGGATGAGGATATTATGTTATTGTAGGTCTCTTCTTCAAGAGCACATGTTTCTGCCTTGGCTTTGCTGATCACAAGCCCAGCCTAGCATTCAGTTAAATTAGTAATGAGATCTTTGATCTGAGTCCTGTAGTTTGTGTGCTCATGTTTAAGAGTTAAAATGGTTTTCTCTAAGTCCTCTATCTTTAGTTTATAATCATTTTCAGCTCTCTTAAAATCAACTTTTAAAATATTTAAGGACTCAAGATTAGATCTCATTTCTAAGTTATAGGACCTGTATCTATTAACTTTAGCAATACCTTCAGGAGTACAAAGATGTTTCAATACCTTGGCTTCATCGTGGTCTGCCATGAGTGCTTGATTTGGAGATGCATCTTCTACCTCAAAGCTCCAGTCAAAGCCTCCTTCTTCAACAGCAACTGCAGCTTGCTGCTTTGGCTTTTCATTCTGGGGAGCTCTCTCAATGTAGTTTGGTCTGGCTTGTGTTTGGCCACCATTTGTCCTTGGTGCCTTACACTCCCTTGCAAAGTGTCCCATCTAGTTACAGTTGTAACACTTTACTTTGCGTTTATCCAGCCCAAACTTTCCACTGGCTGGATTGCTTGGAAACTTCCTCCCTGTCCTCTTGTAGAACTTCTTGGCTCTATGAGTAAGAAGAGCCATCTACTGGACTATCTCCATGTACTCCAGATTATTTGGATGGATACAGTCCAAATCTTCAAGGGTGCAGAGAAAGTTGCCTATGGTTTCATCAGCAGAGACAAAGGCATTAGAAGAACTTGTCTCTTGGAAAGGACTTCCTTGAGTGTAGCTTTCTCTTGGAGTCTCTGGGAAGGTGATGAAAGGGACCTTTTGTGAGTTGTCAGGGTAACATATAAGATGATGTTGTGGTTCAATGCTTTCCATTTCAGCCACATGGAGGGCCAAACTCAGTTGATTACTAGAGTTACCAGATGAGTTTTGCATATTCATCTCCATCTGGTAGCCACTAAGAATACCATACAACTCTGGAGAGTAAGAGTCTTAAGGTTCTCAGTCCTCTTGATAACAACACAATAATGTGTCCATTGTCTAGGAAGAGAGGACAAAAACTTCCTTACAATGTCCCTGTTCTCAAGAGTTACTCCAACATCCATTAGAGTATCCACAATCTCTACATACCTGAAGTATTGTTGAGTCATTGTTTCACCTACCTTGAAGGACCGATGAAGGGTATGCAATTACAACACAACAACACAATGAGGAGAGTTCTCTAGAACACTTAAAAGATCAAATAGAGAACTAGTAACTTAAGTGAAAGATACAAAGAACACAAGTAAAATGAGAGACAGAAAAGATAGCTAACAACACAAGTATTTTGTTTTCAAGAATGTTGTATATTGCTTCTCAAGTTCTTTTACAAATATTACAAAGCATAGATTAAAGTTACAAGTACTTGAGATACTTTATACTACAACCTACAACTGGCCATACTTTGAAGGCCAGCTGGATACATAAGACTAGACAACAAAATCAAATGTAGAGTCAAAAGGCAGATTGTCTTTTGACTAGTGACTATGACATGCCATAGCTCACATTCTAATATATTACAGAAAGGATAAAAGTACATAAAGTAGAAAGCTTAGACTCAAGACCTCAATATACAGTTACCAAAAGCATGGACCTTTTCACCAACTCATGTAAGTTGGTGACTGAACAGAGTTGCAGCGGAAAGGTGGTCCAGCTTTATGGTAAAGTACATCAGATAAAAGCATGTATCTAAAAGTCTTTGGAAGAAATATGTCTTCACTCTTTGGCTTCGGAAGACTTTGTTTTTTGAAGCTTCGGAAGACTTCACTTTTGGATTCGGAAGATATTGGTCTTGGCTTAAGAAGATTTTACACTTAGAACATTTCTTAGGGCAAGGTGTAAAACTTTCGAAGCATTTCTACTTCTGTTCTTTAGTGCATGCATGCAGAAAGACTTTGAATGTTTTGGCTGCAACAGACGTATAGGAATCCTTACATTAATGCATCCCATATTTGTCTTGCAGTTTTAAATTTTGAGACTTGGAGTGTCAAATCCTCCGGTAATGCTTGAAATAGATATGCAATAGTAGTCTTGTCCTTTTTCGTGTCAGGTTGAGTTTCAGTAGTGGGTTCAATCGTATAGTTTTGCCCTTGACTTCCCATGAAAAGGGTGAGATCCTAAACTAATAACGCTCCATGAGATCCGGCCTTGACCTATCATGTCACATTATGCAATTCATCACACGTAATTATGTACTTAGAAAGAAGAAGGGATATGTTTCAACAAAACTCATTAAAACACAATCATAATTATGCCATAATAAAAGTAGGCAAATAGTCTTAACAACAGTTAGCTTGGGGTCAACAAACATAAACACCAATCATAAAAGTCACACATACGATAGAAACATAAAAAACCAAGAAGATAGTCATAACCCCTTAACACGTCTAAACGTCACCATCATAGTTCAACAAACAAAAGAGAAAGTGCAAGATTAGTGTTTGTTTATCAACACAAGAATTATCTCTCAGACTCACTTGGACACACTCGAATGTTGATGCAGAAAACCTTGAATGAGTTGATAATAATATACTAAGTTAATGAACACAAAAGATGATTTTCAAGATACTTGTATATATTACTTCTCAACTCAAAGTTTTACAAGACTCTTACAAGCATTACCAAATGAGTTACAATGAGAAACTATATATATTACTATCTGCAGTCGATTATACTTAGATTACCAGCTGGAATTTACTACTAAACAAATGTTACATTATTAGAAGTAAGGTATCTAAGATAAAGTATTATCCTAGATTAGGTAGTCATGACAGGTCCATGACTTCCCTTTTATCACCAACTAAACATGGTAACTGTACTATCTGATAAAGGTGAACAGTGGAATAAAGTAAGGTTAACTACATGGGCATGGAAAAGCACCATTCAGTATATCAGAGATGGCAGTGGCTTGTTAGACCGACCATACTTATGTCCACTGGTTCATAGTTGGTTCTTCTGAAGGCTAATTGCCTTTGGAAGAATAAGTTCTTCTGAAACCAATTTATACTTCGGAAGAATCAACTTCTTCCGATGCTTTACCAAGTCTTCACGATTTTATCTTCGGAAACCTTTGCCTTGAATCTTCTAAGTTTTTAGCTTCGGAAGAGAATTCAATTAGTCTCGGAAGACTGAGTTTCTCTTCGGAATTTCTTCTAACTTCAGACTTCAGAAGATCTTGAACTTAGCTTCGGAGGTTCTGGTTCGTCTTCGGAAGACTTTCTTCAGATGCACTAAAATTCTTCTAAGTGTTTGTTTTGGTTGCACCAACCTTATCTGACCCAACAAACTCCTCCTAGGCTGATGCTACCAAAACTTCACTTATATTTATTCCTCAAAACTTTCAACACCAAGAAAAGAAGATATTTGTCTGTTTCTTTGTTCTTTCCTAGCTGAGAAGTTTGTACAAGTCATTAGTAGTCAGCAAGTCCAGTCTCTTACTCTGAATGACATGTACCTTTTGTTGTGACCCTATATAGAGAGTCAGTTGATGGGAGTTGTAGTCATACTCCCATCTAACTATGGGTTCCAAAGCTGGGCCTTCAACCATCTGCCGGAATGACTGGCCTTTAGTGGTGGACCCCTCTTTTTCTTCCCTTGCTCTCAACTTCAACTCATCTTCAATCTTTGCGTTTGTAGTAAGTTATACAAGATGAAGACTGCTCAGATGGTTTCTGATGTGAGCACCTACTTGAGAGTTAGGGGGTTGGAGAATGGTTTTTCTACTAACTCAGCAATATCAAACCTGTTTGAGTGCAGCAGAGATGGTGTTTTAATTCGGTTGACTTCACCATTCTCCATTTCCATAACAACCTTATGAAAAGGTTCTTCAAACCTCCACTGGACAATCTTCTTCCGAGGAACAAGGAGTTGAGATGGCAGTTTATCCCCCTTCCTGGTGTCCAGTAGAGTCACCAGTCTTCTTCTCAGCTTCTTCTCTTCCTCCTTGAGGGAATCTGAGTTTGGCACTCTGGTTTCCTTTGCGAAGTGATATCTCATTCAGAGTCATCAATAGGCAAAGTTGTCGTAGTCTCAGTCTTAGAGATGTTGCCACTGTCCTGAGAGCCCAATGAGACACTCTCAGTAGTGGCATCTGAGTCTACATGAGTCCCCTCCACATCAGTGAGACTCACCTTAGTTTGGCTTTGCTGAAGGGGGCTAGAAGTCAGAGGTTTCCTAGGGCTCAGTTGATCTTTAGATTGGTGTGATATTGTCACACCCCAGGCCCAAGGTGGGTGGAACGTCACAGACTGGTAACAATCCTGGCAGCGGAAACTAACCATCGAAAGAACACATAAGGAGAGAACATTGCATGGAATTACATTAGGTAATAAAACCTGGCTATAAAAGTTGAGCCCAGTCATGAGTAGACATATTCAGTACAAATTGTTTCATAATTAAAAGATACAACAAGTTTAGATTATTTCAAATGTTTAAAATCAAACAAGCAATGCCATGGGTCACAGTGCTACGTCATCCATAAGCCTTCCACACAAGCTAGACCTTCATCAAGGGTTACATGAAAACATGCTCAAAAGAATTTGTTTCAACTAAAAAGTTGGTGAGTTCAAATGCTTAAAATTTAAAAACAAAAGGATTCATTTGAATCCGATATTTTATTTAGAAATCATAGTATCATTGTTGTGGGGATCACAATCAACCCTACACTCAGCCCTGGTTAGCCTCTTCAAAACTTGTGTTACCGGTTAAATCCCATAGGGAAACTGAGCCTCAAATCAGTGCACCATACCTGCCGGATGGTTCACCATAGTATCTTTTTAAAAACCTGTTACATGTCACAAACGACCCCGTAGGATCTCAGTGTGGTACCCTTCCCGTTTATTACGAAAGGCATTGTGTGTGGGGGATTCCCCAAGTAGATCTACCCATATAGACAAGCGGTTCACACAAGAATTAATGATTGCAATACAAATATCAACAGGTATCAACATTTACCACAACATACAATCTAATGAAATAGCACAAAAAAATAGTTTCAGTTTAAACAGAGCATGCTTCATCCCAAAACAATAGTAAAAAGGGGAACACTAGAACTCACCTTTGAAGGCAGGAAATAGATCACACGAAGGAAAAATGTTTCGATCCTAGAACCCTAATCAATATGATTCCAGCAATAAGCTATATGCTTAAAGGTCATTACAGATGTAGTCAGTTATTTTATAACGTTAAATGTTTCATAAACCTTGATTCAACAACGTTCAAGTTAAAAAGTTTCCTTTTTAGGAAAGTTTGTGTTCTATGATTAAGATTGAAAGTTTTTATGATTATAATTAGTTTGTTAGAGTGTAATATGTGTGTCAAGTATTTTCAGTCAAAGGGTCGAGTTTTTGGTGAATTAGCAGAATTTACACTTTAGCCCCTTAAGTTTTAAAGTTTACAGTTTTACCCCAAAGTTTGTTTTCTTCCAAATTTTCACCAATATCATCTCGGGGCTTCTAACCTACCGAAATAATGTAACATTTATAGGTTTTAGGTTCCTTATTTTAATTTCAAGGTTTTATCCAAAGATCACCCGTTGGGTTTGTTTTCGTTGAATAATTCCATGTAAACCATATTTTAACCCAATAACTCACCAAATCCGACTTTTATCACTAGAACAAACATTTTAGGGCCTGGAATTCTTTCTAAAAACTTTTAGTTCTCTAATTTTTTCTATTTTTAAGGGTTTTGCCACTTTTTGGGTCCTAGATAAGTTCATTACTACCACAATCCGGTCCTTACCATGTTCCGAGCCATCAATACCCAAAATTACAGCATTTATATCCCAACATTTACTGGATGTTAGTCTTAGTCCACGGGTGGAACATACAAATTATAGGTATTGATTTTGGTGGTTGATTTACCCTATTAACACTTGTGTAATCATCATAAAATGTACATAAACATTTCCACGTCATATTGTAACTTTCGCGCCAGGTTATTATGGTGTTTATAATTGGTTTTTAAGTAGGTTATTAACTTTGGTTGGGAGAGTGCTAAGGACAAGCGGATATATGGTTCATAATCACATGAAAAGGGGGTTTTCAAGGTGACATATTGTGCACTGAGTCTAGATCATCTATCATTCAACAAAGTTTACCTCAAATGAAGATCGGAAATCCCACAAGGACGAGAATCAGCAACAAGTTTCTGTTTGAACAATAAGAGCATGGTTTGAGGTGGGATAAAGGTGATTACTCTAGGATTTAGGACATAGGAGTACAAAGATACTTACACTTTAGATAGTTAATAGTTTATGAAGGTTAGTTAAACAAATAACTCCTTCGAACAAGCTGGAATCTCGGAACTTAGCCAAAAACCGTGCACGAAAAGCTCACCCACAATCTTTTTCATGTTGCCTCGGTTTGGTTGATAGTGAGAAATGATGATCTTCAGGAGTTCTTGCTAGACGGGTATTTTGCTGTGAAGCAGCATAAACAATTGTCTATTCCTCCATATTGATGCTTTCTTCAGACTAGTGTTGAGTATTGCTTGAGTTGTCAACTGATAGGGCTGTAAACGAGTCGAGCCGAGCCAGCAAGGATGGGTTCGAGCTCGAGCTCGAAGCTTATTGAGCCGAGCCGAGCCAGCTCGAAAATTTTAATGAGCTCAATATACAGGCTTGAGTTCGGCTCGTGAAAAGCTCGAGCCAGCTCGTGGCTCGTTCGCGCCAGCTCGATTTAATTTTTTTATTTTTTCACATTAATTATATGAAAACACAAAAATAATATATTAGGGCTTTTATCTTTTGTTGGGTACTCTGTACTTGGGGAAACAAAAATCATTATTTTGAATATAAACAATTTACTATCAAGTTATATGTTTTTTAAATAAAATACTTAATGTTTCTAAAAAGATTTTATTTTTATTTTAAGAAAACTTTTTTGAAAATCCTAATATAAAAATAATAATCATAATAATTGTAGTAGAAATAATAATCATTATTATTATACTATATAAATATATATATATACATATATTATATGCACCGAGTCATGAGCCGAGCCAACGAGCCGATCCACGAGCCGAGCTCGAACCGAGCTAACCCTGGCTCGAGTTCGGCTCGTTTATAATTCGAGCCGAGCCGAGCCGGCTCGTTCAGATACGAGCTTTTTTCGAGCCGAGCTTTTTTCGAGCCGAGATTTTCTCGAGCGAACTTCGAGCCACGAACTTTTTGTACAGCCCTATCAGCTGATGAATTTTGAAGTTCACTTTGTTGACAACTTGTTGAAGCTCAACTGGTTCCTGAGATGTTCATGCTTTTGGGACTTCCATTTGTGGGAGCTTGATCTTTATCAACTCTTGGAGAACTTGGAATAGATTTGGGTAACTCAAAGAGTTAATCATCATCTGATCATTTTGAGTTCATGTTACAGCTAAAACATTCTCACAAGAAGGTTTAGAATAGTTTGGAAACAATTCTAAAACGAAAATATGGTTAGGACCATTTCTTTTAACGCAAGAAGTGTGCTCATTAACAACAATGTTAGAAGATTCCTCAAATTGTTGATTTTTGATGTTATAAACTCTATAAGCCATAAAGTTAGAGGAATATCCAACAAAGATAGCATCATCTGACTTTTCAGCAAATTTTGCCAAATTGTGCTTTATGTTGAGTATGGTGCACGTGCTGCCAAAGGACCTAACAAAGCCAATGAACGGTAGCCTCTTTTTCCATAGCTCATAAGGGGTTTTTCCATGAGGCTTAATAACAAGAACCCTGTTTTGCATATAGCATGCAATGCTGACTGCCTCTGCCCAGAATGTAAAGGCAGCTTTGAATCAGCTATCATAGTTCTAGCAGCCACAATAAGTGTCCTATTTCTCATCTCAGCAACACCATTTTGTTGAGGAGTTCTAGAAGTATTGTATTGTCTGGAAATCCCTTTTGAGTTACAGAATGAGTCTAGAACTTGATTCTTAAACTCAGTCCTTTGATCACTTCTTAAGATTTTTACCTTGTGATCAATTTGATTTTCAATTTTAAGAATAAAAGATTTTAAAGTTCAAGCAATTTCATCTTTAGTTCTTAAGAAGAATACCCATGTAAATCTTGTAAAGTCATTAACAATCACAAGGCAATATGATTTCCTTCCAATGCTCATTATAGTTATGGGACCAAATAGATCCATGTGCAATAAGTAATATGGGGTGGTGATAGAGTTAACTTCTTTGGATTTATGAGCTACCCTATTTTGCTTTCCTTTCAAACATGCAACACAGTTATCTTTACAGAAAAATTCCTCTTTAGACACACCATGTACAAAGTTATTTTTAACCAAATTATTCATGGTTTTAAAATTAACATGACACATTCTTTTATGCAACACAGTTGACTCGTCACCATTGGCTTTGGAAAGAAAGCATGATACTTCACCCAGTGGGGAAGCGATGTTCATGTCCAGCTTGTACTTATCCCCTCTCCTTGGAGATCTAAGAAGCACCAATTCCTGAGGAATTTCCATCCCGGGTTAAAGGATAATGCACTCATGTTCTGTGAAAAGCATTTGGTGCTTTTGATCACAAAATGGAGAAACACTTGGGAGATTATGTTCAAGTTATTTGACAAAGTTTACTTTGTCAACCTTTAACTTACCATTTGATACACTACCTCTACCAGAACTGTATCCTCTGGCTTCACCTCCAAGCTAAACAGGACCTCCATCAAAATATTGAAATTGTTGAAGAAGATATTTGTTCCCTGCCATGTGCCTGGAGCATCCACTATCTACAATCCACACATTGCTATTTTTGTCATGTAGATGTCCCTGCGCATAAGGTGAAATAATTAGTTGCCATTAGAAACCCAATCCTTGTAGGTCTTGGGTTCTTCCAATGTAGAAGATATAATTGAACCAAAATTTATGCATGGGGGTTCAATTAAGGATTGTGAAGAAGATGTTTGGGCAGCAACATCTTCTTTAATCTTCCATTCCATCTTTTGGTTGATCAAGGTAGATGAGCTAGTTAACGCTTGAGCAGCATGGCTTGCTTCCGAGGCTTCTTTCTTTTCAGAAGAAGCTTTCAGTACCTTTTCTTTCGAAGAAGTCTTCTTCTCGGATGGTCTCTTTTTGTTTCTTTTCTTTTGTTTTGACTTGTCTTCCGAAGCTATTTTCCTTTTAGAAGAATGAGTTTCTTTCGAAAGAAACTTAGCTTCGGAAACAAGCTTTCCTTTCTTTAACCCTTGAATCATATGATAAGGTCCAAATGTGAAACCCTCCTTGACTCTTTCTTTCTTAACATTGTTTGCATAATGTGTGCTTGCAGGATTGTAGTAACAATCTATAGCCATATGTGCAGGACCGGTTAAGGGATGGTCACTTACAACATAACACACAATGAGGAGAGTGTTATAGATTACTTAACAGATGAAATAGGGAACTGGGAACAATCTGGTTTGATACTACGAACACAAGCGAGTATGAGACAGAACAAGAACAAACAACACAAAGATATTGGTTTTCAAGAATGTTGTATATTGCTCTCAAGTTCTTTACAAGTGTTACAAAGCATAAAGAAAGATCCAAAGACCTGAGAGACTTTATACTACATCCTAGAGCCGGCCATGCTTAGAAAGCCAGCTGGAAACATTTGATCTATACAACAACAAAATCAAATGTAAAGTCAGACGGTAGATTGTCTTTTGACTAGCGACTACGACATGTCATAGCTCACATCCTAATATATGACAAAAAGGATAAAAGTACATAAAGTAGAAAGCAACAGACTCAAGACCTCAATGTACAGTTACCAAAAGCATGGACCTTTTCACCAACTTATGTAAGTTGGTGAGTAATCAGAGTTGCTGCGGAAAGTGGTCCAGCTTTATGGAAAAGTACATCAGATAAAGCATGAGTTAAAAGTCTTCAGAAGAAATCAGTTTTCATTTCTCGGCTTCATAAGACTTTGTCTTTGAAGCTTTGGAAGACTTCACTTTTGGCTTCGGAAGATGTTGGTCTTGGCTTCGGAAGATTTTACACTTTGAATAATTCTGATGTAGGGTGTAAAACTTCCGAAGCATTTCTACTTTGCACTTAAGTGCATGCATGCAGGAGAGATTTTGAATGTTTTAGGAGCATCAGCCTTACATGAAACCTTACAAACTCTCCCAAGTTTGATGCTACCAAAACATTTGAAGATCTTAGATATTGACAGTCCTTATCATGATAATGACCATACCCTTCTTCATTAGATGGGCAGGATCACTCAGACTTTCAAAATATCTTCTCATCTCAAAGAGATCATGCAGATGTAGGTTAAACATGTCCTGCCATGTGTAGACATCTTGACCACCTTGATCTCTGTTGACATACCATCTTTCTGGATTAGTAGTGAAGGTCCAAGAAAAGATAGGTCTTCCTGATGCAAGAGGAGCTACTTGTGTTGGAGTTGCTTGAGATCCCTCTTGTTGCACTTCCTCAGAATGTTCTGACTCATCCTGAGATTTAGAGGTGGATGACTTGGATTTCTTCTTTGACTTTTCCTTTCTAGCCATCATTTTCTTCCTTTTAAAAGTCTTTGATAGAGGGGACTGGCCTTTAGCACCAGTTTGTTTTGATATGTCCTTCTCAGTTGGGCCCTCCACTCTCAGAGGTTCAAAAAGAGAGGGAGTTTGATCCTGATGTGGATCAGAAGATGATGCTTGCTGAGGTTCAGCAGGAGGTCTGGTTGTGTTGTCTCAAATTGTTTAACCTTAACCTTCACTTTTTGAGGGGTTTGACTTGGTGGAGAGTGTATGTCAATTAGCTCTCCTCTTTTGATCTTCTGCTTGGTCACCCTTATGTGCTCATCCATTGTGGATAGAGACATTGGGTCAAGTCTCATTCTGGAGAATCCATACAGCTTTAAGAAGCTCATCATCCTCTGCCTATCAGCAGACTTCTTTTGACTCTTTTGGATGATGGCTCTTGACTTGGTTGCTTCTTCCCTTATTGTTCTCTTTGTAGTCTTTTGTTCTTTGATTACTTAAAGTTCAAGTTGTTTGAGATACTCAAACTCAATATACTCAAAGGACAAGGGAAGAAGTGCTGCTGCCTGATAGAGTCCTGCGGCAGTCATGTAGCTAATCAAGTTTTGCCTATCAACTTCTTTATCTACCTGAGGTTGTGGAGTTGCCACAGTCTCTTGCACGGGACTTTCTTGAACTGGGGAGAGGGTAAGAACATGCTTGTATAGTCTTTTTGTCTTCTTTCTTCTTTGATCCGGAGGAGCAACCTTGCATCCTCTACTTCCTTCTGCTCTCTAGATGTTTCCATGTCTGCTAGTTCATTCGGTTCTTCTAACGGGAGAGAAATTATCTCATCAATGTTATAGTTCTTGGTCTGCATGTAAGTAATCCTGACTGCCCTTAACTCATCATCTTGAGTGCTTGGTCTGGGGACAGCCCTGATTGCAACTTCCATGAAGCCTAAAGACCTAGTGGAACTTTCTCCCCTTAGCTTCCTCTTCCTCTTTCTCTCCTCTTTCTTAATCTCCTCAGGAGTCATTATCATTTTCCCTTTGTCACCCACAGACCTTTGTGACTCAGGGTGGAGAGAGCTTTGGCCTTCATTGCTTGGAGTAGCTTCCATGCTCTGGCCAGAGAGAGGCTGTGATACACCTTCACCAGCAGGTGTTTCACTGAGGGGATAGATTATTGAAGTAGTTGTAGTTGTGACAATGCTCCCAGGCTTTGTCACTGTTCACTCAAGGTTTTCCCTTTAATCTAATCTCGTGGTCTGCCTCAACATCCAATTGACCAATGACATTACCTGATTGCCTTTGTCTTCTTCTTGAGCTGAACTCTTCAATAATCCTGTCTTAATCCTTTGAGCCAGCCTGTCAGCTTGCCTAGATTGGCTTGGATTTGCAAGTGGCATGTTGACCAGATCAAGACCTTCATAGTAGTTTAAGTTCTGAAAGTTGAAAACTTGTTGCTGTCCTTGAACTCTTTGAAGTATGAGGGCTCTTCTATCAGCATCATACCTCCACCCTAAAATGTAGTTTGATGATCCTTAGGGTGGGGTTGACATAGCCCTTGGAAAACCCTCCTCAAAGAGACTCTGAATGAGTGAGCCCAGTGATTCTACATTAATATGAACTTGAGAACGTTGTTGAGCATGGACAATTGCAAGTGAAGATGGTGAGTCCTCTATGTCATACTCTGTGAAGAACTCCCAGGTTCTGTGATTGCTATGACTGTCTCCCCCTTTTTGGTAGCATCACCCTCTTGCATAGGTGAGCTAGGAGTTAGGTCAATCACATCCATAGGTTCTTGTGTTCCTGGATGAGCTCTCCTTAAAGGTCTCCCAACTAGTTTTTTCTTAAATAAGATATCTCAAGTTGCTGATCATTGACCCTATTTTGTAAGGTAGTCACCTGAGATTCCAGATGACTAACCTTAGAGACTAAATAGAAGCATGTTTGTGACAATTTCTACACCTTTAGTCTCATGTTCCCCTCATCTTCATCAGAAGAATTATTGAGGGATAAGAGAATTGGACCAAAGTCTTCTCTCTCACCACCAGCATGATCTGCTGGATTTCCCTTGCTCACTGACAACATCAAATGAAGTGTCAATGGGCTGAGTTGCCATGGTTGAGGTCTTAATGATGTAATCACTTGCAGAAGTGAGAGCCTCTTCTATATGGACCTTCTGAACAGGTTTAGGGAGATCAACCTCAATGAGTGAATGATGTGGGCTAGACAAGGGAGCGGCAGGAGCACTCATCTCTCTTTGAGTGGGGGGAGGAGTAGAGAGACTCATGGTACTCATTGAATCCCATGTCTTCATCATCATAGAATTCTAGGTTGGGAATGGGTTGATTTAGCTCAAGAGGCTTGGGATGGTAACTTTCCTCTAAAGGTTGTTCACTTGAGTGTTGAGACTCAGAGTGAATGATTAAGGCTGATGGGCTAATGAGCTCATCAGGCTGAGCATGAGGAACCTCAGCATTGATTCTTGAAGAGATGGGAGTGGTTTGCTCCTCAGGAGAAGTGGGAGCTTCAGTGTCCACTTCTTCCTGTCTGGAGAGTGATATGGGGGCATGCACAAATTGAAGAGCTTGTGTAGGGGTTCATTTGGATTTTCTTTGGTAGGTGAGGGTGATTTGTGGTTGTCTTTTGGGTTGTGAAGTAGCAGGTGTGGGTTCAACACTAGCTTGTGTTGCTAGGTTGTCACCTTGAGCAATGAGCTCTAACATTTTTGGGACAAGGGTGTTTCTACGCCAAAGAAGCCAATAGTTGGCTTCTTCATTATCTTAAAGACGTTGGGCTTCATCTATCCCAATTAAGAATATTACCTGTCTCCCTCAACTGTAAGCCCAGTTCACAGTTGAGAATGTATTGAACATATCTAGGAAACATATAATACTCTAAGTAGTCCGAAATTTGCAAGTAAATTTGTGTAAACAAATTGAGAGTACCTGAACTTGACCCCTTAGACCATTCCATGAACTATAAAGGAGAGATCCTCAAGAATCTGGTACCATCCCCCATGCTTGTTTGACAAGCTGTGAATTACCACATGGAGTAGGTACTTCTACTGGGAGGAGACCTTCCCTTTCCTGAAGGTCTTTACAGATAAATCTCCTTCATAACCCAACTGCTCAAAGGAGTGGTTTACAACTTCCTTAGGAAAGGAAAATTCACCTTGCTCATCATCCAGCTGAAGATGGGTGTTGATGATGGCTGGAGTGATGAAGATTGTCCTCCCCTGCATTGTGGCAGACAGTGCCTTCTCCCCATCCATAATGACCTCTTGGCAGGTCTTTCAAAATTCTAACAGATGATCCTCATAGAGTGGAGGATCAATGGTTAGGGAGGTGAAGTAGTTAGACGAAGAAAGAAAACAGCAGACCTCTGAGAAACTTGGATCTTTCTCAAAGCCCAACTGAGCAACCTCATTGTGTTGCCTGTGGAGTTGCATGGAAAAATCTGGGTTGTTTCTACGGTTGAGGTTAGCCATTTGAGAAAGCTTAGTACTGAAGGAAGATAAGAACAAAGGCGGTTTGTGGGTGAATTTAGGTTTTTGGGAATAGTTTAGATGAAGAAGAGAATGAAAGAGGGGGAATCGTTAGGTATATATATATATGAAATGGATCTGAGACAAAGTTACTGAAAGAGGATAAACTTTGAAATCCGGATGTTGGTCACACCTCTGAAAAAGTGCCCAAAAAGGTAGTTTTCTTGGATGTCTAAAATCTTCCGAAGGTAATTTTACTTCGGAAGTATCGATGAAAAGCTTTTGAAGCCAAGATGACTTCGGAAGATATTCCAAAGAGTTTAAAAGATTTTGCTTCGGAAGAAATTTATACTTGGAGAATTTTATTCTAAGAGGAATAAAAGTTCTGATACCAATTTGCTTTCGCAAGAAAATTGTTCTTCAAATACATACAAGTACTCAAGAGAAATTTAAGCTTCGGAAGATATTTCATAAATCTTTTCCGAAGGTAAATTTTCTAAAGAAATTATTTGTTTTTCAAAGACATAAGTTACTTCCGAAGGTACATATCTTCCGGAGGACAAAATATTCAAAAATCTAAGGAATGCCTTTTAAATAGATTTTTCTTCCAGAGTAAACAAGGGCTTATGAGTATGATAAAATAGACAACTTAGGACACACAGGTTTTAGAAATAATATGAGTTAGTTTTAAGAAACGCTACTCAAAGTTAATCATCCCAATAGCTGAGATAAGATATTTAAATCGCTGTTCATCAAAAGCTTTGGTGAACAAATCATCATATTGGTCATTTGTGTTAACTTTGACTAGTTTGATTAATCCATTTTCAAAGTTATCTCTAATCAAATAATACCTAATATTGATGTGTTTTGTCCTTGAATGCTGCACAGGATTCTCTGTAATAGAGATAGCACTGTTGTTGTCTATATGGATGGGAGTCTCTTTGAAGTTAAATCCATAGTCCATCATCTGATTCTGATCCAAAGCACTTGAGCAAAGCAGCTTGCAGCAGCAATGTATTCAGCTTTAGCAGTTGATGTAGATACACTGGATTGCTTCTTTCATTGCCATGAGACTATCCTTCCATCAAGGAACTGACATCCCCCTAATGTAGACTTTGCAGTCATATTGTAGGCACCATAGTCACTATCTGTATATGCATACAGATTGAAGTCAGAATTCTTTGAATACCAAAGGCCAAGTGTTAAAGCACCTTTGAGATATCTTAAAATTCTTTTGATAGTGACCAGGTGTGACATCTTGGGGTTGGCTTGATATTGAGCACAGATACATGTGGCAAACATGATATCAGGCCTACTAGTTGTGAGGTACATAAGAGACCCAATCATAGCCCTGTAAAGATGTTCATCCACACACTCCGCCTCAAGAGCAGGTCCAAAGGAGCGGTTTTTGGCGATAGGTGTCTTAGCAACCTTACAGTCAGTCATGTTGAATCTTGTAAGTATGTCTTTCACATACTTTGACTGACTTATGAAGATGCCACTGTCAACTTACTTATCCTAGAAAGAAATTGAGTTCTCCCATTGCACTCATTTCAAATCTATACTTCATCGTCTTCTCAAAGTCTTTGCCGAGCTTTGGATTGGTTGACCCAAAAATGATGTCATCTACATATACTTGGACTAGCATTAAGTCATTCCCTGTTCCTTTGATGAAGAGAGTTCTATCTATAGTACCCCTTTTGTATCCATGTTAACTGAGATACTGAGATAGAGTCTCATACCATTTCCTTGGAGCTTGGTTCAGCCCATAAAGAGCTTTATCAATCTTCAGACATAATCAGGAAGATCAGGGTCTGCAAACCCAGGTGGTTGTTTGGCATACACCTCTTCATCAATCACCCCATAAAGAAAAACACACTTGACATCAAATTGGTAGACCTTGAAATCCTTGGATGCAGCAAAAGCTAAGAATATTCTAACAGCTTCAAGTCTTGCCACAGGAGCAAAGATATCTGTGTAGTTAATTCCTTCTTCTTGTGTGTATCCTTGAACAACTAGTCTAGCCTTGTTTTTGATGACAAGTACTCTATCGTCCTTCTTATTCTTAAACACCTATTTGGTTCCTATGGTAGTCTTCCCTTGAGGAAGAGCACATAAGTTTCAAACCTTTTGCCTTTTGAATTGAAGCAGCTCCTCTTGCATAGCTTCAACCCAACTTCAATCCTTTAAAGCCTCATCAACTTTCTTTGGCTCCATCTGGGATAGAAAACAAGAGTGGAGACAAACATTTGCATCATGGGTTTGTCCTCTTGTCCTTACCCCTATATCAATATTTCTAATGATGTTTGTGGTGGGGTGAGACTTGTGAATCCTTAGTTGAGGGTTTACAGCAAGTTGTTTAGAGAGATCTAAATTAGAGAATTTTAGATCAGGCGTTAAGGTTTCTCCCACCACATCAGCACACTTATCAAGTGTAAAAACCTCCATTTCCTTCCTCATTAGAAGCTCCTTTATTTGAGTGTTGTGCCTCTGAGCTGGAATTTGAAGGCATCTCAGATGTATCAGCTGAATTTGTCATTGTTGTGCTGATAGGAACTTCATTTTCAAGGTTAGTTACAACTGGAGCTGAAGTAGTATAACTTGATGGTCTTCTTAGCTCAAATCTTGGGTCAGGATCACCTGCTAATAATATATTTGTGAATCCTGAAACATGCTCATAATGTTTGTTAAAACAGTAATTAACTAAATCGAGATCAAATAGTCAATCATGACCAGAACCTTTCACACTGGGAGTGTGCTCATTGAAAGTCACATTGGCTGACTCCTCAACTACTCTAGTTCTGAGATTGTATACTCTATAAGCCTTAGCTTGAGAAGAGTATCCAATAAAATGTCCATCATTTGATTTCTCATCAAACTTGGCAGTTTGATCCTTGGTATTCAAGATGGTGCAAGGACATCCAAATGTCCTAAGAAAACCAATCAAAGGTTTCCTTTTGTGCCAAAGTTCATAAGGAGTCTTACCATGTGTCTTACCTACTAAAACTCTGTTTTGCACATAGCAGGCAGTGTTCACTACCTCTGCCTAGAAGGTGATGGGCAGTTTAGAGTCGGACAATATAGTTCTTGTAGCTTTAATTAGTGTTCTGTTTCCTATCTCAGCAACACCATTTGCTGAGAAGTCCTTGGAGCACTATATTGTCTTGTAATACCCTTTTCATCATAAAATGTATCAAAGATTTGGTTCTTGAATTCAGTTCCTTGATCACATCTTATGGTTTTGACCTTGTGATCACATTGATTCTCAATCTTTAAGATGAAATTCTTCAGAATCTCAGGGGTCTCATCCTTAGTTCTAAGAAAGAAGACCCAAGTGAACCTTGTAAAATCATCTATGATCACCAAACAGTAAGAGGTCCTTCCTAGAATCATTACACTAGTGGGACCAAAGAGATCCATATGTAATAAGTGTAGGGGAGTAGTGATTGAGTTTCTTCCCTTTGGCTTGTGAGATATCTTGTGTTGCTCCCTTTGAGGCATGCAACACAATGATCATCGCTTGTAATGGCATTCCAGTTACCAAATCAGTCTTAATTAGTTTATTCATATTTTTAAAGTTTACATGGCACATTCTTTTATGCTAGAGGAAAGACTCATAACTATTGGTTTTAGATAGAAAGCATGAAACTTCTCCTGAGGGAGATGTTTCTTGCGAATCCATCTTGTACATGTTCCCTTTCCTAGGGGCTATGAGTAGGATATGCTCATGAGAAATGATCACCCCGGGCCTGAGAACAATACACTCATGCTCAGTAAAGAGCATGTTATGACTCTGATCACAAAATTGAGATACACTCAAAGATTGTATCCAAGATCTTTGACAAAGTTTACCTTCTCAATGTTGAGCTTACCATTTGTGACCCTGACCCTTCCAGTTATGTAACCTCTAGCATCTCCTCCAAAAGCAACTGGCTCTCCATCAATTTTCTCAAAATTTTGGAGTAGTGACCTATTGCCTGTCATGTGCCTGGAACAGCCACTATCAATGATCCATATGTTCATGTTTGTCTTGAGCTGTTCCTGCACAAAAATGATGGTTAGTTACATTTTGAAACCCAAGCCTTATTGGTCTTGGGCTTATCAAGAGAAGTTGAATATAATGCAACAGTAATTGATCCTATTGTCATGTTGTGAGGATCATTTGCTGATGTTGAAGAACTTTCAGTCACTTGGTCTTTCTTTGTCTTCCACACCACCTTTGGAAGCTTAGACGACCTTCATCACTTCGGAAGTTTTGAAAACTTCGAAAGTTTTGATGACTGGACTTTCGGAAGATCTTGCTAACACTGCAGCAGGCTTCAGTGCTTCGGAAGTATTCCTTTCTTCCGAGACCAAATTTTCTGCCGAAGACAATTTTCCACTTGTCTTCTTCTTCATTTTGGAGCTTCCGAAAGGAAAATATTTTCCTTTCGAAGCCTTCTTCTTCTTCACATTCTCAGAAGTTTCTTTCTTGGTCATATTAACAGTACCTTTTGGATTTTAGAGGCATTCCTTAGCAAGATGAGAAGTACTACCACACATAAAATAATCCATTTTCTTCTTTCTGAGAGTCTTCTTTTGAGAATAAAGCTGAACTTGACTTCTTACCTTCTCCATCTTCATCTTTGCAGATGATATGGCACTTTCTTTAGGGTGAGAACTACCTTTGGAGCTGGATGGTTTAGGTAGTAGTGGTACACAACTGGTTAGCCTTCTTCATGTTGTTAGGATGATTTGTACATGAAGTAGAACGCCTGGAATTAGAGTTCAAATTTGTGTCTTCAGCCTTAACCACCTCAAATCCTGTAGAGATAAAGACTTGTTTCTGCACAGAGTTAAACGTGGGCATGATCTCTTGAGCCTTCTTGAACTTCCTCCTGGCATTTCTGATTAAGTTCTTAACTTCCTCCTGGCATTTCTGATTAAGTTCTTTCTTCTTGACTTGGTCATCCTAACTCTTTTACTCTCCTCGGAGGAATAGTGACCCTTCTTAGAATGCTCTTCTTCACTCTTCTTAGAGGCATCTTTTACTATTTCCTCTTTATCCTCTTCACTTATGGGGTCTATGAAGGGAAGCTCATCTTCACAAGTTCCATACCTAGGAGATCTTACAGACAAGATTATGTGTGGAGGAGCTATCTCACTAGATCCCAGTCCCTGCTTATTCTGATAACAAACTTTTGCATGCAAGGATGAGGATATAATGTTCTTGAAGGTCTCTTCGTCAAGAACACATTTTTCTGCCCTGGCTTTGCTGATCACAAGCTCAGCCTGGCATTCAGTCAATTTAGTTATGAGATCTTTGATCTGAGTCCTGTAGTTGGTATGTTCATGTTTAAGAGTTGAAATGGTTTTCTCTAAGTCCTCTATCTTCAGTTTTTAATCATTTTTAGCTCTTTTGAAATCAGATTTTAAAATATTTAAAGACTCAAGATTAGATCCCATCTCTAAGTTGTAGGACCTGTATCTATTTACTTTAGCAATGCATTCAAGTGTATAGAGATATTTTAATACCTTGGCTTCATCATGATCTGCCATAAGTGCTTGGTTAGGAGATGCATCTTCCACCTGAAAGCTCCAGTCAAAGCCTCCTTCTTCAACAGCAACTGCAGCTTGCTGCTTTGGCTTCTCATTCTGGTTGGCTTTATCAGTGTAGTTTGGTCTGGCTTGTGCTTGACCACCATTTGTTCTTGGTGCCTTGCACTCTCTAGCAAAGTGTCCTATTTGGTTACAGATGTAACACTTCACCTTGCTTTTGTCCAGCCCAAACTTTCCACTGGCTCATTGCTTGGAAACTTCCTCCCTATCCTCTTGTAGAATTTCTTGGCTCTATGAGTGAGAAGAGCCATTTGCTGAACTATCTCCATGTATTCCAGATCATTTGGATGGATACACTCCAGATCTTCAAGGGTGAAGAGAAAGTTGCTTGTGCTTTCATCAGAAGACACAAAGGCTTGTGAAGAACTTGTCTCTTGGAATGGGCTTCCTTGAGTGTACCTTTCTCTTGGTGTCTCCGGGAAGATGATGAAAGGACCCTTTTGTAAGTTGTCAGGGTAGCAGATAAGATGATGTTGTGGTTCTCTACTATCCCTTTCAACCACATGGAGGGCTGAACTCAGTTGATTGCTGGAGTTCAGATGAACTTTGCATATTCATCTCCATCTAGAATCCAATTAGAATACCATACAACTCTATCAAAGTAAGAGTCTTAAGGTTCTTAGTTCTCTTGATAACAACACAATAATGTGTCCATTGTCTAGGAAGAGAGAACATGAACTTCCTTACAATGTCCCTGATCTCAAGAGTTACTCCAACATCCATTAGAGTGTCTACAATCTCAACATACTTGAAGTATTGCTGAGTCATAGTTTCACCTGTTTTGAAGGTGACGTTTTCAAACTGCTGCTTAGAGAGATCCTTCTTGTTCTCCTTGGCTTCAGTTTACCCCTCATACATCAGCTTCAGTGCATCCCATAGCTGTTTAGCTGTTTCACACTTCTTGAAGCCTCTGTATATGGAGTTGGGAAGAGCAGTTTGAAGGGTTGTCATGGCTTTCTTATCAATATATATTCTCTTCCTGTCTTCTTCAGAATAGTCAGCCACATTTTTTGGAATCATACCACCCCCAGCAGCAGCTGAAGAGGTGCTTGGTATGTGAGGCCCTGAGACAACAGAATCCCACATCTTGGGAGGCTTGAGTGGCTCTTGGGTTGGATTGAGGAGCTTTATATTCCCTTGCAAAATGACCAAGTTGGTTGCGGTTGTAGCACTTGGCCTTTGATTTGTCAAATCCAAATTTGTTGTTTGTTGGGTTTTGAGGGAATTGCCTTCCAGTTCTCTTAAAAAACTTCTTTGCTCTATAGGTTAAAAGAGTCATTTGTTGAACAATGTCATGTATTCAACATCATCTGGACTGAAACACTCTAGATCATCAAAACAAAACTGAAAATTAATAGAGCACCCATTTCCTGAAACAAAAGCACAATTATCCTGGAAAGGATTTGGTTGAGCCTGTTAAGGCCGGTGTGTCTCAGGAAAAGTGATGTATGGTCCAGAGGAACATCATGGCTGTTGGGAGCATGACAGATACTACTGGGGCTGAGGAGTTCTTGAGCCTTCAGCAACAAGTAAAGCATTGCTAGCAGGAAGGCTAGAGGTTCTACTAAACTGGTGACCTCTCTGAGTCTCCATCTCTAAGAGGTATCTGTCAAGGATGCCATACAGTTCGATCATTGTGAGAGTGTTTAGATTCTCAGTTCTCTTGATAGAGTCACAATAGAAAGTCCATTCATGTGGAAGTGCACTCATGAATTTTCTTACAAGATCTCTTTTCTCAAGAATCACTCCCATAGTACCTAAAGTATTGTTGGCTCAAGGTCTCTCCAACAACATGAGTGAAGTTCTCGAACTGCTGCTTCAGGGTATCTCTCTTAGACTCTTTGGACTCGGTGGAACCAGAGTACATCAATGTCTAAGAATCAAAGAGTTCTTTGGCAGACTGACAGTGCTCAAAGCCTACCATTATAGAGTTTAGTATGGTTGTAAGCAATACTGTCATGGCTTTGCTATCGATGTCCATCTTCTTAAAGTCTTCATCTGAGTAATCTTCAACGGCTTTCTCTATCATGGCTCCATTACCAACCGGTGACTCCACCTTTGGCTTATAAGGTCCATGAGTGATAGATCTCCATATTTTGTCGTCTTGATACTTGATGAAACCTTCAATGCGTTTACACCAAGATCTGAAATTATCAGGGGTGATGATAAGAGCCTTAGTCATTGTTCCCATCTCAGATTGAGAAGATTTTTGGTTGAGGGCCATATTTTAGTGTAATGAGTGAATGAGTGAAGAAACAAGTTGATTTGGATGGTAAGATCTCACAATCAAGAGCCTAGAAGCTCTGATACCAATTGCAGGATCGGTGTTTGTTTATCAACACAAGAATTATCTCTCAGACTCACTTGGACACACTCGAATGTTGATGCAAAAAATCTTTAATGAGTTGATAATAATATACTAAGTTAATGAACACAAAAGATGGTTTTCAAGATACTTGTATATATTACTTCTCAACTCAATGTTTTACAAAACTCTTACAAGCATTACCAAATGAGTTACAATGAGAAACTATATATACTACTATCTACAGCCGGTTATACTTAGATTACCAGCTTGAACTTACTACTAAACAAATGTTACATTATTAGAAGTAAGGTATCTAAGAAAAAGTATTATCCTAGATTAGGTAGTCATGACAGGTCCATGACTTACCTTTTGTCACCAACTAAACATGATAACTGTACTATCTGATAAAGGTGAACAGTGAAATAAAGTAGGGTCAACTACATGGGCGTGAGATAGCACCGTGCAGTATATCATAGATGGCAGCAGCTTGTCAGGCTGACCATACTTATGTCCACTGGTTCATAGTTGGTTCTCTCCTTGTTTTCATATTGTAGCTCCAACTCCCCAATATGCTGCATAAGCACCTTATTTTCCTCAGACAATTGCTTCATTTTTTCCTCTAACTCAGACATAACTAACTCATCATCTTTTACCCTATTCGACAAGATTGAGATCTTTTTCCTGTTTCGCTCAAACATCGATACACAAGCCCTCCAACGAGACTTAACCTCAACATAGAAGCTACCAAGTTCAGCCCTGGATGTACACATATTCTCGGTAAGTTCCAAGTCATCCATTAAATAAGTCACTAGCTTCTACCCAGGAGTGACCACACCATTAACCGGCTTCACACTCACAGCTGGATTCGCAAACACATCACCATTAAGTATATCCAATTCAGGTTGAAAGGCCAGCTCAGCCATTTCAGGATCTAGAGAAATAATGTCCTCATCAAGAAGATTGGTAGAAGATACCTTATCTTGGCTACCGCTAACTTCAACAATATGGTTAGGGTTCATGGAAGATGTTGGGTTGGGACAAGCAGGAAGCTTAGGCAGGTCGTCTTTTCAAGTACCCCGAGATGATCCAATAATAACCAACTTGCCTTTCCCAGAATGAGTATGAGGACGTTTACCCTCACCTTGAGAACTATTAATGGCCTTACCCTCGTGCTTCCTAGCTAGGTTACTAGAAGTTGCCTCAGCCAAGGCGAGAGCAGCAACCGCCTCCTGGGCAAGGTTTTGGGCCAACCTAACATACTCACCACTAGAGTACGTGGTCTTCTCGTGCAATGTCTGGGTATTATCTTCTTCTTCCTTCAGGGGACGGGACACCACATCAACATCCGAATCAGACTCTAACTGCATCAAAGTTAGTAGACTCATTTCTACAAAATGAAAACACCATTCATAAACAACACAAAACTATTTTCAATAGTACAAAATAAAAACACATACCAACACCAAATCGCTTAAAAGAAGGAAGGAAATCAACTGAGCCCCGATCGCCACTCAAACCAACCAAAACTAAAGCACCCTCCACATAAGGATGAATATATGTAAGGTTATCGAATAAAAGCTTGTCATGATGGCTATCAAAAGGAGGCAAGGAACAAGGGGATCACTAATATCGCTTTTTGAATCCCTCCAAACAAGATCAAAAGGAACTAAAGAAGCGGAAACCAAGAAAAAATTGTTTTCCAGCCTTTAATCGTCGGGTTAAAGGGATGAACACACTGAGGCGCAGGCTCTTTCCTCCTTTAAATAGTAAGCCAATACCATTCTTGGCAAGATGAGAGTACTTACGGAACAAACAGATCATAGGAGGAATTCCCAAATCCTTACAACCCATCGCAAAATTGAGTAATTTTGCTGACATCAAAAGGGGCTATTTGAGCGAGATTTAACTAATAAAACTCAAGCAAATGTAAAAAAAGTGAGAGAGTGGAAGACGCAGGTTGGAGAATTCAAAGAATTGGGCATATAGGGGATGAATCCAGGGGGCAATCCCGAATGATGTCCGTAGGTTTCGGAAGGGTGGGTAGAAACTCAGGCGCAATTTTGAATCGGGAACAAAATGAAACCAAATCTGCCTCACTCATCTTACTCTTGCAAGAAAACATATCAAAATGAAAAATGACGAAAGAAATGAGAGAAACTAACCTGGATTGAGGGGGAAAGAAGAAACCGCTCAGAAGAAGTTGTAAAGAAGAAGAAGGAAAATTAAAAATAAAAGGGTAGTTAATATTTGAGAAGAGAGAAGCGAAAATCGAGGAATATGTGACATCATAATAGGCATGGTCACATCATCCGTCCTTGGGTAAAGATACCATCATGAGGAAAAGAAAAGTTTTAGTAATGATGGAAAAGGACAAAAGACAGTTGGCTAGGAGAAGACAGGAAGTCGGGCGATGGTTACTTTGCATATCGTAACCACACCCGACTTTGGGCTGATAGTGTAAGTATATTGAGCCCGGGCCTAGCCTAGCTACAACAACCAAAAGCTAGGTCAAGCAAAGGCAGCACAACGTTTCCGAGAAGAAGAGGCGCCAATACAAAACCCTAATAGACCCATCACTGTAAAGCAAGTCAAACATGGGGAATCATAAAAAGAAAGTCGGCCAAAAAGGAGAAGTCAACAGCTTATACCAAAAAGAGATAAAACCCAATACCAAGGAAATATAGAGTAAAAGAGGAAAAGATCCTTGCCTCAAAAGGAAAGGGAGGATTCCCTAGGATCGACCCTGGGGGATTATAAATAGGTAAGCCTCATTCAAATGTAAGCATTCGACACCCAAATGCCCCACTCGTTGATTAAAGTCTTAGGACTCTTAACTGATTCTCACACCGAAGGTGGATCGCAGGAGGAACCCTTCTACGCTGAGCCTAATAATGTTTCTTTGTTTCCTTATTACTAGGACAGGATCATCCATCTACCTCCCTTGACACCTTTGTAGCAACACAGGACAACAAAGATTTTAGGACACATGTATCGCATGCTGGAAGAGATCATTTTACAGATTTCTATTCATGATGGGTATCTCTTTTGTGGCTCCAAACTATGGGTCTCGGTAATTTAATTGTGTGATACTATCATACTTGAAAACCATCCGGGAGGATTGGCAGAACATTTTGGTCATGGTAAGATCCTAGATCTTCTTCATGATCACTAGATCTTCTTTGTGTGATACTAAGCAAGGATGCTACTCGAATAATTGACAGATGTCGCGTATGTTATGTTGTTAAAATGCTAGGAAGTCATGTGAGCTTGTACACCCCTTTACATTAGTTAATGTGTCGTGCGAAGACGTGAGTCTAGTTTTTGTATGGAGTTACAGAAAACTCGGAAATATAAAGATTCAGTGACGGTGATGGTCGATCATTTTTCAAAGATGGCTCATTTCCTAACATATGGCCGATCAAACCTATGATGCAATTGTGTGGCTCGGCTTTTCTTTTGAGATATTGTATGATTATGTAGAGTGACTGATGCAAGATGATTTATAACTTTTAATTTGAATATTTATTCAAATTAATTATCTTTTAATTTAATTTATCTTTTATTTTAGTTTGTGTTCTTGGAACCTTTTGATTCGTTTATCATATTTAATTATCAATTGTTCCTGAGTCATTTGATCGCTTCCGACCCCTGCATCATTATGGTATCAGAGCTTTTGGTTGTCAAATGGCTTTGTATGAAGGAGAAAGTTTGCTTGATCGTAGATTCACCGACAGAGGAAACAGTGCAATCTATCCTGATATGTGGGATCTCGAGATTAAGAGACTCCGGAGACGAGTCCCCGATCTTGAAACGCAACAAGAGATCAAACGGCTTTGACAACGAGTCCACGATCTGGAGTTGCAATGGGGAAATGCGCAAGGCAAAAACCGAGTCGCGCACCAAAGTCTGGGACGAAGGTGTCGAGGGAGAGGAGCATCTGTTTGGTATGTTTGTTTAACTTATGCAGTTCACTTCGGATCACCGGAGTTTGGTTGATAATGAGTGTAATTTGGGGAGTCCAACTAACAATCCTATTTCCACGGAGGATTTGATTTTTTAAACGGTAATTGTGGAGTCTAATATTTTCAAAGTTTGCATTAAAGGGAAAAAAGATGGAGATATTAATTTTAAAAAGATTGGGATAATGGGTGACAATTTGAACGTATCAAAAAGTCATATTGGAGATGGTGATTCGCATAATACCCTAACGATATTGAAGTCTCAATTATCCAATGTTGAAATAAAAACAATAGCCACAGAAGGTGCTCCGATGTTAGAAGGTGGTGTACCATATGTTAAAGATGAGGGTCAACATTTTATCCCGATTAAAAAGAGAAGTCAATCACAAAAAGTGAAACTTTATGATAATTTGAACTTGAAAAGTAATGTGAAAACTGAATAGGTAGACAATTATATTCAAAATGATGATAAGGTTTACTGTGAAGATGCGACCTTACATGTAATTTTGTATCAAGTACGCAATGTTGTTTGGGAGGGCACATGAAACTATTGGAGATGATTAATAGTTGGCTGAAAGTTTTAATTCTGAAGTTAACCAATGACGACTCACAACTCGTTGATGATGGCGTAACTTATTTAACGAGGGAGACTTCTTTTCTGAAGATGGAGAGAAAGAGACGTGGATACGTGTACCCAAAAATCCAATAGATTCGAGACCTCTTGACTCGAGCCGTATGTATAATTTATTCAAGCTGGTTATGACAATTTTTGGCAAGAGATAACTTGATGTTCCTTATGATCCAGGGGGTGGGGCCGGGATCTCGTGCCTTCATGCTTTTCAAATCTCGAGGACGAGCATTTTCGAAGACGGAGAGTATGATGCAGGATGATCTATAACTTTGAATTTGAATAATTATTCAGATTTATTATCTTTTTATTTTGTTTATCTTTTATTTTAGTTTGTAATTATCTTTAACTTGTTAGGAATTAGTATAAATATTAGAGCTTGCTTTTATTTATAATCAGTATTTGTTGATTGAATTAGAATT